>OX388316.1:19961987-20296008 GCA_947579605.1 Athripsodes cinereus
AAATAATAAATTTATGATATTTATTACTAATAGATGTGAAGAGAAGTAACAGCAGCATGTTTTTAAATTTAGATGACTTTGAAAGAATTTTAAAGCCTATTTACTTTGAAAGCTATCAAGTTTTAATTACTTAGTAGCTTGAATTGTTTTACACTTTTGTTAAATGTTACTACTAAATTATTTGAGACGTCGAGTGCTACAAATAATTACTGCCGAAATGTTAAGTAACAAAATAATATGAAGTTTCATTTTGACAAAGAAAATTTGTTACTCTTTCATCAGCATAGACAATATTATGTACGTCAGAATGTCTCATTACAGGTGCGATAAATAATAAAAGGACTTAATAAAATAAAATGAATAATAATGAAACTATTAATTTTTTCGGTAGTCACTTGGTGAAAGTTCATTTTTAATAAATTTTGTTATAAAAATAAAATCAAAAACACTGTTTACTTTCACTTGTTATTTATTTTAAATATTTTAGCAAAGATCTTTCGTTATATTTTGTTTTGTGTTTAGTTGTAAGTGAGCACTGATGATGTTAATATAACGAAAGATCTTTGCTAAAATATTTAAAATAAATAACAAGTGAAAGTAAACAGTGTTTTTGATTTTATTTTTATAACAAAATTTATTAATAATAATGATAATAATCTATTTCTCTCTTCAATGATTCTAATACTATGATTTAAATTTCAATTTTTATAATAATATTATTATTATTATATCAATCATCGCAATTGATAAATAAACCCGGCATGTCTCGATTTTTATTTTAAAAACAGGGTACCTAGACCAATTGCATTAGGTAATCGACTAAAAACGAACTTTTCAACAAGGTACATATATGATACATTGTCGAATTTGGTGTACAAAAAATAAAATAATAAAAGTTTGGGGTAGACCACCCTCAACTTTTAGTAGAATGAAAAATAGTTATTGGCCGATTCTCAGACCTACTTGATAAGCACACAAAATTTCATCAAAATCGGTCCAGCCGTTTCGGAGGAATATGATAACAAACACCGTGACACGAAAATTTTATATATTAGATTATCATCCAATGATATATAATACCTACAACGTGGCCAATGGTTTAAGGTACAAACGAATTAGTTTTGAATTCGTAATAAATTTGATAATATATGAAAGTAATTAGTTCCAACCCAAAGAGTGAAATAAAACCAATTGATGTTTAAATTTCAAAGCAATTGTTCGCCGTTTTCTAAATAACCAGTTGTAAACTGTAATAAAATCTAATTGAAATTTTCAACAAATTAAAGTAGTAAGTACCATCACAGATGTTTCGTAATTAAAAGTTTTGCCAACCCTATTGTTTAATCTGGTGAATTTTATGGCAGAAAATAAAAACAATTAATCAATTTACCTAAAAACGAATTTAAATATTTAAAACTAAACTTCGGTATAAAACGGTATTAAATTACTGATTCCAAAGTTTATTTTAAAATTAAGATAATTTCATTCGATACTTTTTGTTAATTTGCTCTTTACCAGTCGTTCTGAGAATATAAGATGTAAATTAATCGTTCGCTAGCTGAACAAAACTACACCAAATATAAAAATATATTATTGAGCACTGTTTAATCTCCACTATGTTAGGTTAAATACCGAACGTTTTCGCCTATACTTGTAGGCATCTTCAGGGAAACTGAAATCTAAAAACTGTGAGGGCTGTTGTTCATGTGGTGAGAAGGGTGCAGGTAGTGGGAGGGGTAGTGCGAAAACGTTCGGTATTTAACCTAACATAGTGGAGATTAAACAGTGCTCAATAATATATTTTTATATTTTATTTATTAAAATTAAAAATGGATTTCCACAGCGTAAACACAAAAACTCTTGAATTATTAAAACTACACCATTTTCGAAAAATTGTGCGATCATTATGTTTCTTATTTTTGGGAATCCACGAATGAAAAAAAAGATAGTTAATGAATTTTATGTGAAACATTCTATTATTCAGTGTAACATAAGCTAAACTAAGTCACCCTTTTTCAGAAAAGTTTCAGCACTCCAATATTATTATTATAACATATATTATGTTAATTTAACACATCATACAAGAGTTACATAGAAAAGACAACGTCATTTTTTGTACGGTATAACGTTGCCTTTTTTAAGCCTTTTTAAGCCTTTTATGATTGTATGTGTGAAATTAATTCAAACAGTCTCATAGGATGGTTTTTTTATTTATTTTCTAAAAATATTACATTAATTACATAAAAACATCATTATGGAATATAAAATAAAATAAAATTCGCTTTGACACATATAGTGACATAATACTTTACTTTCTATCTAAAGACTAATGTGACTGAAGGACTGATTTCTAGTATTTTAGGATTTTTTGCTTTTATATTTATGTTTTTGTATTGTTTTAAGTATTGTATTATCGTTGTTTTTAAATTTAAATTTACTTTGACTTTTTTTAGAGAATTTTAACTTTTACTTTTTTTTTCCTCAAGACAGACATTTCTGGTAAGAGTGGAATCTTCGCTGGTCTACATGTTAAATGTATTAATTGTCAACATATTGTGTAACGACTGTTTGATTCTAAATATTGTAAAAATAAAAATAAAATACATATTTTTTTTTTGTTTGTTACTCATTTAGCATTTTTCATGCGTATTATTGCATAAGAAAAATATTTTTCATATAAAATAAATACTATGTGACAATAACAATGTATGTATCTCGTTCAATTGAAGTATTGTATTGACATATTAACAATATGTGTACTCGTATATGAATTTGATGAGTATGAATGGTGTCATGTGTGAACTTTGTTTGGAGTATAATGTTTGTGAACCATTAATACTATAAGGTTTTGATGATGACATTATAAAACAAGAATCTCATATAACCGCAAACTTCACTGTCGGCATTGACATGCATAATAATGTACCTAATTAATGTAAAAAGCTATTAGATTTCATTCAAAATTATGTTGTAATGTGTATTATGATGTGCAAGAAGAATAAAATAAATATCAAAAGTGAAGTGTGTTGAAAGGCTTGGTTTGGAGTGGCCAAAGGTCCTGGAAGCAGCAGTGGACAGGGATCTCTGGAGGAGGTGCCTAGGCGCAATGGGCCCCCGACCCAACTAGGGCAATGGGAAGAAGATGTATGTATGTATGTATAAAAAGTCAAAAATACAACAAATACAATACCAAATTAACCCCTTGTTTTAAATACCTCCACACTCTTCAGAGTACTAAAATCATTTATAATTTTATTTTAGATAATAAAAATATAAAAAGTAAAAACACTGTTTACTTTCACTTAATTGTGGTATTATAATTAAAAACTTTTCGGACATACGTCCATCTTCAGTTATAATCAACTTACAACTAATGACAAAAGAACAAAACATTAATACATTATACAAATAATTATCCCCCCTCAATTATTTGTATAATTTTTTCATGTTTTGTTTTTTGTCATTAGTTTTAAGTTAATTATTACTGAAAATGAAAGCTTTTAATTGTAATACAGCAATCAAGTGAAAGTTAAGAGTGATTTTATTTTTCATATTTTTATTATCTGATTTAAACTTTCATAGTGTTTTCTTAGAAAATAGAAAAAATAATTATATTCTTCAACAACAAATATTTCAAAAGAAAATTTCTGAAAAACTATAACTTAAATTGCGTCTATACCAAAGATAACCTTTATTTGGTTAAACAACAACAATTAATTATTCAATTACTCTGTTGTTATAAACAAAGGATTTTCCCAAGAAATTTATCGTTCCAACACGCCCAATAAATAATTATTTCTCCTTGTTGATGTTATGATAGATCCTTTTGGTTTGTCTAATTATTTATGGATCATTTATTTATCTTATAAAATCTCTTTACTTTATCAAATAATAGGAATAAGCTTTGTCAATAAATAATATTTCACTTAGAAATTATTCAAATATCTACCATATTGTGTTCAGATATTATAATTCATTATTTATTTCAGTAAAATGATCAATTTATACGTTTCACTTCATTTACAAAAGCTAAATATATTATTTATGATTTAGATAAATTGAAAAAAGTGTTTCTTTCTAGTATAATAATAATAATAATAATAAGAACACTTTATTGATCAGAAAAAAAAATCGTGAGCAATTGGCGAGCTTATTGCCTGGAGGCAATATCTTCCAGCTAACCAAAATAATGTGTGATACTATGTTGACAATGTGTAATTAATACTAAATGTGAACAGTTAATACTAAATTTAATTATAACTAATTACATTCTTAGTCCTAAGTAGAACATTATATATGTCATGTTTCCTCTAATAAATACTATTAGTATAAATACTATAGTATAAATAGGTTATTAATCGTGTCAGTATCAATAAAGCAAGATATGTAGTCGCGGTGTGGGAAGGCGGCAGATGTCCTGGCTGAGAAATATCCGAGAGTGGACCGGAGTTTGGAGGGTGGAATAGCTGTTCCGGCTAGCACAGAACAGAGAAACCTACGCCAGGGTGATAGCCGACGTCGGGGGTACCTGCCATGGCACTTTAAGAAGAAGATTACGTATGCACCGACACACCGATATTGAACAATTATCAATATTATTTAGTACATGTTTTTATAATATACACTCTCGGCAAATAACGCAATTTAAAAATTTCAGTCTATTTGTAATTATTTCGTTTTCTTAACAGTTATTTTTTTGTTTTTTTCTTAATATTTAACGGGAAGCGTTAAAAAAACGGGGAATAGGTATCTAATTAGTAAGATTTCAAGCAAAATTAAGCATGTTCAAGCTAAATTAAACAGGTTCAAAGTTACCTGCAATAATAATATTTAAAAATAAATGTCGACAGGTGTTTTGCAAAACGACTTATTACGAGGGTATTTAAACAAATTAAATGAATACGGAACAGTTACACAGTAATAATAAAATTCAATTTTAAAGTCGCCGAAAGTCAAAACAGTCGTAAATAAAACAAGATAACAACTTACAGTGAAGTACTACAACAACTAACTACGGACAGTGAATGTTTTAAGCAAATGCTGTGAAACAAGGTTTTATCTGATAGTACAACTGTAGAATGAATTACTAAGACTGAGACACATTGAAAACGATGTATTGTCGTACCTTCGTACACATATAGATTCTTATCGTGTAATCATTAAATATACAAATTGTGAGTGGTAGATCTTTCAATTCTAATTCTCATGTACCTATATTTTCATCTTTTCACGAATAATTCTGATTTGCGTCAATTTTAACTGGACGCGTTTATGTCAAAAGATTTATATTATCCCTGGTAGCAGAAAAAACATAATACCAAACTCTCTATAGGCTATAAAATTGTTTAATGATTTGAATATTCATGTCGATATTTTCAACATAATTATTACCAGTAAATGTAAAGGTGAAGTCCCGAGATTTTAGCTCTAATAAACTGATATTATGAGGTACTTGGAGTGCATATGAGTTTATAAAAAAGCTTTCTCTATTTACCTCTGTAAAATCTGAAAAAAATCTTATTGCGGCATCTTCACATGCATAGTAGCTTGTAGAATCACCACATTTATACACAGTAGGGTGACTCTTGACAAAATCTAAGTACGGTCTTAATCACACGACGCGCAAAGTGACTATAGGTCAAAATAGGTGTACATGTGCAAACCAATCTCGCGGTAGCGTTAGTA
This sequence comes from Athripsodes cinereus, assembly GCA_947579605.1. Classification (NCBI taxonomy): domain Eukaryota; kingdom Metazoa; phylum Arthropoda; class Insecta; order Trichoptera; family Leptoceridae; genus Athripsodes; species Athripsodes cinereus. The sequence goes on from OX388316.1 coordinate 19,967,673, forward strand.
CGGTATTTTTGACAATAGTCTCTTGGCACGTCGTATAATTAAGATCAAGAATAGATCAAGATCTTATTTAGATTTTGTCAAAAGTAGCCCTGCACATTTCTCTGAATCATTGAAATATAGACGTATACTTTACGTACAAATCGCAAGAAAACGTATTCAGTGTGCACGCAGCCTTAACCAAACAACGAGTTTTCGTTGTATTCAATTTTATCTGATCGTCGAACTGCAGAATTAACATCTACGTAAAGCTTTGAAACGCTTAGTTGTATTATTTTACTTGAAACTCCGTACAACGAACAAAGTTTTGAACACATCGCATGTATCGTTTTAATATGTGCACATATGTGTCGATAATTGATTTCCTATTAATGAATAGATCCAATTTTTGTTTCAAACCATTGTTCGTGAAAGTAAGCGATTAATGAGTCCATTCTTTGTAGGTATGAGATGTATGTATGTTCTTTTGTATAAACTCACTTCATGTTGAAACATATATGAAACATATATCAGCTTATATCATGAAACGTATATCAAACATTATACATATTAGGTTTACCGAAAGATATTGTCTCAAGGCAATTTGTACGCCTTCGGTACAAAATTAATATTAACAATAAAGTGTTTTACTATTTTTATCAATATTATAAGATTTTTATTCAGAATGTAACAAATAAAATACAAATTTTATATCAGATAAGTAGGTACGTTTATCTGAGTTTCACAACATCAAATGGTGTTTTAGTATTATCGTTAACAAATTACAACGCGGGACAGAAAAGCATTATCTAGAGCAGTGGTTCTTAACCTTTTTAGGTGTCCGCACCCCCGTGTATCTTCAAATATGATTTGGCACCCCCAAATATCTGGGAGAAAAATATGAAAGGAAATAACATGGTTTAATGCGATTTTAAAGAAATTTCTTTTATTAAAATATTTTTTTTATATATTCTATTTCGTTCATAAATACACAGTATACATTAATATTATAATAACAAAATAATATTACACACAGTAAAAATGCTCCCTCCATAAGCAACTAAATGCTTGTGCGGAGGGTCGGATTTCAACTATAACATTAACACACATAATTATAAGAATCAGCTAGAAATATTGATACACATAAGAATTAGTTACAAATAGCAAACTTTCAGTTCTCATGCACATTCATCAAACGTTCAACAAAATCTACCAGCACAATACAAAATTTTGCGAAAGAAAATATTATTGATGTTATTTTTTTTTTACAGATTTTAACCAGTGCAAACCCAGAGAAATATGGTCGAGTGAAAACTCCTTTACTTTTAAGTTAAATTTTTCAAAATTAATAGAAAAGAAAATAAACGAAGGATTTCATGTATTTTCATTTGACAAAATGACGTACTATAAAGGAAATAACAAATTAATTTTGTAGTAAAAAAGTCATCTTTATTTTTTTTTTTTTTTTTTTAATTAAAGATATATCTGGGTTTTGTTATAAACCCAAATACAACCTTATACACCTTTCACAGTAAGCTAAAAGCTTGTGTCGTGAAAGGGGAGTTTGCCGGTACCTGGGATCGAACCCCGGACCTCATGTTCATAAGGCCGAGACTCTACCTCCAGGCTACCGACGAACTCAAAGTATATTCAGCATTTCAGTTATCAAAACATCCAAGTAAATAACCACAATGAACTCATAGAAACCCAAGTACAGGTAGATTTTGTAGAGAGAAGTAAAAAGTTGGAACCGGTAATTAATGTGGAAAATACTATCTCTCATTTTACTAATACGATTTGTTGTTTCGGGTTTATTTTCCAAATAATGTTGTTGAAACTATTACAATGAATGTTCTCTATGTTACAATATAAAGTTAATGTTATTTATTATTGGTGTTGAGTTAAAGTATTTATAAGTCGTTGGTGAACTAACTTCTCCAAATAATAAAAGTAATGACTACAATGAAAGAATTGCGAATGAAGGAAAATAAATATCGCAAAGAATTTTCTAAAGAGATGAAAATATTATGATGTAACCGTACTTTATATTATGATGATAACAGATGAAATTAGAAATATTTCAACGTGTGCTGAATTAAGTTATTATTATTAAAGTTTGTTATCAGACAGGCAGTTTATGTCTGATCTCAACACTATTGTCAGAATAACAACTATCAGGCCCAACAAAATTATCACAACTTCAATGAATCATACAAATTCTTGAAGGTGTTCAAATCTGAAGACTCAACCAGCTCAGGCGGCAAACTATTCCAATGATTAAGCACCCTGTTAAATAAACAGTGCTTCAACGGATTTCGCTTGAACCTGCAGCCATTCAACTTAAATCCATGACCCCACAGGTGAACATTCTGGTTGTACTGGAATATTTTATTGAGTTCTGGACAGTTATAGTGGCCATGGAGTATCTTGTATCTCTCTATCAATGTCACCTCTGTTCCTTCTGTCTGATAAAGGTATTAATCCCAAAGTTGTCTGATATAATACATTTCTCTTTTTGTTCGTTCCAAAAATGGAGTTGCCAGCAGAATAATTGCATGTAAGAAACATGCAGATCATTCTCTCTGTGTCAACAAAAAATAAGACACTCAGTATTAGTGGAATAACTCATTACTTAGTTGAAGATGATTAATGTCTGATAACTTCGTAATGTTTTACGAATGCCTTTTACAGAGTCATCAGACCAAAAATTCATACTTATTTATAAGATATTGAACGAATTAAAAAAGGTGATTTCTCAAATCTGTATAGTTGTACATGAGTAATCCATTTTATTTTATTTACAATTTGACTCTCTTGACTTCTTTTAATTTAATACAACATTATGCTATTATTTTGATCTTCAGTGTGCAAGTTGATATCATCTGTTGGTATAGTTACTCAAGTTTTCTTCTCCTTGAAACCTCCTTGTCTATCGGGCCCTCCCTGTTGTGTTTGCGGCACCTCCCAGCGCTTTTAAGTTCTGGGAATTTATTAGATATTTTATGGGTTCTGGGAGGGGCATAGTCTAGAGGGAGATTGGTTCGAATAACATTACATTTATGTCTATAATTGGGTACATCATCATAATTTTTTTTCAAAATTATCGATTTTAAGTTGAAATCATTATGTTGTTTAATTGGCGTATGATAATATGAATAAAAAGTGTACAAATTCTTTAAGCATCGAAGCTTAAGATCAAAACATTATCTGTATTGAAAATTTCGTCTGATTTTGATAACGGATTACAATCAACCCATCATCACAAAATCGTTACATTAAAAATAGAAACACTTATAAAAATATAACATAGTAGGTACCATAAGATAATACACAGAACCGCTAATTCTGATTATCTTGTTGAACAAATCTCGATTGATTGTCACTTGCGAATTAAATTAACTTTTTTTTGTTTAATTTCAGCAATCATTGATAAATTATGTTCAATATTCCTTCATTCAAGGTGCATTACAATGTTTTTTTTTCCAAAAATGTTGATAAACTTGAAGGCTCAGCATCAAAATTTATAAACGCCACAACAGTTGGTCTGTGCAGCCCACGGTAGCTGGTTTCCGCACAGTTTGATTTGGTTTCTTAATTCCCCCTCATTCTTCTCCTTATTCCTGTATATAGTCAGAACAATCCTATCAGCAGAATGTGTAAATTTTATAATCTCCCATGCTCACATTGCGTTGTGAGGGTGGATGTCTTTGGTGACTCGCTGGCGGAGTTCAGGAAGTCTATTGCTTCCAACTTGAGTGTGTTTGGTGGTTGAGTTTGTGTGTGCATTTTTTTTTTCTTTAAGGTAAATATTTATATTTTTTCTTTACATTGGTTTAATGTTACATGTTAGACGAAAGGCCGCATACTTTGGCCACATATTCCGTGGAGAAAAATATGCCCTTCTGCAGCTTATAGTAGAGGGTAAGATAGAGGGCAGACGGAGTTTGGGGCGCAAAAGAGCATCATGGCTCAAGAATCTTCGGCAGTGGTTTGGAATACCGGATGCAGCAACCCTCATCAGACTGACCCAGGATCGTGAAGAGTATCAAGAGATGGTCGCCAACCTCCGATAGGAGCGGCACAAGAAGAAGAAGAAGAATGTGACATGCGCATGTTTAGTGTGAGTCCGGTTAAACTGGACTTGCATTGGTCGAGCGCTGTTTCTTCATCTCCAATTGTTACCTTTTTGTATATGTGATTCATACTTTAATATGTATGCTGTAGACACGCCTAATTGGTGGGTTGGCCTGATCAGATTTACATTATTTTCTCTCTTTTTATTTTCATATATGTTTTGTCAGCTATGTAATAAATAAATAGAGTGTTTTTTTTTACCTATAAATCGCTCATGGATTTGATTAATTAAAAAAGTTGTGCTACATGGCTTCAATGTGTTATGTTCTCTAACAGATTGTAAAGAGACTAATAATATGTAATATCCGCAAACTTTATTAATTTAATATGTAAGTAAAATGTACTTCATGACTGTATGGTATACTTAATATGTAAATTTTAAAAAAAAAATCAATGATTTCAGTTTAAGGTTTGGCTTCAAATATAATAGCTAGCGGGGCTTTCAATAACATGAACAAAGTTTGGAAGGCGTCTGGACTCAGCATCAGGACAAAATGTCGCTTGTTCAATGCGTGCACCATCCCAATCCTTCTATATGGCTGTGAGTCTTGGCACTTAACCAAGACTCAAGAGCGGAAGATACTAAGCTTTGAAAACAAGTGTCTTAGAAGGATTTTGGATGTTCAATGGTATGAACATGTTACAAATGATGCTGTGCGCCGGCGCACCCAGCAGAGACCTCTGTAATCTCCGTAATACAAGAGAGACGATGGTCCTGGCTGGGACATGTTTTGAGAATGCCCAATGATAGTTGGGCATTCTCAAAACATGTCAAAAAGTGCACTGTTCTTCCGTTGGCAGGGGCTCCGTAGGCCCGGGCGTTCCTCTTTCACAATACACCGTTCCTATGACAACGATATCAGAGCGCAAGGAATGTCGTGGGAAGAGGTGACGCAATTGGCACAGAGACGCTCTGAATGGAGGAGGCTGGTTTCTGCCCTGTGCTCCCGAGAAAAGCGTTGAGATTGATGATGATGATGATGATCAAATATAATAATATAATTATAACTTATTGATGTTTTTGGTGAGTTGTTATTTAAAACGAATTAAAGTTTTACAACTTTTTCGTAATTATTTCGTGTACCTACTTTTCTTCAAAATTAATAGAATGCCACAATTCAAAAAGTGAAAAGATAAACAAAATTAAAGTTCCACTCTAGACTTTTCGTTTAATTAAGTAGTAATAAAGCTTAAATCAGAATGTAACCTTAGAATGTCTGAAGATTTATTATTATTGAAGTATGTAAGTTGGTGTTTGTGCGTAAATCTTATGGATTTCAAGTTATCTCTCAAAACTCTTGGCAACTAAGTACAAACTTTTATTAAGCATCTTAACACTGGAAAGAGGATTCTTTAAAAATAAACAGTCTTAATTTTCATGTCCCCTTTTTTTCATTTGCAAATGTATAAGATAAGTTTTATTTTAATAATTTAGTAAAAAAATTACATCTTTTTCAGATATGATTTTTTGGTTATTGTTTAATTCATATGTAACACTGACCTGACCACTGACCTTAAGCTGACCTCAATCTTTCCCATAATAAAAATATTTGCATTTTAAATTCATTGGTTAATCGTAGCCATATTGGTGATAAATTGTCTCAACATGTGTACATTGTTATGGATTGATTGAATAAAGTATTAATTTATTTATTAAAAAATACACTGTATAGAATCATATTTTAGAAAACATATTGTTTATTCTGAGACATAGTTTAACAACACGGTATGTAGTAACATTTATTTGACAATGATTTTTGTAAGTCGAAACCAGAAACCAGTACCTTTTAATAAATATAATAAAAATCAAACATTTTGTGTTTGTTTACATACAACTATTTGGAGTTTTGAAAAATAAACGTCGACTCAATATCATTTTATATTTTTATAACTTATTTGGATCAGTAGGTATTGCTAAAATATCATGAAAATATTTTCTGTGATAAGCTATATAAAACGTAATATAATCATTAAGTATTATGCCCAATTACAAGAAAAATAAATAACAAAGAATATGATCTTTTACATCGAATATATAACAGTTTTATTAGTACCGGCAATACACATGCTAAATAATCTAATGAAAAATATCTCCCTTCATATTGAAACAGGTTTAAATACAAACATAAGTAAACATATTATACCGTATGTACATAATTCCATATAACCAAAGGTACCCACGAAGCCCACTATCAATTATGGTGGTAATGAAATCACGCACACGGTAACAAAATGTCACAAGTGATTAATATAGTGCCACTTTAGACACACACTGTTATTAACCAACCTTTTACATCGGTACAGCCTACGTACACATAGGTACAATTAGTAAATATATCCCATTAACTTTCATTATTAATATTCTTTCAGTAAATTTAAGAACATGGAAATTTTAAAACTGAAGTATATGATTGCGACTAGCCGTATAATCGAGTCAAGTTTGAAAAAGCTTTATAGAAAAGTAGATATAAGAGATTCCTAGCTCAACATTGGAATGATAATATGTTAGCATAACATAATGAAAACTCTTTATTGATAAATAAATCCTTACTCATTGGTGAGCTTATTGGCTAGAGGCAATATCTTCCAGCTAACCAAAGTAATATGTGATATTATATTGACAATGTATGTAATCAATACTTAATATGAACAATTAATACTTAACTTAATTATAATCAATTACTTACATTCTTAGCCATAAGTAGAACATTAAATATGTCCTATTACATATATTTCCTGTAATGAATACTACAACACGAGTATTAACGCACGGGAAGGAACTATTTAGGATAAATCTATGGATTTTGGGCTGTTTTTAAAAACGTGTAGCGTAGGAGAGTTTCTGATATACATACCTAGTTATTTGATTAACTAAGTTATCTAAAGATTGGACAGCTAATAAAACAAGAAATTTCTGTTAAACCAAAGTTAATGCACATCGGTAAACTTTATCGAATACTACGGATTGTACGATGTCTTAATTTTAAAATCATCTATTTATTTCATAGTATTAATTTCCATGTTTGTAATTTACTTTCCTTTGTAATAAAGATGACTGTTATTGCTAGTACTTATGACATTAAAAATAATAGTATGAGTGTTTCAACATAATCGTGATTATAATCTTTTATTCATACTTAAATATTTTATATAATAATAATTGAACTTTTTATGTAACTTGTGTAATGTACTTGCGTGTTACTTACTGCCGACTTAATAACATGATTGTTGTGTTATTTTCGTAATGCGATTGTATCTGTTGCTCTATACAACAATAACAAATTATATTTTAGTATACCTACCAATTTCAAGTTTGGTTATAACTGATACCAACTTTTTATCAATAGGTATGTTGTGATCAGTGCAGTTTGCTCTTGTTGTCTAATTAATCATTTGATCATTTTAGATTGTCTTCTTTCACTTACCCTGTTCAAAAGTTTGACATTTTTGACACGTTCTGACCAATGGATCTTAATATGCGTCTGTATCACTACATATCAGAAACAGCCAAACATCCGCTCTCGCTTTTTTCGATGGTCCACGTCTCTCTACCATATGTCAGAACACTCCAGGCAAAGGTTTTGATGATCAAGTTTTTGCTAACATTTGAATCAATCAATCATATTTTCAAAACCAATTATAAGCGTCCATCTTGGTTTCTTCTGCTAGCCCAAAACACAAATTATTTTACTTGCTTGATGCTCATTCAATTTATAGCAAAGTTCTATAGCAATGTGCATTTTTGCATGTCTTTATTTATTGTATTGAATTTTGATAGAAATACTTTTATCTCTTTATTGATGAAATGAATGTATTAAATTGTTAGGATCAACACTCTTGTAAAATGTTTCTAGGAGTCATATATTTGCGGTAAAAGTTAATGACATCACCAAAAAATATTCATAAAATAACGAATTTTGTACATTCACTATAGGCATGTAAAAGAAATTTTTATATTAAAATCGACAAAACTGAAGGATGAGGGAAGTTGTAAAAAATAAAAACTTTCGTTGAAAGTTTCGCGTAGAGCAGAAGTGATAAATTACGAAAACAACAAATCGTTAAAAAAAAATATTTTGATGTAGTTTTAATATTGTCTAAATAATGATATTTTATTTTTAGCATGAAATTTACATAAATTTTGATCAAATTTGTTACGTTAATAATAGTTTGTACATTTGTGCTCAGTAACAAATAAAACTGTTTCTGGATGTCTACAAATATAAAGAAATGTTTTTATGTGTCTCTCATGATTTTTTCGTAGAAGTATGAACGTAGGTAATAGGGAACATGCATGTGTGAGGAATATGAATAAATGTTATCAATTTATATTAATAAATATACGCTGATCACGAATATCCTAATAAGAAACGATAAAATAAAACTTTTCATTCATTATTTTCATTTTAAAAATCCATATTTTCTGTTATTGAATTAGTCCGGTGTGACGTCGCTAGGCGCTATTTTGTATTGCCACACATTTCACTCTTAGTACTGTTTGTAGCGCCTGATATTGTCAAACACTGCTCCGCCACGAGTGGACCTTTTTGCGGCGAAGTGCGAAAATCTCTTTTTTAAATGGTGATAAAAACCTTAAAAATGCACATTCAAAAATATAAAAAGCACCATAATTTTTCTTATTTTCTGTAGTATTTTTTGGGTTGAAATTTTTTTTTTGTGAAAGTTCCCCATTGGTATAATTATTGATCGTTATATTGATTTCAAAAATAATATATGTATTTAACGAAACGATTTGCATGGACGTGTAGTATGAATATATATGTTTGTATTGCCATTTAACTGTGCAAGCTTTCTAGTAATACAAAGGTCTTTGGTTCAATTTCTAGTAGATTAGGCCAGTGGTCATGGGCAGGGTATGTTGCTAGACTTAAAGATCAAAGATGGACAAGAAAGTTAGATAAGTGGAGATTTTGTAAAGATAAAAGGAGTAGAGGAAGACCTCCAACACGTTGGTCATACATTAGAAGATTCGCTGGTGACTGGTTACAGAAAACTCAGGACAGAGATGCCTGGGGACATATGGGGACATATAGGAGAAGCTTATGTTCAGCAGTGGACAGAAATATTTCATAAGTAAGTTAGTAAGGTCAGTTGGATGAAGTTGCTATAAAACGAGTGCAGTCAATCACTCTGGAAGGATTGACATTATTATTATTATCTTCAAAATGTCACAGCTTTTGGCCAAGGCGATCTTGATTTCCTCAGTCAATTTCATTGTTTAAAAAAAAATTTTTTTTTTTTTTCACTAATTAGTTTTTAGAACGTAAGTGCCCCACCTTATTACACATAATATATTCATTGAAATGAAATGTATTTGTGCCTATTTTTACGGCATGAACAACCCAATAGAGTTGGATGTAAATTTTAAAGAATTGACAATGTCCTCATAAGACGAAAGACGTCTCTCTCATAAATTAAATCAATAGTAGAAAAAAACGCTTGTTTTATTTATTTCGTTTAAAGAAACCTTATAATCAACTTTCTTACAACAACAATTCTTCCAGAAAAATATTGGGATAGTCTAAAATAGAGGTTGTCGCAAAAATGTTTTTCTCTTTATGAATAATGCCTTTTTACATTTACTTTCCTCATTTTTTATAATGAACGTACTTTTCCATAAAACTTATAGACTCATCACTTTTTCTCTTTTTTATAAATTAGTGAAAATTTTAATAAATAACACGAAAAAGGTCAGATACTTTCGAAGGAAAGTGAAAATAATTACAAATTCCTTTTAACTTCAGGAGTAAAATGCAACCTCTTTAGCACATCATAATAGTGAAGGTCTCGTGAAACTACATAATATTATGTATATCTATCGAGACTTTTATGCTTCATTTTCACACAAATTATGTTTTTTGTTCCTATAAATTTAAATTCAAACCATATTGCAATAGGCTATGATTAATTCATTATTCAGTACTGAAAATTCGAACGTAGTGAATAAATCTTGAAACTTGTTAAACATTACATATTCAAGACATTTGACATCTTCAATTCATTAATGAGGTCAGTATGCTCTATTTTATTTTTATGGCACGGAGAAAATGACCTGCATTTATCAATACGCTCATGGTTCACTAACTACCTCACTTATGAGATACGTCGTAGTAGTATTGGAATGTACATAGATGGTTTTGTTAGTTAACCGTTAACCACTGACGTGTCATTTTGTTACACTGCCACTGACGTACGTACGGTATACGTACACGTATATAAGACCTCCTGATGCATCAATACAGTAGAACTCTGGTCATTATTACATTACATTTGTTTACATATATTGGACATTAAATAGGGAATATAGAAAAACAATTCTAATATTTATAAAAAAATATATATTAATCAATAGCCTTGGAGGTGATGAAATTAACATAGACATTTTTTTTAAATTAACACAATTTTGTTTTTTGAAAATAGGAACTTGTTTTTGTGGTTATATTGATAACAAAGGATTGTTTTAATTGGAAAAAAAGTACAACAATTAAAAATCATAATGTAAGATACTTTTTGACAACAGTTTTTGCAGGTCGGTTTAGAGCAGTGCAAACAGACCGGTTTACGGTAAACTTGACAGCCATACTGGGTTTGTCTGCAAACATATGACAATGGAATGTTGTTTTCAGAAGAGGCAGAATCTGAATCACAAGCAAGAGCCTCTTCATCATCATCCTCGGAAGACACAATGCGATCCGACTGAATGTAGTTAATTTCATCCGCCGATGATTCTTCGTCAGATTCACGGAGCCAAGATATTCGATCCTCTCTTCTTTATTGGCACTTTTCGCCCAAACTCGTATTTTTATGGAAGTAGACGGCTCAGAAGAAGAATTAGGCCGCTTGATATTAATTTTTACGGCGCAAAATCAGTAATCACTATCTTTAAAAAAGTCACACTTACACTGACGCTACGTACCACATACGTAGGGTCATCAAAATCACCTATTTAGGGACGTGCCACGTGCCCACTCTCTAGCACCCCGCAAGAGTCTCTGGCATATAGGAAACTACCAAAAAGGACGTGCAAAAATTCCCGCGCAAAATAAAGTTTTAAACGAAAAACCGTTTGCATGACGTACCACATACGTACGTCAGTGGTTAAGGGTTAAGGATCAAGCCATGATGATGTAAATTTATATATATTAATTATAAAGTGAATTTTTTTTGTAGTAAATACTATATAACCAAGTTAATAGTTGTTAACAATTCAGATTTATAATGACCTGATAACTGGAAAGACGTCTCTCTCGGAATCAATAATCTATAGTAGAAAGAAACACTTGTTTCAAATTACATAAATTGATATAGAGACCTATATCGTCCCTCGTCTGACTAACTGTCGTAACTGACTTTTTTGGCAAAATTGAGTTATGACCGCCACCATGTATTGTGATTTGATACGCATGTTCTCACCGAAGATCACAGCTGTAGCTGCTGCCATTATCCTGGAACAGCTTTCTGATTTGTTGTCGTATCTACGAATTAATCAAAATAATATCTTACTAACGGACGTAAGTGCAGATACTACAGTTAGTGTGATTTTTTATAAATGAAAAACATATCCAATGTAGGTCCTATCTTGAAATACGATACTTACATAGTATAGACATTAACTGGGAATAACTTTTTATTTATTTTCACATAGGATAGTATTTTTCTTTGTTGGAATCATTTTAGTAGAAATTCTCAATATCCCGATCATAATTTAAGTACTGAAAGAATTAATATGTCAAATATTTACGAAGTGCAGCCACAAGATTTTGAAGTTGACGGCTCACTGAGGGAAATACTAAGAAAAAAATCTTCTAAGGTCAATAAAAATAAATAAAAATAAACAACTAAAAGATCACAGAATGGAGTATATGACCCAAGTATCCAAAAATATTGTTGCATAGTGAATACTAAAACCTGCGTGAAACATTGAAATTTGTTAGGAAGCATCTCGTCAATGTTTTCTTTTCAACGAATATACTCCCGAAATAATTTGAGAAAATTTTCGGAGTCTTGAAGAAATTTTACAATTTATTATCATCATCTGCTAGACGGACATCAGATATGCCGGCCATTTTTTTAAAATACATAAGTGTTGGAAAAAAAACGGTTGAAACAGCTATCGATAGTTACTTCGGCGAGGATTTTAGATAAAGAAAATCGAGGCGATCGAAAAGCTTTTTACATTGATCTGAGAATGAGTCGCAATATTGAGGAACAAATTGAGAGATTTCCAAAAGTTGAGTCTCACTATTGTCGTGAAAAGACGACATGAAAATACTTGCATAGTGACTTGACATTGAGAAACATGTACGCTATGTTTCTGGATACTTTGAAAAACAATACTGAAAAACTAGGTTTTGTATCATACAGAAGAGTTTTAATATAAAAAAAAACCTGTCTTTCCATCTACCGAAAAAGGATCAGTGTAGCTTGTGAACGACATATTGCGAAAGCTCAGAAGATGTTAAAACTAAATTGAAAAATCAATATCTTAAGCATGAAAATGAAAAAAATACTTGTTCGTCCTGCTAGAATGGTTGGCAAAACAAAAGCTCAGCAAGATTCTATAACACAGTGTGCTACGTTTGATATGCAGCAAGTTATCAACTTACCAATCAGCAATGTAAGGGCAGTTTTCTATAAAAGACGTTTATTAGTATATAACTTCACAATATACGATATACCTTCTGGTGAGTGCTATCGTTACACGTGGCATGAAGGTGCAAGCAAGAAGGGTTCCTCTAAAATTTAATCTGCGTTTTTTCTTTTCTGAATATGTATTCGTATGATGAAAAATGTTATAAAAAGTATATTTATTTGCCGACTGCTGTTGCGGTTAAAACAAAAATTCAATAATCGCTTCTACCTTAATTTACTTTATAAATAATTCAAGAAATAATAATGAAATAAAATAACGTATCTGTTCCATGTCACGGACAAAGTGAAGGCGATTCGGTACACAGTGCTATTAACTATGCGCTTAAGAAAAGTGGTAATATCTTTGTTCCTAGTCAATTACTTCCTGTTTTCAAATTAGCAGGTAGAAACAAACCTTACATCGTTACACCCCTCAACTTTTCAGATTTTTTGGATTTTAAGAAATTATCCATTGAGCTACGTCTTCTTTCCCTTCGAATGACGACACAGGGCTAAATGTAAACTGAACGGAGATGACGTAATTTTCAGTAGAAAAACACAGTCTTACTAAGTTTTCTTTTAAAACTAGTGATGGCGAAACAAATTATCGTTCAATATACTTGAAACGACAAGTATTTAACATAATATTGCATAACGAGATTTCTCAACTCAAATCCACTCCATCTAAAATTTCCTAGGCAAAATCTGCTGACTCGATGTCTTTGACTACTGGCGATACACCGATGATAAGATTACTCAAGCACGCTGAGTTTTATAAGTCCCTCCATCACTAAATTCGTTGTTTTGAAAATAATCACGAAATTTTATTTATTAACATCTGATGATGAGGATGAGAATTCTCGAACACCATAATCTGCATAATAATTTATTTTTTAGTGATTTACTATCATTTTATTTCCCATAAAACTGCTCTTATTACAGTGTAAACACTCTTGTTAATTAATATACTTTCTTAAATTATAAAATCGTTTTATTTTCACCTTTGACTCTTAAAATAGTTAAGTCCTATCTGAGCATAACTAAATATGGCCATGGGAAAAAAGTCTCACAAAGGGTCCTATCTACTTTGACGGTGCATAAAAATAAATCCAATATACTTATGGAAATTTAATTATCACAAAAATAATTCAGAGATTCATAAAAATACAAATAAAATAATAAAATACATTTAGACTCTTTCGTTTAGCTGGGAGAGACGAAACTATGCACGCCAAAACACTAAAAATGCTCTCCTGAACAATTTACATTTTACCAGTTACGACAGTTAGTCAGATGAGGGACGATATATTGTCATGATATTTCGTATATACTCGTAGAATGATGAGACTGTAGGATAATTGAAAATGTGGTCGTATCTAAAGGAATAACCTGAAATATGCAATGGTTGTAACACTACAATTAACGAAGATGGATCGAAAAGTTGGTAGGTAAATGTGAATTTTCAACCAGCTGATACTTACTAATGTACCTATAATGTGTGTTCACTGTTAATGTCTGAATGATGAATTAGAATTGATGCTTGTACAATATTATGTAATCCTTGCGAACTCGCTTCCTTGATATGTTGTATGTATAAATTAATTATTAAGTACCGGATACATACTACTTTTATCAGGTATATTTTGAATAATTATAGACAGCAAGCTGTAGCAAATAACAGAAAAAATTTCATTATTCTTCTTCTTTCTGTGCCATGTCAGGTCCCCCCGACGTTGGCGATCACCCCGGCGAAAACCTCCCTGTCCTGTGCTGCTCTGAACAGGTCATCCACTGTCCGGATTCCGGTCCATTCTCTAATGTTGCGCCGCCAGGACATCTGCTTTCTGCCAACTCCCCATCTTCCCTTTATCTTGCCCTTCAATTTTTCAAAACGATGTTTAAATAAGGAGACCAATATCCATTCCAAAATAATGTTTCCATTAAAAAAGCGTTCTTAATAGCTAAAAAAGCATGTAATTCTTTAAATAATAATAACTTAAACAAAAAAAGGATGAATTCAGAACTCTTATTATAAAATAAGCTCGATATGATATGATATTATTTGTACATATTGACACAGTCTCTGAAGGATGTTTAAGATATGAGCTGCTTACATAATTTATGTTTGGTATAATTTCCTGAGATTGATCATTTTGATATTTATAACTCAAAAAGAGAAAACACCAAAAAAAAGCTTTTCCGTTTTTCCGGTGTGTTTGATAAAATCATTTCTACTCGTACATTTTTTTTATCTTTATCATATTATTTCCTGTATTGAACAATATTTGAGAACAGCGAAAATGTAAATATAATAAAATCTCTTAGAAAATCTTTTGTGTTTTATTTCAGTAATAAATAATATTATTTATTTTGTAATCTTACATTGATTTCCTGATATTGGTTTGAGTAATTAAAGCAAAACTTTTAACTAATAGTGCAACTATATTAGCAAAAAAAATCGCAAGAGTGAACTAGATGAGAGTTTATGTAGTTAGAAAGCTTAAAAATGAAAACTAAAAAAAAATATAGACTCAAAATAATGAGCTTATTTTAAACACTTCAATATTAATATCGTATTTCTTAGAATTTACACCCAAAAATTTACATATTTAATTAATGTAGTAGAAACACTTAAAAAAATAAATGATGACTTGTTTTATTTGAATATATCGTTATAGTATATTAATTTATTTATTTATTTATTTATTCTTTTTGCACATCATCATTACATAACAGTGTTAACAAAATAATATAAAATTAATGCACTTTTTCCTCCCCGCAGTTGCAGCTAGTGTCCCTCTCATCCAAAAAGCCCCACCCCCGCTGATTACTTTTGCACCTAGTCACCCCAACCCTTAGCTTGTTCAGTGTGATTCTGATTTAGTTTTTTTATTTTATTTATTCTTATTTATTGCAATGCCTACTAATGTGAGAGCGACCTACTGATGGTGAATGACAAGGCGATATACGTCGCTGCATACTGAAGTGACAAGGTTTAATGTCCGGAACCGAAAAGTGAAAGTAAAATAAGAATTAACTCCTACCTAGAAAGGTCTACGAAATTGTTTGCAATCAATGTACAGTAAAAAATAAATAATTAAATTTAAAAAAATATCATTTTATATCTGTTATTGAGTTCGGTATCAATACATCTAACCTCCATAGCATAACGTATCATCATTACATAAACCTACTCCTTTAATACTATTAACGCTGTAGTTTGTACCCAGGATATGAAAGTACTTACTGCCTCTAGGAAATTATTATAAGGACGATAATTCACATGGGATCGAATGTTCCTTCTAATATTATAATATTCAAATGCTGACGCAGAAATAACCTTATTTATTTATATCTAGTAACCCTGATAAACAACTTAATATTGTACCGACGTATTATATAATATTAACTTAATATCAAAATAATATATTTAAGCTTTTTAAGAAACATTCATAAATCGAAAATAAGTTGTCTAATAAGTTGCCTCTGGTTTGTCAGATGAAAAAAGAATAATTTTTAGTTGTTTATTTATAATCGTAATTTAAATCATTAAACCTATTTAATTTTTATGAAAATTAAATACTTTTGTCAAGTACCTACCAACCAATTTTAAAATGATAAGGTGCAACTCACAAAATCACGTTAAAGTAGGTAGTAAGAAAAACTTTTTATCAAATCAATATAATTTTTTAATAAAGAAGTTTATATTTAAATAAACTCTGCAAATATCACATTTGAAAATAATTTCTCCAGAAATATCGGGAAATAATTACTCCATCCTAAAAAACATCTTCCTTCGTTTTGTTTTGGTACATTCTTGTATCTTCATTATGCAACTTTGAATAT
Source organism: Athripsodes cinereus (assembly GCA_947579605.1). Classification (NCBI taxonomy): domain Eukaryota; kingdom Metazoa; phylum Arthropoda; class Insecta; order Trichoptera; family Leptoceridae; genus Athripsodes; species Athripsodes cinereus. The sequence continues at coordinate 19,984,281 of OX388316.1, forward strand.
TGATTTACTTTCGTTAATTGCTAAATACGTGTGTAAAATAATTATAATTTTCGTTTATAATTTGCGTAACAGTACAATATTATTATTTTTGTACATTTTATACCCTAAATTTTAACCCTTAAATTACCCCATAATGCAAGCAATAAATCACGCAGCCGAAAAATTATTACGTGATGCCTAATTATCACGTCGATCGATAGAAGAAACATGTTGGACGGTAAATTTATTTTATCGTAATAAATGTCAAAATTAAGCACCGATTTTAGAATTTTGATAACGGATTCTATGTATGTAATTATAAGACTGAGTGCAAATTGGATATGACATTTTACCCTAATGATGGTAAGCATCAGTTGCCTTTTAAACAACAATTTATTACACTTTGAGTGTTTATTATAGTTGTAAATTGTATTGAGATGTAGCATGTTGGTGTCATTATTTGAACCATGGAGCTTTTTGCTTGGAAGAATAACATTTTACCATCAAGCTACGTCAAGTATGTACTCCATTATCTCATTGATGATTGTATGAATCAAAGTTTATAAATCGTTATTGTTTTATCGAATTTACCACGTCTGGTTATCTCCCTCTTCAGGCTAGGCGTTTCAACCCTACTGAAGTCATTTTCAAAAAAATAAAGGTATCTATACCTACGTACTTTTGCAAATGAGTACATTAGTAAAGGAAGACGAAAGATGGGAATCAACTAGACGCAGTCAACCCGAAAGAACATCATCATCTTTAGTGTATGTATGTTATTTTATATATAATCTTATATTTACAAAAGAAAAAAAAATATTTCTAGGTATACATTTATGTGTGGATGCATGGATGGAATATATGTCGTGGAAAGAGGTGACGCAATTGGCACAGAGACGCTCTGAATGGAGGAGGCTGGTTTCTGCCCTGTGCTCCCGAGAGGAGCGTTGAGGGCGATGATGATGATGATACATTTATATATTTTATGTTTTTTGCAAACAATGTGTTCGTCATACGCTCTGTTAATTAGCGGAGCCTTGATTGGTCTGCTTGTCGAAAAGTTTGCAATGTTAATAATAAAATATGTGTTTTGTAAAACTGTTTTTTTGTATCCCTTAAGACTGAAAAATTAATAAAAAATAATATAGAGAAATTAAAGGGGATAAATTATATCTGACTGTGTATTTATGTATATGTAAAAAAAATATTATTGTGAATATAATATATTAATTGTTTGATAAACATATTTGAATTTATAATAATAACATTTCTTAATATGAAAGTGAAATTGAGTCATGGAAAGGTCCGAGTACCATCAAGATAGAGTTTCTTACATACAATTTGTGGATAAACTTAAACCTAATATTGTAAAGGGTTAAAATTGTGATTTTATTAAAATTGAATTTGAAAAGTTGTTATAGAATTAATGAACATCAGACGAAATTTCATAAATTAATAATTTAATACGAAGATGTTTGCAAATTATACGTAATTTTTTTATAAGTTTCAATATTCCTTAACATATTTTATGAAATTATTAAAAACTACATATTTAAAATTCATGTAGATTGTAAGTGTTTGAAATCGACAAAGTCCCAAAATATAATCTTGTAATATGGGTAATAGTCAAACAGAGTAAGATTTTAATAAATTTGAAATTCAGAATATCTTTGAACCAGTGATCACAAGTGAGTACAATCTCAAAAACTATCAGCATAATAATATGTATGTGTGTATTTCACAAAATCCGAATCCAGTTAATATCTTTCAACTTCAATAGGTAGTAACATTTTAATTTATCAAATTCAGATTTACAGCTTTCTCAAATTAGATAAACCATTTTCGAACTTATATGTTACTATTAAAATCGGATAGTTTTTAGGCATGAAAAGAACAAACAAGTTATAAACTATAAAAAGAATTATCAAAGGGTAATTGAGCTTTTGCTAAAATACCAAGTTATCGTCCTTTACTTAGCAATACGGTATATTAACGTTACCACGAATCTTAATCAAATGGTGTTATCAAAGTAATCAGAATAAAACACGTGATTTCGTAGTCACATTCGTAACTTTTTTGTAAATTATATAACGTGGTTAATCGATTTTCAGGGGAAGCATTTAAAAAAAATCTTAAATAAAAAGATCAATGTTATTTTGTTGACTTGTCTACCAAGATATTGTCTCTATCTCTTTTATAAATTTGTTGAAAGCTTATAGTTACATCGCACTAATTATAATTTTAACACAAACAAACAGTTTTGCAGGAAAGTATAATCTTAAAACGAGGTTTTTCTTCTTTTCCTAAAGCATAGGCGATTTTCAGCAAGTTTTTCAATTTGTTTCTTAGTGAGTGAACAACGCTTCATGAAATTGCCAGAGAAAGCAAATTCATGAATTTTGAGAATACGTATTTAGTAAGAGTGAACAAGCTAAATGTAAGATACATTTTTCTTAAACGATTATTTTTTTTTTAATACCTTTTGTCTTATTTCTATTTTGTGCATCGGAATGAAATAAAAATAAAACATCCAACCCTTAAGAATGTCAACTTTTTCGTTCGACCTCTAAACCACAAAATAACTTACTATTTATTCACTCGTGTTCAAGTCGTGAGTTGTGTTTTTTTATCAATTTTTTATGAATTCCTTCGTAATATATTAAGTTTTAGTAATTAGTAATGTACTTTTATAACTAAATTAGGTAAAATGTTTTTGCTTTCCACTTTGCTGTTCTCATTTACATAATTTGCCTTTTGTAGTTGTTTCTTCTGATACTATCTTCGTAAATATGACGTGGGTTCACTTAATAATTTAGATATTAGATATCTTTTGAAAAATTCTAACATTTACAAAATTTATTACATATTTTGTTAAGTAAATGAACAAAAATGTTAAAAGGTTTCTGAAATATCGTTCGTTCTTTTACCGGCATTTTACTTCACAAAATGTGAGAAAAGTATTTTTTTTATAATCTGAGTAATAATCGAGCAAAGTGAGCTATATTTTCTCGCGGATTCATATGGCCTGGATATTTATCTTCGACGATAAATCGATACAATGCCAACAGTATTAGAGCATTTGAAATCTCCTAGATGAAGGTAACTCAATTGAAACAAAGACGCTCTAAATCAAGGAGACTATGACCTTTGTTCTTCCCAAAAGAAATATATTGAAAGGACCCTCCACACACCCGGATATCTCAGGAGTCAAAGACTCCTATTTATCCGCACTAGCAAACAAAAAAAATATGTCGTCACGGGCGAGCCATATGGGTAGCCTGAATGGCCGGCCGGCCAAATCCGCCTCGTGGGAATCTTTTAAACTACTGTAAAACTTTCAATATCCCCTTAAGGTGGAGAAACACCAATATTTATATTTTTTATTAAAATAATACAAGGATCCGAAACGCACACATAGGAAAAAATAATAATATGTATACCCAATTATAAAAATTTGGTACAAAAAGCAATAAATTTAATATGATGAAATATTATGTTCAGAAACTTTTAAGGATCCAAGATGGAGTCACCGGTACCAGAGTAATGTGAAAACTATTCTCCCTCCCGAAGGAGACATCCCAACCAATGCTATTCTCCACCAAGGGAGACAGAACGCACAAGAACAAAAAACAAGGGTTCGCCACACGAAAGACCGCACTCCAAATCAAATCAACCTGCAGATTCACCCGCGTCTGCAGGAGATAAACCCGACAAATGCGGGAGATCCCACCTAGATACCCAGGTATCTACAAACTTTCTGAAGGCTCTAAAATTCTGAGGACACAACAGAACCTCACAAACCAAATAGGTCTGGGGGTCCTTTCACTCATTTCCTCGAACATCAGATCCCAAGCATCCGTCATCACCGGACACACCCAAAGGATGTGGTCAACAGATAAACAACGTTACCGTCCGCCTTGAGCTTACGCCTGGCCACACAATCTAAGATTTCCAAGTTGGCTGGCAGCACACCAGCGATGACTGGGAGGCCATCGCTAGCTGCAGTCCAATACGCACCTGTGACAGTGAGCAGCGGGAGTCTTTGCCCCCTTAAGACCGCCGCCGACACAGAGCCAACCAATAGCCAATGCGAACAAACACGAGCAGCATACGTAGCCTGAGCCACGTAAGTTGCCCGATATATGGTTCTCACAGTGCGTGATTTAAGGCCCCATGTACCACGACTTAGTCTGCGGTGAGTGAAAAACAGCACTCCCCCTTTTTCGGCCGTCGCTCTTACATGTGGAAGAAAGGAAAGGCCTCTGTCTAGAACAACACCAAGATAACGACTTCGTCAACCACCTTTACAGGTGATCCACTCATCCGCAAAACCGGGTTCCTCCTTCCAAGCGAGCCCTTCAACCACATAGCAGTGATCTTGCCCGACGAGAAGACAAACCTATTCACACTGCCCCATGTCAAAATGCGATCGATCGCGAGTTTAAATTTGCTCTCGATGGCGGATCTCGTGCTCATGTACCAAAAGAAATGTCATTTATGTATCTAAGTATTTATTATCTTGCAAAAACAGGTTTCAGAAACAATACAAATGGCTAGGAATATATCATAATCGACGCTGAACAAATTGTACACGTTCATAATGATAATAAATAAATAAGTCATTTGATTTCAAAACATTATTTGTTGAGCAAAGATAATAATATTCACAAAATACTTTCTCCTGAATTAAAAGTTCATTGTATTCCTGAACCTTATCGACAGGAATTACAGTCGCGTGAACAATCATTTGCAAAAGTCCAAAAGACTAGAATATTTGAATTTGCAAAGCTTTAAGAGATGATCCAGACTTCAATATTTAAATAAATAGTTTAAAAACTCTTACAGCACTTTTAATCACATTATCACACTCATACCCTTTTCAAACTTTAAGTTTTCAGATTTTAGAAAATACTTTAATAAGATTAAGTTATATTAAAACTAATTAATTTATTAGTTTTCAAATTCTATTTATATATTTTGACAAAGTTATAGCTATAAAGGCGAGTTATAAATATTTCACAACGATGAGACTATGTACTATCGCACTTTTTTAAAACCTTTTATCCCTGGAATACAAGAGAAGCAAATGCTGCTAGTATTTTCATATTTTGAAAACTTTCTTTGACAGTTCGCTAAAAATTACTCTGTTTTCTCATTAACATTTTCTACTTTAGGTTTATCAGAATATCTCAGTTCATAATGGCGAAATCCTAAAAAAAACACGTTTGTTCTTATCAGTGAAACAAAGAGCTTATCAAACTATATGCATTGATATTTTTATCAATGATATTTTTACCAATATGTGACCATTGATCTATTATGTTAACACTAGATATGACAGGACGAACAAAATTTGTGTCGCAAAATCGAATGCATCTAACTTTTTGTTGAACAGGGTTGTAATACTTCCGAAAAATAACATGTATTTATATATTTATTTATTTAAAAAATGAACGGCTATATAGGCCTTTGACATAATATACAATAAAAACAATAATATTCAGAGAAAAATATATTATAAAAGAACCTACACATACACATTAGCATGAGTGCAAGGCAAAATAATTTAGCAACTACCTAATAATATAAAACAAATAATAATAATATGATGGTTAAAGTAGGTATACACAATTAAACAAAATAAAAGATAGAGGTATATTTTTTTTTAATTTATTTAATATACGGCAATAGCCTTTTAAAAAATATAATATTACAAGATAAAGGATTTTATTCCACCACTTTTCCTGAAACATTTTCCCTTTTTTGTATCGTAGAAGTCATCTTCTTTAAATTGATGAGAACATATTATAGTAGTATGATTATTTGGTAGCCAGGAATGTCCTTGCGGTCGTCTTGGACAAATTATATCCACTTTTCTCTTATATGAGATGGACACTTTATGTTATGGACACTTTATGTAAACGACAATTATGTTATTTCATTTTATCTTTTTTACATGCCGTCTCTATTAGTTGTCAAAATCCATCATAATTAAAAATAATAATTTAATACAAAATAATGAAATGGAACAAAATGAAATCATTCAAAAATTCAAAATAAAAATAATCTAACTACTAATGGAAGTACCTAGGTACTAATTTTAAAATAATAATAATAATCTAACATAGTGACAATTAAGGTAAGTATCTAGTTACTTTCTTACATATACCTACATATACTTTATTGCATTATGTACATCGATTGAATAGAGTAGATTTTCACAAATATTCAGAAAGTAAACAAATACTACTGCAGAATATAAATAATAATGGAACCAACAACAAAGAGACTACAATAGCTGTTCTAGTTGTGTTAACGGACATTCCGGATGATACACAAATACACCAATCTCATTTAGTTATTCAAGATACTTACAGTTACACTAACAGCCGTACACAAAAAGAAAGGGTATAATTGTACTTGGCTAACTAGACATGTTTAAAATTAATTCACGCTAAATGAAAAATCTTGGAGAGAAATTGCGTAAGGTCTTTTCGTTATCAAAGCAATAAAAGCATTCAGAGCGGATGTTAATTCTTAATAACGTATGTTTTAAAACAAAGTTATTAAGTAAAAAATAATATCTATTACAGTTTTGCATCTCGTTCTTTTCTCAAGCCTCGGGATATTTTCATAGTAAAAATTAAAGCTATCCTTTGTATGTTTGAATACCTTGTTTACAGTGATATCACATCCAGGAAAGTAATGTTCCTGATTAGCCAACGGTTTAATTTTACAAAAAGCCTTTTGTTGTTTGTAAGTTTTTACCTATCATGTTCATAGTGGACTAATGATTCTATTCTGCTACGAACTATATTTATCCCCCGGCTAAAGGGTTTTAATTTTATTCTACAAAGAATTTTATGAAGTAATGTAATTATACATTTCTGTGTTTATAAAATGCAGTAGGTCTTAAAAACTTTAAGCTGTAGGTTATATTGTCATACTATATTTAAAGTGAGATTTTGAAAACGTTTGAAGAAAATATGATAAACGAAGAATTATGACTAAATTAAAATGTGTAAGAAAAACGATGAGACGTGATTTGAAATATCTACTCAAGGTGTTAGAAAAAAAATTTAATAAAAGTTATTAAGATGAACACAATACTGAGTATTGTATTTGTTTGTTTTTTCTTAATATAATTAGCGCACTTGGATCGCGCCTTCATATCTGCGGGTCGTTGTGCCTGGAATAAACTTCCCACAAACATCAGGGAAGCACATACCTTGACCCAGTTTAAGATCCATTTGAAAACGCATCTTTTCAAGAAATCATATGGATTAAACTGAATATATAGGTATGTAACATCACTGCTAATATTTTGCAACGCTAGCAAATACTTTAAAACATCCATGCGCCCTTGAGGTGGATCTGTCCACAAAACGGCGTTATAAAAATCATCCGAATATTATTATTATTATGATGAAAACCTACAAATCTCACGTGTCGGTAAATTGAACAAGATATCGATCATATTTTTGATTATTTAACTACTCCAGATTAATAATTCCAAAAATTTCAACTCCGGAAACGATCATGAACATTCTGTTCACTCCGACAATCATAATCATAGTTTAATAATAAAAAATATGATTTACATCTACATTTAGTAAATAAAAATCCAGTCCCTGACATTCGATCGTGTCAAAAATTAATAAAAATATAATTTGAACAAGATAGTTTGTTCAAATTATAAATGTAAAGTTAAAATCTTACATTTTGATTACTAACGCGATGAGACAAATAGAGAATATTAAAAAAATCCAACACTAGGTTTTTTTAATTTTCATGATGCGGCCAAAGACGTACCTATAGACAATATTTTTTAGTTTCGGCAATAAAATGAATTTTTGTGTTTTCAATGCGTGACGTTCTCAACAATTATTTAAGCACGTCCTTAATATAAAACGAAAAAAAAATTAATTGATTGAAACAATTTTACTACATACTTATGTTTTCTAGAAATCTCGTGTGTATTATGTAGCATTCACTTATAAATCAGTTGGAAACTAACGACAAGGAGTTTTCATTGCATGGTTTTTTTTTCAATTGAGTTTTTTGTTTCTTCTCTTAATAGGTTCTTCTTTTTTTCTCAATCGCTTTCTTTATTCCAACAATTACGATCAGTTTTATATAGTCATATAAAATAACAATAGTAAATCCTGATTGGATAAGTTGTTAACCATCGCTTCTCCAACAAATTCTCCACTGCACAATATATTATTTATTTTATCACCTTTCTTCATAATTCTGTAATTGCTGATTTTTGGTACCCAGAAAAAAATGTTCTGAAATTTTCATTGGCGGATAAACAAGGCAAGGATGTTTTTTTTCTGATTTACTTTAAACACCTTCGTATCGTATCGAATGCATTAACACTTCAAAGGCATGCAAAGTCTGCAAACCTCTTTACTCGGAGGATGCAGTAGACTGGAAAACATGGAAGACGAGGACTAGGAGAGCCGACCTCAAGTAAATGGGATAAAGGCGAAGAAGAAGAAAGTCTGCAAACCTCTGGAAATTGTTCGAAATAATAGTCTAACATCAAAAACTTTTCAAACATATAAGATATTCTCATAATGTCCCTCTTCTGACTAACAGTCGTATTTGCCTAAATGTAAATTGTTCAGGAGAGCGTTTTTTGTGTTTTGCTGTGCATATTTACTCATTCGTCGTATCACGATTGGATTACTGCAATGGCATCCTCGCAAATCTGCCACAATATCAACTCCAGAGGATTCAGTCCGTTTTTAATGCGGCTGCACGCTTCATTTATCAACTGAATCGCTCTTCACACATATCTGCCACCCTTCAATCTCTTCACTGGCTCAGATGTCCGGAGAGAGTCGAATTTAAAGTGTGTTTGACAGTATTTAAGGCACTTCATGCTATGGCCCCAGAATATATCACGGAACTCTGCGGTAGACAGGCGTTAAGTCATAGACAGACAACACTTAGGTCTTGTCAAGATATTACAACTAAATTGGAGGTGACCAGTACTGTATCGAAACCAGTGTACGTGGAGCGTGCTTTTGCAATATCTGCACCTGTAGTCTGGAACAGGCTTCCACAAATGATCAGAGAAACGCAGGACTTATCTCTATTCAAGAACCAACTGAAGACCCTATTCAAGAAATCTCACGGAATAATCCAGGCACAACCTTAGTTAGCAAAGAGCGCCCTTGAGGTGGATTTTTTTTCACAAAACGGCGCTTTACAAATCATCCAAATAATAATAATAATAATATTTTCGTCTCTTCTAGTTATATGATACAGTGTAAATATATTACATTATTTTATTTGTACCTACTCTTATATAATCATTTTTGTGATGAAATTTTGAGGAATTATTTGATACAACATATTTTATTTAGAATAATTCGTAAATACGACAACAAATCCGAAAGCTATTCCAAGATCACGGTAACAGTTAAAGGTGTGATCTTCAGTGAGAACATGCAGAGCACATATAAATACACATTGGTGATGATAACTCGATTTCGCCAAAAATGTCAGATACGACAGTTAGTCAGAAGAGGGACGATAATACCTTTAATACTATAATGCGATATGTACACAATCAAATTAGTATTCGAAAACGATAACACTGTGGTAAAATCATTAAATAATAATAAAAAAATTGGTTCTTCAAGGAACTTTACGGGTTTTGTATCAAACACAAATTCAATTTAGTTTTTTTTTCACCATGTGACAAATTACACTATTAAGAATAATGCTCTATAATCCTTCAGTTGGCGATGATATCCATTTTCTTCTCAAACGATCTGTGACAAGTCATAAAATATATTATTTTCGGGATTATTGCATAAAAAAAAATCGAGAACCTACCTAGTTATTTGAAACCGATAAGTATTGGTGAATAAAAAAGGATATTCTATTACATTATCGATAGGTATCTTTTATTTTTTGTTAGGAGGGTTAGAAATCGCTTCACTATCAATCTGCTCATTTTATCATATTTTTAGTGTTTGTTTTAAGGTATATCATTTATCTGTCATTTCAGTATTTTTTAATATAAGAAGAATAATTATCTAGGGATTGGATAGCCGATTGAATAGGATTTTAATATTTTTTATAATATAAATTTAATATAAATATAAGAGTTTAATAATTGTCAAAAATTGTGTTTGATTAATTGCGGTATTTTAAAAAAAAAATCAAAGGTGTACAGGAGTTAAATAAAGGTTCATAACAAAAAGCTAAATATTCTTTGAATCAATTATGATCTTAAAAAAACAAAAGTAAACTTTACTTTTGCCTGACGATGAGAGCGGAAGCTCTTGAAAGCCGGCTCGCAAAAGTAAATAAAGTCAATAGTGGAATAACTACATATTGTGTTTCATTTTAAAAATTATTAATATGAACTTCCACCAAGAACCGTCGGTCGATAAATTAAACTTTAAAAAACCTCTTTCCTACATTAAAAATTGCAACTCAAGAATGAGGATATCAAGAAGATAAGTAGATGTGGGTAGAGCAAAATAAGTTGCGATAGTTTGGATATGTGGAGCGAATGGATGGCGAAAGGGTGACAAAGAGGGTATATTTATCTGCAAGAGAGGTTGTGAAAAAGCGCGGACGTCCAAGAACTACGTGGTTTAACCACGTGGCTCGAATTTTCAAGGACGGTCGCGTGTTGAGTAAGAGTATTTGCCGTGCATGAATGAAAAACAGGATGAATGAAGAAGAAGTGAAAGAAGTGTGAAAGGATAGATGAACATTGAGATTTGCTCTTTCTGCCTGCCACACCTGGGACTCGGCGCGAGAGTAAAGTATAGTAAAATCGCTTTTCCTTTAAAAACTTCACTACCTAGAAATCAAAATAATGAGAAAAAATTTGATACCAAAAAACACAAAAATAAAGGAATATTGTCAAATTTTCGTGACGTAAAACCTTTTACCCGAAATATAAATATAATATTTAAAGACTTCCTAAGACGGTTTTTTTTAGTTCATTATAAAAAGTGAAATCTTGGTGAGTAATTAACTGTTCAAATTAAAACCACTCGATTTATCAAAACTTTTAGCTCTGTCACGATGATCATATTTCTGAAAACGTTGTTTTGAAAAAGCCTTTCTGAAAATAGTGTCACTAAAATTTGTCTCTGAAAAAAATAAGCTTTAGAAACAATCATTTAATACTATCAGTTGTCATTTGTTATATTTGTATTGGATTGAAATCTTCAATATATATTCCTAAACCCATGAAGATTATTTAATGAAATACGTTCTAGCGCCGATTGTAAAAGTCAATTTTTCATAGAACCATGAAGACCTGGGGGCCTAAAAGGGCCCCATTGAGCAATTCATCTACAGATGATTCATTTCCCGAATTGCCAGCAGTTCCGTTGCAATTCCTCTAATTTTCATACGCAATTCACCCTCAATTCATTTCATCAAATGATTCATATTTGGTGAAAACTTGCCGTTAAATCGTTTTACAATTTCTAATATGATCCTATTATGATTCATATAAAGTGGCCTTTTTAGCTCCCCTGTACGTTGCACTGCAAACTTTGATTGAAAAGAGATAACGACCTCAAATACGACAGAAAACTAATTACATATATTACCTATGAATAAAATCAAAATGTTTCGGGAGGCTTATGTTTATTTGATAATTTACGCAACATCACGTTACCAATTACCTGATCAATTCTAGCAAAGAATACACCGTTTTTACGACAGCGATATCTATAATAGGAATATTTAATGATGGAATACATTGAAGGATTCACCGTCCACCCGGATACCGAAGAAGTCTGGGGACTTCCATTTATCCGAAATTCTACACTTTACAAATCGTGTCCACACCGAAGGTGCCATAGTGGACATAGTGGGCCTGAAGACTTGGCCGGCCAAAATACCTTCGCGTGTGGAATTTTTTGACTACACTCCTTTGATGTCCCTCTAACCGAGAGAAGCAAACATAATAATAACACATAATAGGGGTTATTCTGAACATTCGACCGGTTGCTTGCAAACGATAGTATTGCGTTCCATCCAACTTTTTAAACGACAGTCGAATGAGAATGTATTGAAATATACTCGTATGGGTGTCGCATGGCAACCGATAGTATCGAATCAGATGCAATTCGATACTGTCGTATTTTCAGAATAACCCCCATTATATCTATACAAAATAAATCAAATAAACAAGTCTTCTTAACCAAGATTACAAACGTAAAAACAAATGTAATGTAGTTACTTAATATTTACAAGAATTGCATATATTAGGTCCTTACATATGAAATTGGCGTTTGGCGAACTGGCAACTTTGATTCAAAATATGTGGCGTTCGGCTAGGAATTCCAAATTCAAATTTAAGACCTTGTATTTCTGTGTTCGAATTACGAAATTTATTTGTTATCGCGTCATTTGTTTTTCTTTCACATCGTTCTGTTCACAATATGGAGAACTTAAAATATCGCTATATTTACGAATATGAGTTTCACCTCGGCACTAGTGCTGCAGAAACGGCTCGTAGGATTAACAATGCGTATGGGGAAGCTACTGCAAAAGAAAATACGGTACGTTATTGGTTCCAACGTTTCCGTTCTGGAAATTTTGACCTACAGAACAAGCCTCGTGGACGGCCGGAGACACAAGTTGATAACGAAGAATTAAAAGCAATTGTGGAAGCAGATCCATCGCAAACCACGTCAGAGTTAGCGGCAGGCTTCGGTGTGAGTGATAAAACCATTTTGATTCACTTGAAACAAATTGGAAAAGTGAAAAAACTTGAAAAATGGGTACCGCATGAATTGGTACTGCTGCTTCAGGACAACGCTCGACCACATACGGCACGTTTGACGACCGCAAAACTACGGGAGCTGCGACTGGAATGTCTTCGACACCCACCATACTCCCCGGACCTTGCTCCAACTGATTACCATTTTTTTCGGAATTTGGACAACTTCATGCAAGGAAAAAAATTCAATTCTCACGAGGCTGTCCAAACGGCCTTCAAAGATTTTATTGATTCTCGCTCACACACTTTTTTTAGTAAAGGAATCAATGAACTACCTTCGAGATGGCAAAAGTGCATAGATAGCCATGGTACATACTTTGACTAAATAAAAAAATAGTTTCATAAAAAAAAATCGTTTTCATTTCTGCCATATGAAACGCCAATTTCATATGTAAGGACCTAATATTTGATAATGGAAAGATGCAATCAATCTAATGGCGCTATACCACTTTGAGTGGAAGCAGCATGTTCCCTCGCACGTATTTTCAAAAGCAATGTTTAAAGACAATGATAAGCAGAATAAAATAGTTTTTTATATGTTAGTTCATTATTTGATTTAGTTATACTTTTGCTTACGTAGAGCGTCAGATGTTTACAGGTGAGGTAGATTTCTTTATACATTTTCTTATTCAACACCTTCAGACTTCAGTGTAAAGTAAACAAAACACAATGTATGAATCCTATATTGTGATTAGAACATTGTATCATGCGTAAGGTAGTCGAGGCTTCATTTTTGCACAAATGAGAGAAACACGAAAAAAGCTATTCTTAAATGCTTTTAGAGATGTACATTGTTTAATCGTTTTTTCAGAAAGTTCAATAAAGCTTATTATATTTGAGTATTCTTTCATTCCCATATTTTTAAAACATCATCTCATCTTATCAGTTTTATAAAGACTGATAAGATGAGATGAGTTTTTTTTGTCTACGAATTAAAATCTATGAAATTAAATGCATTAATAATATTTCATTTCATTTAACCCAATACACCGAATCGAATGATAGTGCGATTTATAAAAGATGTTTAATGTAATGACTAAAAAAGGTTTTATGATAAAATTGGATAAGGAAAAACTCAAATTAATCCTCACAGTTAGCCAAATATTTGTATCACGATATGGAGTAAGTCGGCAATTGATGAAATCTAAACCAGCAGGGCTACTCTTGACACAATCTAAATACGATCTTCTTGATCTATGTAAGTCATACGACGCGCGAAGGGACTATAATCAAAAATACCGCGCTACCACTACCGCGAGATTGGAATGCACGTATTTTTGGTATGCACGTTTTCTGATTGAAATTCCAAGACTCTACTATCAATCCACCGACTACTTCTTAAAGTATAATAATGAAATGCGATCTTATTCTATACGTGTTAATAAAATAAGGTAACAAACGTGTCATTGAAATAGAAAAAAAAAACTATTTTATTAACATCAACACATCGAGATCAAACTAAACATCGTTGAATATTAATGACTCATTTTCTTCCATATTGCTCTCGCCTAACACCTGCAGCAGTTATTTTCAATTTTCTTGTCGTGAAAAAATCACTTTCTTTTTATACAGATAGTTATGTAATATTTGAGTTGAGATACTTATAGCTACATACCAGCTTACAAATAGCCGGCTACTGGTACCAGTATTACGTCATGTAAACTTTCAAAAACAAAACGACGAGGGAAAGAAAGGTTCAATCTATTAAGGTTCGCACTACTCAGGATTTAATAGAACTTCTAAATATTACCTGAAGAAGGTTTGCTTTGGTACAAATATGAAATTACAATTTTGTTGTAATATCAGGTAACGTTTTTTTTTGTTTTAAGGCTTAGTTTCAACAGATGATAATTAATTTATTTATATCAAAATAACTTATTTATATGATAATAAGTTTATTTATATCAAGATACTTCAAGAGGTCTGCTTATTTGGGTTCATATTTACGGTTTTGGTCGACAAAACCATTTTCGTATTTAAAAATTCTTCGTTATTTAAAGTTTAAAACAAATAAATAAAAAAAAATCAAATAATAAGTTAAAAAAGTACATTTTCCTAATACTTGACTTAAAACCATAGGATTTCAATAACGTATTTGTTCTTTCCGCAATGCCTATTTTATTTTAATCTTAATCTTAGTTTTATCGTACTCATCGTTTTTAAACTTAATATACATATTTAAATATAGCACATAAAACTACCATACTAAAAAAAATAATGTTGTTGACCGAAGGTACTTGTTGGAAGACCATTTCAAGATAAATTTGAAAAAAAGAAAAACACAATATGTGTAATCGCCTTGGCGAAGTTATTAAAAGTCATTTGGAAATTAACTACATAATATATTGTTTTTTTTCAAATTTATCTACCATAATAAGGTTTGGAAAAGACAACGTCACCTTATTTGGTAGTGCCCCGGACGATAAATATACAATACATATATAGTATGACATATTTTAAAACTAACATATTTTTTTACGCGGCGGCAGAATTGCCATCCACACTTCTCAGCATTATACAACCAGATACGTCTCCATATGATCAGTCATGGTCACACAAAAACTTAACAGTCTAATGCCGGGAAGAATTCACCTATCCAGATATACAGAATATCAAAGGATTAGGCTCAGAACGCGGGTTCAAAATACCAGCATTGTGCCTTAAATATCTGTGTTCAAAAACTTCTTTACAATACTACAAGTGTTTATTATAATAGATTTTTGAATTTTAATGTACAAATTAACCGGTAAATCTAATTTTTGTAAATTATTTATTAAAGATTTCGGAGTTACCCCTGTAGCTGACATGACTAAAGGTATTATATAAACGGACCTAGAATGCCAAATATTTTTTATTTCTCCTGCGAGTTCTGTATATTTATGTATTTTTTCTGTGACGGTTGTTTGTATATTATGTGTATTTGGGACAGCGATGTCTATTAGGTACGTTATTTTATTACGTTTATCGTGTAATACTAAATCGGGTCTATTATGATGTATTTGTCTATCTGTTATTATTGTTTTATCATAATAGAACCTGTAATTTTGATTTTCTAGAATTTTTATTTTTTAATGGAATATTTATCAATGGATTATTATTTTAGTAAGGTTTTAATTGCAAATTTAGCTCTTGTATTTAATTCAATTCACATGTTATAAATGTGTAATTTAAATTGATTTATAAAAAGTAAAAATAATGTATGTAATATCACATACTTCACTACCATACCTCATCCTTACGCTAGATTAAATATATTTATACATGTAGTATAATGATATAATACAGTAATTCTTTAGATATACAGCCCGTAGGTTCATAATAAATGAGACAAAATCGCCCAAAAATATTGGTAATAATTTTCGATTTCAGTCATGCGAATGTGATTAAAAAAGGGTTCACTCCGTTATGTTGATCCTATCTAGAAAATTAATAAATGATTTATAAAGAGAACCATTTTACCAAACGTTTATCATTCACGAAACAATACATATGTATGTACACTCTGATAATAATACTAATATTTTCATGTTTAATAATATACATTTCATGTATGTCAATTTGTTTATTCACATGTCTTCTATAGCATTCTTTTTCGGAGGGTGATTGATATGAAATTCTTTGTTTTCTTATATTGGCAATCTTATTCCAAAATCGTATAGTTGTTTTAAATTATTTCACAAAGATATTACTAATGTCGATAGTTTCGATGAGTTGGAGTCTGAAGAAAAGAAAATTAAAGGTTGATATGTTCAACTGACGGTACTTGGTGGAAATTCATGTTTTTTTAATTATAAATAAAACACTTCTTTATATGATATACTTTAAATAACACACAGTTTACTTTTCACTAAGATTTATTCAAATCTCGAGCGCTTTCGTCAATGTTAATAAATTGACATTTTCGAGAGAACTAAATTAAAAAACAAAAGTTAATGTCTTACAATGAGAAATGGGGGGGGGTAGGGTAGGGTGAGCGTGTATGGTAGCAGGATTAGTGGATAGGAGTGGAGTTGGGACAATTGTACTAGGAAGAATGACTCATGGATTTTAATAGAGGAGAAGGTGAAGGATCCACAGTGACTTTTTATTGGACGCGAGTCGGCTTTCAAGAGCTTCCGCTCTCATCATCAGGCTAGCGAAAAGTAAAGAAATTACAAGTTGAAAGCCGGCTCGCGTCCAATAAAAAGTCACTGTGGATAAACTATAAATAAGTGTTTTATTTATAATTTAAGAAAATTAAATGTATGCTTTTTCCTTACCAATATTGTATATAAATCAACTTTTAATGTTATAGTTTGATAATTCCTAGAAAATCAAAGCATGTTATTTTTAAGTATCTTAATCTTATGGATTACGTGGTTTCCACTATATGTAACTAGCTCAATAAGACATAGTTTAGTTTAAAACATTATATATCCTAAAATGTATATAAAAAATACATTTGTAGGAATGTTTGAATAAATAATTTTAGTCACGATTCAACAAACCAAAATCCCTCCTCAGATTTGTAATGGACACTTTGAATCTACGGATTAGAAATAGAAGAGAAAATGGTTTGAGAACAGGTCAAGATTATAGAACTTTTTATCCATACATAATTATTTGGTGAGGTCATATTGCGACGGACTTTTGCATATACTTTTTATTCTTGCGCTCTCATGCGCTCTTTTACTTTGTACCCCTCATGGTACAAGGTAAAATAATCAATTATCACAATCTCAAAAAATTAATTTTAGCTCAGTCGGTAGAGATTTCAAAAATAAAACAAAGAGTATTGGAAAGTACAATTGACTAAACAATAAATGCTCAGGGTCGAATGGGTTAACCCAGATTTTATCACAAAGACTTCAAGACTTTTCTCTCTATAAATTCAACAATGCATATTGCCATTAAATCAACGGTGCCTTCCAACAATCCCCAATAAGAAGGAAAGATTCAGAAACAAAATAAAATTGCTATTTCATTATTTTCTTTTCAATTTATTCCAAACCTCCAGTATTCGGTGACACCTTTGGTATGGTCAATGAATTTACATACATTTTATATAAACTTTCTCGACAGTAAAATAGTAAAAGATTAAAACCTTGTTAATCATTTGCTATGTGGCAATCTAACTAACCCTTAGATTAAAAGTTTAAAATTAAATAATGATTGTGGCACATCATCCTTAACTCCTACCCTTTCTTTTCAGAAACGACCTACATATATCATAAAGTTATCAAACTCTGTTTGATTATACAATTTACATTAACTTTAGAACAAAATATTTATATATAATTATGAATGAATGAGAACAACCTGATCAAGTTATCTTCCTTCGAGTTCCACTTCACTTCCCGTTTCCCGAAATTGAAGGTTCCTTCCTGATAGGTACATAAGGTTTATTCTGGTATAAGAGGAAGTCAGCATCTTGATAATTGAAAAAGATTTATTCTCTTGTTAACTGAAGAATTTATTTTGGTCACAAGATATATCCTGAATAATTGAGAAATTCATTCTGGTACTACGACATAACCTGAATTCATTCTAGTACTGAGGCGTATCCTGAATAACTGAGAAATTCATTCCGGTACTGAGACGTATCCTGAATAACTGAGAAATTCATTCCGGTACTGAGAGCCGTACATCCTTAAACATTAAAGGACAACGTAATTAGTATTTATCAAACTATGTTTCGGTTTATTTTATTAAACAACGAAATTTCTCTCATCGAAAATATAATTGTAACAATTTAGACTCACCATATTTTTTATGACGGCCTGAATTACCACTGATTTTAATAATTAATTATGATTAAACTGTCAATCGACAAATAGAACACATTTCTACAACTAATTTATACATTAATCAACCATTTTAAAATGGTAAGGTTTTTTTTTAAACCTTAATATTCACTATCGCATTTTGCGATCTGCCAATTTGGAATGTCGAATACAAAAGAGGAAGCATTCCTGCTTTCGACCGCCAATATTGAGAAATCCTCCCACCACGCATGCGCGGCGTCGCGTTATCAATTTCTGTCTTGCCAACGAACAAAATCATTTTTCTATAGTGATATAAAAATATCGCTACATATTACCACCCACGCCCACCAAAAAAAATAGTGAAGCTATTTTTTTTTTTATATCAGGTTATTCTCGTTCTATGTTCTCATCAACTCTATAACTTACTCTACTTTTTTTTTTTTTAAGATTAATCTAAGCACTGCACTGGGCCCAGCCTTTTCTTTTAAAGAAAAACTGTAATTCCATAGGCGCCAATCTTGGTTTCGTTTAAATTTTAAAACTTTAATTTACATTCGTTTCCGAATATTCGGGTCAAACGACTTCCAAAATGAACAAAAATACCCGTAAATAATAAGTACTTAATGATAAAAAAATAATTTCTAAACCAGTGCAGGTCTCATCTTATCTTTGCATTTATAAATTACACTTATATATTAAATAATACATTTCCATTTTGTTACATTTACTAAATATCTTTTCAGATCTACTACATTTATTTTAAATTGTTTTGTGCCACAATATTCAAATATCTTCTACTACAAGCTCATATGATTTGCCACATTTTCCTTAGTTACATAACAAATTATATTAAAATTTCTTATATCTAAACTATATACATTTTGTGCCTTCTTTTTTTTTATTCAACATTCAAATACATTAAAATCTGTCTGTATATTATTCATTTATATTTTATATAACTTTAAAAATATTTGATTCAACCTTTTGAATTGACTCACTTCAACATCATGTCATTTTCCTTTCTATTTTCATGTATGAAAATATCAATTTATCATCAATTCCATTTTCCTGCCATGTCTTATTCTTCCATCTCTCCTCAGATAAGCACATGCAACTACAACCAAAGGTTCTCAATCCCTTTCTTTTTTTATTTCCCTTTTATCCGTAAAATTACGTACTTTACTAATATATTTTCTTTCGAAAATTTCTAATCAACGACCCCATTTCATAATATAAGTTTCTCTACTTTGTTAAATGAATTTAACAATCGTATACACAATTATTTCGTAATTACTCGTTTTTTTTATGGAGATAATTAAGGATTCTCTTCTTTACCACCATATCCCCGATTTAAATTATGTATACTATAACTCCATTATCTACATTTTCTCACATTACCTATCTCTATATTTTTTTGTTATTTCCACTTTCACATTGAAAATTACATAGTCAATATACTCACAAAAGAGATATAACGAACATCAACATTTGACCTTCTCGACATATTTCATTTTCAAATTCCCCTTTTACTATTTGACTTTAAATCGCGAGACTATTGAGTACTACAAACCTATCATTTATCAACGTTGCAAATCCCTACTTTCATTCTATTACAATCATTCACTTTCATCCTTCGTCTATCTTTTTCCCCTTTCACCGCCTACATACCTACTACTTTCATTTGATTCATAATTAGACCCACAAAACGTTTTGACAAGACGGAATGATCAACTCTCTTTTTAGATTACAAACTTCTCTTATTGAAATTCATAAAACATGACCCAATACTCATTCCTTGAGCATGAATCCAATTCACTACCATATCATATAAGCACTACGCATACTCCTATATACGTCTTGCTAATTCGTATCTCTAGTTTATAAATGTATACACCGCGTATAGCTTGACACACTCGTATCAGAGATTATGCCTTTATGCATACTACAAACTTTCAATACAAATCATTACACATCCCAGTAATGACATTATAACACATGACCCATCTTACAGAGAATCATATTCTTACCTCACCTTTTTATCTGACCCTTTCTGTATTATGTACTCGCGTAGAGTTCATATTATCGAAGAATCTAAATAATTTTGCGAAGCGATTTTTTTCTTTTTAATTTTATCCAACCCTACTCTTTCGTAATTCTACGTACTATTTACTACGTAAATTTTTTTTTTTTTATCAAATTCATCTCCTTTTCCCCATTTCATTAAACTTAAATAGCTATATCCTATAATACCTAACTAAAATTTTTACAGTTTTTTTTTTTTTTTATTTACATTATATTTCAATTTTCAGACGTCTTCGTCTTCTAAATTTCTCCCTTTCTTTCATCTTGTCGTTGCATTTCTGTTTTTACGTTATAAAATTTGTTATTGGGATTCACATCCCTGTTTTGCCTTAGTCTTGCAAAACAATTTATATATACATGTCCGGGTTTGTTACAAAATCTACAAATTAGGTATATCCTTCCTATTTGACCCTTGTCGATCAAATACTCCCTTGCTACCATTCTTGTTACCATCTTCATGTTGGTACCTCTGATTACTGTCACTGCCATTTTGATTTTCTAGATTATCTATCTATTGAACTAAAATATGCTAATCCACAATTCAAAAATTTACAAAAAAAACTTCTTAAAATTTAATGTATTTTTTTTTTTTTAAGTTTTTCCGTTATTCAAAATTATTATTAAATATCCCCTTATCTATATAAGCTAATATCATTAATATTAAAGTTTCAATCTCCACATTATTTAATATATCCATATTAAAATTATTTAAAACGAATATATCGTGTTACATTGATTATGTAAAAATATCAACAATCTACTACGTCCACAATAGTAAAGTTTACCCTATATATAAATATTATCATTCGATACTAAAACATTGAAATCCAAACCTTTGTATCCGTCTACTAATTAATTTTCCATCCGCTTTACAATCTTCCGTCTCTTTCTAACTAAAGTGATTAACAATTATTATGCGTTGGAGAGAAGAGTACATTCTTATCACAGTATGTACGGAATAGCATCAGAATAATAATAATATTATTTTCGTATAAAATTCTAATCATACATATTTATTTCAGAATCGGACAATGCTCAAAATAAATTATTTTCTTTATTTATATTTTTTTTATTTAAAATTAAATCTACTTTGTTCAACGTATTCCTTAGTTGTGAGTTGCAATAGCCGTACCAGAAGTATGAGAAGAATTCAGACAAGGCAATCAATCAAATAAATTTTCAATTTAAAATATAATAAAAACTCACCAGAAGGTTGTTTAATAAGTTAATAGGTATACTCCTTTTTTTGAATAAAATTAAAACTCGCAATCAGCTTTCTGTATTTTGACATGATGTTGGGTTTCGTCTTTCCATATCTTATCACACATTTCCAATCAGCAATTTGAGCTAGAACATATTTTTTTAAAACATATTAAATATCAAATTCAAAATCATTTTTCACACTTCTTTTACTTTTTTTTAACAAAATTTTATTTTTTTGACTATGGTAATACCATTCAATTTTATACAAACTCAAAATAAAATCCACAAAATAAATTGATAAATAGATAACTTTTATCTACCATTTTTCAAATTAGGTATTCCACGAACAAAATTATTCTAAAATATTTTCACACAATTTAAAATTAGCATATATTTTTTTTGACTAAATTCCCTTCTTCAATCAATCATCTCAAAGCATGCAAAATAATATTAACTCAACAAATTAAAATAATAATAAAATATTGAGTCTACCCATAAATATTCTTTTTTTATTATGTTACATATTCAATAAATATATTTAACTACCGCGACTCTGAAAAAAAATGTTTTGTTACATATTCAAAATTTTTCATTCTTTTTAATTTACCTGTACAGTATTTTTTTTAACATTATGTTACAATTTTTTTATACTGATAACCAAATATAATTTGTAAAATTAAAATCGAAATACAATTTAACCCTTCTGCCACCAAAATTCAAATTTTAATTTTGCCACATAAATTAAAATTTTTAAAACTTTTTTTTTTTTTTTTTTCTAAAACAAAACCTATTCTACTTACAACTATTAATGAATGCTCTTTTGTATTCAAGACACCAAATTATACAATTACTAAAAATCTTGAGTCTAAGTAATAAAATTTTTGGGTTCAGCGCGTCTTTACATTCTACAAAGGTTGACCGACATTTTGGGTGACATGAATATGCGACCCCTCTGCCACCAAAATTCAATTCAACTTAAATTATATAAAGGTTGGCTGACACTTTGGGCAACATGAATATGTGACCCCTCTGCCACCAATATTCAATTCAACCTAAATTCTACAAAGGTTGGCTGACATTTTGGGTGACATGAATATGTGACCCTTCTGCCACCAAAATTTAATTCGTCTTTAAATTCTATAAAGGTCGGCCCCACGTTGGGCGCCATGAATATGCGACGGACTTTTGCATATACTTTTTATTCTTGCGCTCTCATGCGCTCTTTTACTTTGTACCCCTCATGGTACAAGGTAAAATAATCAATTATCACAATCTCAAAAAATTAATTTTAGCTCAGTCGGTAGAGATTTCAAAAATAAAACAAAGAGTATTGGAAAGTACAATTGACTAAACAATAAATGCTCAGGGTCGAATGGGTTAACCCAGATTTTATCACAAAGACTTCAAGACTTTTCTCTCTATAAATTCAACAATGCATATTGCCATTAAATCAACGGTGCCTTCCAACAATCCCCAATAAGAAGGAAAGATTCAGAAACAAAATAAAATTGCTATTTCATTATTTTCTTTTCAATTTATTCCAAACCTCCAGTATTCGGTGACACCTTTGGTATGGTCAATGAATTTACATACATTTTATATAAACTTTCTCGACAGTAAAATAGTAAAAGATTAAAACCTTGTTAATCATTTGCTATGTGGCAATCTAACTAACCCTTAGATTAAAAGTTTAAAATTAAATAATGATTGTGGCACATCATCCTTAACTCCTACCCTTTCTTTTCAGAAACGACCTACATATATCATAAAGTTATCAAACTCTGTTTGATTATACAATTTACATTAACTTTAGAACAAAATATTTATATATAATTATGAATGAATGAGAACAACCTGATCAAGTTATCTTCCTTCGAGTTCCACTTCACTTCCCGTTTCCCGAAATTGAAGGTTCCTTCCTGATAGGTACATAAGGTTTATTCTGGTATAAGAGGAAGTCAGCATCTTGATAATTGAAAAAGATTTATTCTCTTGTTAACTGAAGAATTTATTTTGGTCACAAGATATATCCTGAATAATTGAGAAATTCATTCTGGTACTACGACATAACCTGAATTCATTCTAGTACTGAGGCGTATCCTGAATAACTGAGAAATTCATTCCGGTACTGAGACGTATCCTGAATAACTGAGAAATTCATTCCGGTACTGAGAGCCGTACATCCTTAAACATTAAAGGACAACGTAATTAGTATTTATCAAACTATGTTTCGGTTTATTTTATTAAACAACGAAATTTCTCTCATCGAAAATATAATTGTAACAATTTAGACTCACCATATTTTTGATGACGGCCTGAATTACCACTGATTTTAATAATTAATTATGATTAAACTGTCAATCGACAAATAGAACACATTTCTACAACTAATTTATACATTAATCAACCATTTTAAAATGGTAAGGTTTTTTTTTAAACCTTAATATTCACTATCGCATTTTGCGATCTGCCAATTTGGAATGTCGAATACAAAAGAGGAAGCATTCCTGCTTTCGACCGCCAATATTGAGAAATCCTCCCACCACGCATGCGCGGCGTCGCGTTATCAATTTCTGTCTTGCCAACGAACAAAATCATTTTTCTATAGTGATATAAAAATATCGCTACAATATATAGGTACCTCTACTGTACGTAAATTTGATTTAATCCCTGTACAGTAAAGAATTAAATTATCAAGCGTATTTAATTATATTAATTTGATTATATTTTACATAGTTTACTTTGCAGTTTACTATATAGAAAAAACAATGTCACCTTATTTAGTATTCCCCAGACAGGACTCGAATTCTCAACCCAAATTTTCTCCAAGCCAAAATGGCAATTGGCTGGTTTTAAACTTAGAATAGAAAAATACATTTCTAGAATCATAGCATGGAGACCAAAGGACGACAAGCGATGCATAAACAGGGACAACCCAAAAAAGTTGGGCTGACAACAATTTCTAAGTAAATTGAGATTCTCGAGACATATTAGTGTTCCAAATTTATCCAACAGTGGTGAAAAAATGGAAAGTTAGGACAGGTATATCATAGATCTTATTATAGAAGAACCTTCCCCATTTAGAGACAAAAAAAAATACGTCAAGAGTATATCTTTTCAATACATATATAGGATGTTGATACTTGGTAATAGTGAACTACTGAATGTAAAAATTACCTTTTCATGTTAAAAATGTTGTTCAAAAGAAACGTTTTTATGCTCGCGATTTTCTAATATATACGTATATACTTTTATAAAAAGAATCTTTCTATAGGTAAAAATAGCCTAAATGAAACCTTTGAACAGTTTTGTTACAATGTAAAAGAATACATTAAACAATATAATGAAAGGTACTTAAAAGTAAAAATGTAAACTTTATAAAACGAAATATAAATTTTGCATATTATTATTACTTTCATAAAAAGCCGTAAATGGATGACTCGAGTATGTTGGTCTTTTTATAATCACGTGTTTTATATTCTATGTGCAATTTGAGTTATAACATTAATAGTATATTTTGCATATAACCTCTGACATTATTACACCTATTAATTTGCATAATATGACTATTTTTATTTGCATACAACGTTTAAATATGTGCTATGTAAAAACAGCTCTTCTTTTAATAACATAAGAATTATGTATAAAAACATTTTGTTTAAATCTTAGAATTTATATCTGACGCATGATATATTTTTATTTTATGACATAAAAAGGCATTAATATTTATATCAAAGACAACATTTGTCATTTTTTTATGTTTCTAACCGACCAAATTAATACAAGACCAACCATGTCGGTAAGACTGGAGAAATAAAACTAAACACGTATCAAAAATAATAATTCAAAACTTTACTAACAATAGCTCAAATAAAAAAAATAAAAAAAATCATCTCAGTTTTATTCGGGCTCAAGTCATACTTATTTTTTAATCTGAGCTTGAATTCTAGATAACAAAAATACATATTAACATTCCATACACAACTTGCAATTAAACATTCAGAATCATTGTTCACACTTATAAAGTGAAATAATTAACATAATGAGAAAAGATATTTTCAATTCGATTATTGAAAAAGAGAATAAATCACTTATCCAGCCTGCTGAATTTCCTAATTTTTTAAAGGCGCGGAGAGAAGAGCTTATGTGTTTATTGTATGTAGCTGGTCTGCTGGCAATCTCACTTGTGGGATGTTCCGTGACGGTAAAGAAGTAGTTGTAGCAGTAGCAAATAAAGAGTACAGTTTATTTATTTATTTATTTATTCTTTACTGTACATTGATTAAAAACAATTACATAAAAGGTATACATTCAAATTGAATACAATCAATATACAGAGGGCGAGTTTATCGCAAAGGCCCGATCTCTTCCAAGTAACCCAAAAGTATTAACGTTAGAAAAAAGTATTAAAAAAAACATATGATAAAAATTAAAATCAATAATCTAAAGCAATATGTGTCATTTATTTCTTTTATATCTTAACCACCTTAAAAATATAAATATTTTGTCCAAATTTCTTTCCAACCAGTGCAAGTAAAAAGTTACTACTTAGTCACGAACGAATAACAAACATATACTCATAATTCAAAGCTTTAAAGAAAAAAATTCGTGTCTCATTCACAATGCTCAAAAAATATTTATATTATAATAAATATAAATATATCAAATATAATATATTTTGAGTGGATTCTTATGTATGAGTGGGATGATGTTCACATACATTGAATATTTAAATATCGTAGTCATTTATATGTCAATGAAAGAGAAAATAAACATTTTTACAAGAGTACCTTGTTGTAGATAGGTACATACATTTATACATCCACACATTTTTTCAGTAAACACTTCAATTTCACAACATATGTATGTATAATATTATACATATTTTTTACGTCGTTACATCATGGCTGTAAAGAATGTTTCTTTGTGCTACGTTTTAAAATACAGGATTCAAGAAATTTCAATTTCAAATCATTCTAAATTGAAAAAGAATAAACAAATATGCCTTAAATTATTCGATTGAAATTTTATTTTTTTGAATTTTTATTTAGCGGGAAATTTATTTTACGTTTACATTAAAGGAATTCTTTATTTTATATCGTTTATAACATTTTTCAAGAATTTATTGCTATTTTAATATTTTTAGATAATTATTATGTTCAATAAATGACTTCTTCAAAATGAGACAATCAATGTTTTTTTTTTATTCAAATATTTTAAAATATGTTGATGTTTTCTATTTCATTTTTATGGAAGCATTATGATTTTTCAAAAAAAAAACTTCCAGGTAGATAACAGTTCCAACAATTTAATTTTGTTCGGTATTCATTTGTAACTTTTCAATCTTATTTTATTAATATTTTCTGAATTTAATATATCTTTAATAATTTGATACAAAGCCATTTGTCAAATTCCTTTACAAATAAAATCTCTTTATTATTTTTTATGTAAATTTCACACATCTCTTTCAACCAACAGCGTGCTTTTTATATGTACGTATAGTATATTATGTAGATGCATTAAAGCGCCGCTTGCTTACAATGGAGTGGTTTCCACGCACGCAGAAAATTTCAACAAGCCCTAATAATTGCTACATCACTGCAAAATCTCTACTCACCACCCTTGTCTCAAAACTTATTTGACACAACTTATACTGGATGATATCAAAATTCCTACTTTCTCTATCTCTTTGTCACAAAATTAAAAGAAACCATGTTTATACATACCTACTACATAACATAAAAGTGATTTTATAAAGTTAAAAATAGCCATCTTAAGTTTTTTGAGTCTTGGATGTTTCACTTAAATTTTGTAAACCTGATTTGGAAGATTTTATTACAAAAGCAATACTATGTAGATACTATAAAAATATAATTTCCGTCACTGTTTTCAACTCGCTACATTTAATGTATATATTAGAATTT
Organism: Athripsodes cinereus; assembly: GCA_947579605.1. Lineage (NCBI taxonomy): Eukaryota > Metazoa > Arthropoda > Insecta > Trichoptera > Leptoceridae > Athripsodes > Athripsodes cinereus. The sequence continues at coordinate 20,011,988 of OX388316.1, forward strand.
ATTTCAGCTGTTATTGAAGCAATTTCACGTTCCTTACACGTAAGTGAATTCTCAATAATAATTTTATATGTCACATTGGTTATTTTTCACGTTATTTAATGTATAAAGAAGCATATTTAAAAGAACACATCATAATATCAAAAACATTCAACAGAAATAAAAAAAAAAATGAAAAATATTCATCTCATGTTTAGAATTTTTTTACGTTTTTTTAACGATCTATCAAATTTTTTGGAATATCTTCAAGAGATGAAAAATTATCATATTGAAAAATGTCGTGTCTTTTACAGATGCTTGCTTTTATACTTCCTTCAATAATTGATAACATCACGGTATTTCCTGCATATGAAAAAAATTTAATGGTCCTCTCTGTGCCATAAATGTTAGACATTTAGGATGGGTGGCATACCTCATCGCTGAATTTTAGATATTGAAAAATCTCATATCTGATACTCGATTAAAATTAAACTACGTCGACCAAATGGTCACTACGAAATGAAGAGTGATCTATTTACAAATTGTTCTGGATGAGAGTTTTACATGTATATGTCTTAAGTGTACAGTATATATTTTTATTGTTATGTTATCATAGTTTGGGACTGATTCGAGCTATGTAAAAGAATAGCATAATTTCTATACATGTTATATTCTTCACATACATAGTTTACTACCTAGTCGAGTGTATTAACATCCCATTTTAACATGATATTTAGCACACTTGAGGACAAATAGTTTATTTTCAAAAGCGTCAATTTGATGTTTAGACATGAGGTAGGTACTAGTAAAGAAAAGCATCCATGGTGCCGAATAAAAATACGTTTGGAAACATTCTTCATTTGAATATACTATATTATAACACATCTCAAGTGGGGAAGGCATATAGAACGGAAAGCTATACATACTTAACACGTGGCAAACTTTAAACTTTGATCTACAAGGTCATTGAAGTGCCTTTTTACAAGCCTTCTTTTAAGTACATACATGCTCACATAAAGAATTCACAATAATATAGTGTTGTATAAAATTAATGATTACATGTTCATTTTATTGCTTGCGTTTTAGAAGGCGAGGTTGTCGTTCAAGTCATAAAGAACAGAAGTGCGTGAACAAAAAATGTAAATTACGTTAAAAAATTAATAAGTAAAAAATACTTAAGCGTTTTAAATTTCTTTATTTATCAGTTACACGTGTTTCGGGTTGCAAGCCCATATTCATACTGATTTATTGTTAGTTGGTATTACAATGATTAACTGTACAGGTATAAGATGTATGTATGTTTCTAGGAAGTGATCTATTGTTTTGGTTGGTGTTATAGGGTGACTATGAGTTATGGAAGTGTCGGGTGTCCATGTGTTGTAGTGTTTGTGTTATTCTGGTATTTAAAGATGTCTAGGATAGGAGAGTGAATTAGGTGTATTTGTTCGTTTATTAATGTGTGTGCTCTTTTGTTAATTTCTATTTGTTCTAGTATGTTGAGTTTTTGACCTTTCTTGTGGCAGTGTAGTACTATTGGTTTGTCTTGTGGTGTGACGGTGTGATTGTGTTCGATGAGATGTTTTGCGAATTGTGATTTTTGTGGATGATTATTGCGCCAGTGTGATATGTGTTCTGTATGTCGAACATATTGTCGAACATGTATGTCGAACAAAAATCACAATTCGCAAAACATCTCATCGAACACAATCACACCGTCACACCACAAGACAAACCAATAGTACTACACTGCCACAAGAAAGGTCAAAAACTCAACATACTAGAACAAATAGAAATTAACAAAAGAGCACACACATTAATAAACGAACAAATACACCTAATTCACTCTCCCATCCTAGACATCTTTAAATACCAGAATAACACAAACACTACAACACATGGACACCCGACACTTCCATAACTCATAGTCACCCTATAACACCAACCAAAACAATAGATCACTTCCTAGAAACATACATACATCTTATACCTGTACAGTTAATCATTGTAATACCAACTAACAATAAATCAGTATGAATATGGGCTTGCAACCCGAAACACGTGTAACTGATAAATAAAGAAATTTAAAACTCTTTAAGTATTTTTTACTTATTAATTTTTTAATTTAAAAATGGAGTTTTACTCATTTAGTGAAAACAAAATTAGTTAATTACGTTGTTATATAACTTCACACGATAAAAATATTGTAACCACCTATAGAGTTAATTGAAAAAAAAAACACAATATGTAGTTAACTTCCAAATGACTTTATTAACTTCGCGTACTAGTATTCGGAGACTCTCGTCTCCATCATCAGGCGATTAGTAAAAAGTGAAATAAGATACAGAGATAAACAGTATTTATAGGTTTTGAACAAAAGAAAGTTGGGAGAAGCCCGTGTTGATAAGAAAGTAATTACAATTCATTGATGAAAAACTATTGGAAAATGAACCGCTGTGGACGGATTCACGAGAGAATAATTTAAGAAAAATAATTATAAATATCTAACTTATAGAGTTATATTAACTAACCTATAGAGTAGTTATACAATTTTTTTATATATTATAAAAAAAACTTCTACAAGTTTTAAGCCATATTACATTCTGGGTCGTAAAATGTATGAGTAAAATTGCTGGGTTAATTGACTGTGTCAATTATCACAACCTTTCATTTCAGTAGAAAGTCAGTTTTTTCCAAACTATTTCGACAACACGTTAAATTCAATTCGTAGGTCTTTTTATTGAATATTAATACATTAACGCTGTTTTCTCGTCTCGAACCACACATTAACATTTCAATGCATCACAGAGCGAGTTCCACAGTTGCTGGGGGGTTGTTTTCAATTGATTTTGTAGTTCGAGTAACTGGACTCTAAGAACGCTTTTGTAAATATATCATGGATTCAAATTATCGAAGTCTCATAAACTGGACTTTTTCTGTATATAAGTCCATGTCATCATGTTTCCTACAACACTTCAAAGGTAATTCAATATTTTTCATGTTCGATAGTCAAGACTGTCTCCACAAAGGAGGCATTTTAAAGCTTTGAATGAAAACACAGATAAAATTACAAGCACACAATAAAGTAAATGATGGATATTGGAACATTTTTTTGCCTCAATGCCTTCAAGTAACTAAAGAAAAACGTTTTTTTCGCAGTCAAATATGTGATTTAAACATATTGAAAATTTCAGTCCAATCACTCCTTTGTCTACTATGCTATTGACGAAACAATCCTGAGCCCCATACAAATGCACATTTTCTGATATGGTGAATGTATCCTTTGACCAAATCTATCAAGTTGCAGAGAAGCTTTTTTTTTTTTTTTAAAAAAAAAGATATATCTGGGTTTTGTTATAAACCCAAATACAACCTTATACACCTTTCACACTAAGCTAAAAGCTTGTGCCGTGAAAGGGGAGTTTGCCGGCACCTGGGATCGAACCACAGACCCCTTGTTCTGAAGGCCGAGACTCTACCTCCAGGCTACCGACGAACTCAAGAGAAGAGAAATAAATTTGGGATTGCTCCAAAATATATTTTTCTCCATAAAAGCCTAGAAACTTATCAAAAAGTCTGTAATATTACTATTATGGTAGTATTATAATATTTAATATGAAAACTTACATTATTCTTCGTCAAAGTATCACTTTTCCTCAAGATACCCGAGGCTGGAACAGATGTTGACTGAATCTGGAAATAAAAACAGAAAAATACCTAATTATACTTAAAGTTTTCATGAAATGGCTGCGGTCAAAAGAAATTTCCACAATCTTCTTTGCAACATCGTTTCGCGTCTGTATACAAAGTTTATCATTTTATTTGTAATTTCTATTTAAATTCAAGTCTTATAAAATGTAATGCATACCAGAATATGCGCTCATAGGAATATTTCAGTGGCCAAAAAAGTTAACAATTATAAACATATTTTGAGATTTTTCTCTTAATTAAAATACTTTTTGTTATTTTTTTTTGCCAGAAATACATAATATTTCCGCAGATTTTTTTTTAGAAACGAAGGCACTTGATTTTGATGAAGATGGAAATACCTTTTAATTTTGATTCATAAAAGCATCCTTTTTTTCTTTCTCTAGTTAGGTCGGGGGCCTATTGCGCCTAAATACTTCAAGAACTCTGTCCACTCCAAACCAAGTCTCTTAAAACACATCTTGCCTGTTTCTCCTGGGGTGATACACCGGCTGTCTGCCCTCTCCTAAACTTCCAAAAATTTAAGTAGTAGTATGTTTGCTGGGGTTCAATGTGCATGTCTCAGCAACTGCGAGTCGTGCGCTTCTTTTTATGTAGGAGTTCCGGTTCCAATTTCATAGAATCGCGAAAGAATGCATTACTTACACAATCTCTCAATTAAACTTCAACAATATTAACGAGAAATTCTGCTGCCTGTATTCTGAATCTCACATTTTCCGTAAGCATCCCAATCGGGTGTCTGTATGGGAAAATAGACAAGTATATTGTTTTATAAACGGCCATTTTTATGTGTTGGGTTCAGATTTTCTTGTCAATGGATTACTGAGGTCCTTCAATATATTACCTGCCGACAAAACCCTCTTGTCGTTACATATTCTCTACCGACAATATGATGAGAACTCAACTTTCAGGTATTGAAATATTGTAATCTGTATGAGTTGGCCCCCGGTTACATGTATCACACCTTCTTGGTGGTCTCGACTTGAAATTTTTGTTTTAGATTTATTGATTGTGATCATGACAGCTCTAGTTGCTACTGATTTTAATTAATCCAACTATCCTGTTTTTTTATTTCAAAAATATTTATCTGTACCCAGATAAACGCGCCTTTTGGTCTAATTAATTGATCAATAAGCATATTATTTTTTGTGGGCAGTAAAAATTCAAAAGTAATTACGCATATATGTAATATTTAAATTAATTTATTACACTATAATTATAAATTAGGCATACATGCTTTACATATAACGTAAATGATTTAATTCATAACAATTACTTATCACGAAATTCACACCGTTGTAGCCACAAACCAAAAATCTCCTCTTATTTCGTGCAACTCTTGCGTGATAAAGTAGTAACCTTAATAATAATAATTGTGTAGATCTATACATACATACATAGCTGCACAGAAGTAGGAAGCAGATAGTAAAACTTAATACTGTTAAAAGAAAGCTTATGCGAGGAATTAAATTCAATTCACGTACGTGCAAAGTAAATTCATTGTTTATATTCCAGACAACTGTAACATTCATACATAAATAAAACAAATAATCTTTTCTCGTTAGATACATTAAAGTTAGTGGGAAGATACAGTTTTATTCTTATTATAACATGTTGTCCTTGTTTACGAGTACATGGTAGCTTGAAAGAGAAATAATTATTTAATTTTATGTAACATTTTTGTAAGTATTAAAGTTGTACTTAAAATAATTCTAAAGTAAGGCAGTTTCTACTTCAATTTGTACAACCATTGAGATTGACTCTTCATTTTATGTAGTGAATCCCCTTGTGGGAAATGCTGTAATGATAGATAAAAAAGCGACCCTCAAATCTCCATACGGAGACGCATATAATAAAAATTTAAATAAATTATTGTTTCTTACCAATCTTAATTAGAATATGAGAGATCAATTTAAATTTCCAATAAGATCAAAATAATAATACTAAGACCAATCTTACAAAGCAACACTACGCACTGTTGATAGAATTTCAGTTCGAAATGTTGATGGATCGAATAAAGTTCAAATATTTCCCAACGTGCAATAAGTCTATCATCTTATAATTATGTTAATTTATTTATAAAAGATAGGTTGCAAATATTAGGTACTGGATAAAACTAAGAAGGAAATAATAAACTTCTTGGCAACATTATAAATGCGGAAAGAAAGGTCTGTTACGAAACTCTGTATAAAGTGTGCAATGTTTTATAGTAATCTGTTTAGTAAAACTTTGTGTGTATATGTTTGTATGTTTCTTAGCTATAATAGGAATAGTTAATCTCTTAGAATAATAGGATTGATGTAGCACAATATAAATTAATTGCAATACTTTATATTGTGTCTTATAACGCTGAATAAACATAAGATTCTCTTCAATTACCCGTCTTTTTACCAATACACCCGTACCTGCTCTCAATAATACACACACACACACACCTCTATAGATCCCAGACACACTCTATCTATTATCTTGTAATATTCAAATTTGTAAAATAAAAACAAATAAAATAAAAAATAAAGGAAACATCTATAATTTTTCTTCCTTGTATTTAGTTTCTAATAAAGACTCACTGATGATGGATGTGTACCCGAAAGGCCTCTGAGTCAAATATTATTCAAAGTGAAAATATTAAAGTGTTTTATATTAAATATATTTTAGTTCTATTAAATAATTTAATACTGAAAAGAAAATGATGACGTTGAATAGAGCTCTGAGTCAAAATTTGAAAAATATTAAAATTATTGGTGGTTGCTTTTTGCATCTTGTTACAGTTAAATAGTGGTGTCTAGACTGATAAACTAAAAACACGTTAATTTTATCTCATAGTTTTTCGGGTACTGTCTATGAATCAGATTAATCCTTCTCAACGCAGTTCAATATTTCATTTAGCAAATAAAGCAATTATTCATTACTTCTTATCTGAAAAATTTAATTCCAGACATCTAAGGTTTAAAATTATATGGAAAATAAGATTTCCATTTCGAACCACCACAGATCAACCACTCCAACCGATCACACTCATCCATAGTCAAACTATTTGAATAGGTATTAACTAGGTAGGTATGTTGTATATGATATTGTATCAGATACCTATTCAGATAGGTTGAATATGGATGAGTGTGATAGGTTGGAGTGGTTGATCTGTGGTGGTTCGAAATATGTTTGACATCTACACTTCTAGTAAGTAAAAAATCCAGTCCCCGACATCCAATTGTGTCAAAAAATTCATAACATAAATATTTCCAATGTTCAATTGTTCTTGACTTCACACTTATATATATCTCGTAGGTACATGCTGAAGAAAATAAACTTTTTGATGTGATTTTTTTTTTAAATCACATCAACGAGTGACCAATCATTGACAAGAAAAAATAAACTTACAAATTTTAATATGTTTGTGAAGAATGTTTTTTTTTTATTTCTTATATTCAATGTTCGTCGTATGATATCAATTCAGGTTGCTGCATAAATACCTACAAAAATATGCATTTACAAAACCTACGTGAAGCCAATAATGACATAGGTGTCAAAACGCTAGCAGATATCACCAGAAGATAAGAAGATCTGAGACAAAGACTCAACGTGCAATGGCGCGCGAAACCTTCAGAGGCAGAGTTAGGAATACTAAAATAAGAAAAATATGTGAAACTGAAGATATCGTACGCTGGAGCAGAAAGATAATTTAAACAAGTGACCATGTCGCTTGCATGAGTAGTGACAAAATAGCGTACATTGACGCAAACAAGACACCGCTAGGTCGAAGACTGCCAGGGAGGTCTCCTAACAGATCGCTTGTTAAGAAAAGTACCACCTTACAGAAAGAATAGCTAGTCTTCAGCGTCGTAACAGGAGGCTGATTCCGAATAAATAGATCAATGATATACAACAAGCAGAAGAAGATGAAGTAATAATATTTTGAAGGGAATAATGTATTCTTATTTATATAATTATTAATACTTGTAAATACACGTACTATTTACTGAAAAGCAATACTTTAATTACGTTTTAATTAAGTACATATTTAGGAAAGATAATTTTATTATATTATATTGCCAAGACGGATATTTTGTATCAACTTAAATTATTACATTTAATTTATTATGATTGTGTATCTACCTGTCTGCTTGTTTGTAATTGTAATATGATTATATTATCAACGTACCATTCTGCTACTTATTGAATGGGATCATATTTCAAAACATGCTTTGCATAACAATATACAGAAATATCACGATAAACGAAGATTCGATTTACGCTGAACCGTATATTTTACCAATCCTTTTCTTCAAGTGCCCTTCAACTTGAGTGACGCAGATTAGAAAGTACCTACAAATAAACATAATCATCATCATCTCTAGCCATCTCTCCACTGCTGGATGTAGGCCTCTTCCATATTCTTCCATCTTTTTCTCTCCTACGCGACTGCTGTCCACCTCCTACCCGCGACATGGATGATATCGTCAACCCATCTTTTCTGCGGTCGACCCACTCCCCTTTTTTGATCCCACGGTCTCCAGTTCACGATTCTAGGTGTCCATCTTTCAGTTCCCTGTCTAGCCAACATAATATTCAGCTATAATTTTTCTCACAAAACTTCATGCCTAAAGAATGCAGTTCACATTTTAATGTAGGTATGCTTTGAGCTGTGTGCTTTGTAACTTTAGAGTGATTCAGCTTTCTAGATATCCTTTCCGGCCGATTACTGATTTCTATGTCTTAATGATTTCTTTGATTTTCACTATCTTGTTGGGTAGTCAGGATATATGGATTTGTTTATAATTTTGATTTCAATAAAATATGACTTCTCCTTCAAACTTTATTTGGATAATCTCGATTCTTGCTAGGATGAACGCCAAACAGCTAATCTCTATACAGAAGTGTGTAGAGATAAGCAGTGTGGCATTCCATTCACATCTCTATTGACCCTACTTGGGATAGGGTTTGAAGGTAGAGTACAGTTGTATGATATTGATTCTAATTGCAAATTCAAGTACATAATATGTAAGAATCATACATATTTTATATGAATATGTTTTCATAATTTTGCCTTACTATACATTTTATTCATATCATTTAATTTTCATGAAGCCCTTCTAAAAATAACTTTTGACGTAACTGCGGTGTTTAACTGTAACACATCTTAATAAGGATACCCGCCTAGGTTACTTAGTATATTCATAATATGTTTTACATCAGGAAGTTGCTATCAAATTTCGCTCTGACAATATCATAATTACGGAATACTCTTAGATAGAAGAGGTTCTATCAAAGAATAATAATTTAAGTTTTTCATGGGTAGTTATGTTGAGATTCTGTGGTAGGTATTTTTTAAAAGTAATTTAGTACCTTCTACATAATCTATATTTTTTGAGAAAAAAGGTGAAAGGCACTGGGAATGGGTGGTGGTTTTCAAGACAGCGGATTTCTAAAAGCACCTAAGCTCTTAAATTCATTACCTTTTTTTATAACATGGGGGGAAATATCATAAAATATTAGACTGTTTTATCAGAATATTCTTTTTTATTCAATAAAAATATGAAACAAATAATGATTACAATATTTTCATATTTTTGAATAAAAACTAATCACATCCTTCTTTTAACAATGAAAACTGTTTGAAAGTTACATTGTATAGTACCTAAATAGTACAGTAAAGTACAGTAATAGAGTACCTAATCAATTAGGTGTTTGTGCGTCGAATCATTTTCATTTAGATGCAACTGCAAAATTAAGAAAAAAATTCAAATATTTGTGAGTTTTGGAGCCGTAGACTAACCGTACTTAGCGATCGACTACTGGCGAACTTTTCGACAATCTACATACATACATGTACCGTTATGCTTATGCGTTATTGTTGCGGTTTTAGTCGAAAATTCGTTTGTAGTCGATCGCCGAAGTACGGTTTGTTTGTCATTATTATTGTCAAAATACAATGAGTAAAAGTTGGTTTATTATTAAAAGTAAGAGTTTATAATTGTTGAGTTCTCATATATGTGTAGTTTTTAAATTACACGCCAATTCAAATAGTTGTTTGCCGCCGTATAGCGCTAGTGACTTGATTCCACCAATAGTAGCATGACTTTACACAAGTAGTTTAGGGTGGAAAGCTGTGAGAATTTAGCGGCATAAATGGGGAAAATTGGCTTACTGTAGAACAAAATAACAACATAATTTGGCGAAGTTTTTGTCAGCCTATTAAGGTTTTTGTCTTCATTATGTAAGAAACATTCTCTTAGTTTGTTGTCGTTAATATAAGCGGCTGTATTTCATTTTTTCTTTCTCTTTTTCAATCAACCTTCGATAGCTTTCTTGCATTACAAATGCTTTGTTATAATTTCAACCAATTTGTATAACCTGTGTGAACAATGAATAAATTATGAAGACTCTAAATTCTTTTTACTACAATCATCTAAATCAACTCCACCAATTGTGAAATATTGATATTATTTCAAAGCCCAGTTTTTTTAACGTATAAATATATACATCAAAATTTAAGACTTTGCTATTTTTTAATTTATATTTTAAATATTTGAAAATATTAGGCTTTTAGGAAATTAATATTGTTTCACGAGTTCTAACCTTATTTATTAAGGTCTTTCAGACAACCAATACAAAAACATTAGGAAACAAGAACTGAAATATCATCAATCATTAGACACCACAAGAAAATTTGTTAACTTAGTTTGCTCTTCTTATCAAAATTATTGTGGATCTCATTTATTCATACATTTTTGTCTTTAACACCCATTTACTTACATATTTCTTGATTAAAATGGATTAAATCTACTAAATTCTTATTGCGTAGTTTACTGGGTACTAAATTTTTTCCATATGCTTTTCTCAAAGTTTTTCTCTTTTTTTATTTTTCATGATTGAAAAAAATTGAGTGATGCATAAATGCGAAAATATTGATAATCACTAATTACATTGTCGAATTTATTGAAAGCAATGTTTGTCATGTTAAATCTATGGAATTCCAGAAAATCATTAAAAACTTTTTCGCCCATCATAGTAAATACATAATATTAATGCAAATATAACTTAAATAGGTATGTAAATTGAAGACACAAAACTCTTATATAAGGCTTAGAAAAGTTAAACTCAATACCTATTAATCATAAATTAAAATATACAGGTGTAGTTTGAAAACGACATTGCATGTCGAAACATAGATTTTAAAGTTACAAAGTTTCCAGTAAAGTTTTAAATCATATTTTTTAATTTGTGCACTTTATCAATTTAATTTTTCTATAACGAAATTTTCACAAACATTTCCTTATCATGTTGTTTGTTTAATTCATAATTCAATAAACCACTCCTTTAGGAAATTGATTCACATACGCAACTAGTATAAATCTGAATAATTTAAATCTAAATACGCTATTCATGATTGAACCCCACAAGAGCGCATTTAAAGGGTTTGAGCATCTTCAAAACAGAAGTGCGTTTAAATTTATAGGAGGCCTGATTACTGGGCCAAACGGAAGTGGTTGGAAATGCTTTAGCAAAACTTGAAGGCAAAACCAATCAGACATCTTTATTGAAGAACCATGTCTACACAATGTAACATTGTGCAAAATATAATCGGAAGAAGTGAGAAAAACGTCCCAACGCTTTCGAATTGGCTCTAGTCTGGCTTAAGTGATCACTTTTGGTGTCCATTATGTCATCTGCACCCATATCCGGTTTAACAATAAAAAAAAATAAAAATATTCCTAATATTTGAAACCTGTAGGAATGCAATTTCACCCAGAAGATTAGACAGAACCATATGGTAAAGGAAAATGAAGAAACTAGACATTACAATCGCGTAAGACTAATAATTGTCAAAAAATCTGTAATAAAATAAGTAATGAATACAGATTTTCCAAAAACATAGATCATAGTGTTCATTGTGTCAGTGTTTAGGTAGTAGAATTCTATAACAAAATAAATAAAACAAATGTCGATGGTATTAAATCTACTGACGATGTCCTAAAAAGCCGAAAGACGTCTCTCTCGTCATATAAACAAATAGTCGTTTTAAACATTTGTTTTATTTATTCCGCTATAGATCATAGTGAATGGAAAAAGTAAAAGCTATACAGTTCGTGCTTTCACAACATAATGTTTTGTGTCTGAATCAGATATTACAAAATTTATTAAAATTAAACCTAGCTTGTTAACTCGCTTTTTACGTAATTTATTTTCAAAAGTAGGTACTTCTTTTTTATAAACTCCAAAGTTGCTAAAAATCGATACGTAATAATTGTAATAAATGTTTATTTATTTCAAAAGTCAATATTATTTCTCCCAGCCTACAGTTTTGCAATTTGTAACAAATATTCGATATTTTAAAAGTTACTAATTTTAAAACATTTTTTTTTGAACAAATAATGATCTCGATACAATTGAATTCGAAATAGAACAAAAATATTTAATACGTTTATGTGACTATATGCGTAATATTATTTAAACATTCATATTGAGTAAAATTGTTATTTTTTCACTGAGAAAAATGGTAGGCAAAACATTGTGAGACAGAATGAGGATATCAGGAGAATGAGTAGATGTGAGAAGACTGTTGTCGATAGAATCCGTATAAATAAGTAACGATGTTTTGGACATGTGTAGGGAATGGACGATGAAAAGCTAACGAAGAGGGTGTATTTATCTGAAAGAAGGGGTGTGAGACAGCGCGAACATCCAAGAACCACGTGGCTTGAGCACGTGAATCTTATTCTCAAGGACGGTCGCATGTTGAGTTAGAATAATCGGCGTGCTTGTAATAGAAACTGGATGAATGTAGAGGAAGCGAAAGAAGTATGTTAGGGTAGATCAACATGGCGTTCCGTTCATTCTGCCCACCTCTGACATGGTGTGAGGGTATAGTTTAGTGATTGCATAAAGTGGACATCTAGTATATTTATTGCAAAAATTTTGTCTACTGGCTTCTTCAACAGTGAAAGATATTGTGATTATTTACAGTTATAATTATGAATGGAAGATTTATGTAGATTTAAAAACATTTGTTTGCCAAATTACTTATATGTTATATTAGTTATATTGATTGATAGAAGTACTCAGATGTATAAATGCTAAACCTTTTACTACGATGTTTGTTTATGATTGATTGAATTCTATGAAATTTTGTGTGTTCTGCATACATAATTGAAATATATAGATGATTGCTACCACAGTATCAAGTTTATGCTTTCTTGGTTCAATTTCGATAAAAAAACTGCTACAAAATAAATGTAACTGTTCTTTAGATTCTTTCACAAAAACATTGCCAATTTTATCGTCAAACAGTATTTTGCCGAAGTTCATAATGTATTTGTTAAAATGACGCTCCGGAATATAAAAATATAACATCGAAGTTGACTCATACTAGCTTAATTAAGTAGGTATATGTTGTAGATGTACTTAATATACCTAACTGTTTGATTTTTATACAGTTATGATAAAAACATGTAACGAACTATATTACACTTGCATTTGCGTACGTGACAGACTTAGATACTTTTCAATTTTAATTTTTACTATATACTTATCTATTTTTAAAAGTTTTGATCTGTCATGAAGATCATGTCATTCATAAAATATGATATTTATCACATTATTTGTGTAAATTTATATCTAATTATCAAATTTCATTAAATTTTTGTGTTGTTTTGCGTTCATACATTATAATTCAATCAATTCATGGATTTCTTTTTTGAGACTTTGCCATCTCTGGTTAATTTGAGATCTTTGCTGGTCCCCATATAAAATGTATATTTTGTTCCTATTCCGTAAATAACTGTTTGATTCTATGAAAATTGTAAAAATAAAATAAAACGTTATGTAATACCAATAATATAACGGTTCAGAAATAGCATTTTTGTATGAAAAAATATCCATTGTAATATAACATTCTCTTTCAAGATATGAAAACTTTAAACAAAAGCTGCTCCTAATACATTGTTTCCACCCTAATTATTAGCGTGACACAATAAATTGGTTCACAATTGTATTCATTAGAAAATCTTAGAGTTGTAATAAGATTTTATAGGATCGCATACCGTTAAATTTTATTATTTTAAGCACCAGCAAACTTACATACAAAATAATAATATAACTAAACAAACAAAATGTATATTATGCTGCTAATTGTCAGTTCAATTGTTTGTACAAAATACAAAAATGTTCGGTCAAACGCTGAAGGGTAAAGTAATAAGAATTTACGCATACTGGTATTTTCTCTAATGATCTTGTTGGCACATAGTTATATTTGAAATGTTCTACGTTTACATTTTTTAGCATAATATCGAAGTATAAATTATTTTGCTCTATCTATCTATGTATACTGACGCGTCATTTCTCACAAAAATGATAACAAAAAAAAACTACATTTTTAATGATCAAACAGGATGTCCTCTTTGTGCTGCCAAATAATACATTAAATTCATAACACTGTTTTATGTTTCAGTATAATGTTTACAAAGTATGATACAATTACGCCTTGTGCTTTCAGCATTAAATTGGCATCATCAAGGCGGAGTATAAATAAGTTTATTCGGATGAATAAGTGTTGATTTACAATGTCAACACTTAAACAATAAATTCAATTAATACATATTTTATTTAAGCCCAAATTAATTATTTCATCACGGTACCTATACATTTTTTTTGTAATGAGGGGAAATCCTTCATGGACACCTTAATAGGTATTGCCGGACTCCTATCGGCTAAAACCCTTCATTCTTCTTTACAGTCCCGGTTCCCACCTTGCGGTCTACCCGGGAGTACAATTTGTCTCAGGGTTGCTCCCTCTCCTTGAGAGAAATTATCCTGTCCATAAATTTTTCAGCTTAATTCAATGCCTCCGGCGACTCAATCTTGAATATAAACTGGATTTACTTGATATGAATCACTTAAAGGATCAATAGAAAATATAAGGTGATGTATGCTTACGAATTAGCTTTGGCTGATTTAAGTGTATTGTATACCTACGATTTGTACATTTATTCCACCCAATTTATCCTTGTCTCAAATATTACTTAAGAAAATAGCTGACTAGGGTTTTGTGGAATAAATTCTTTCTAATGTCGTTGTATCAGATGTCTTTTTACATGCCGCAGTCATCGGAGTCTGTCGATTTACCCTGTATAAATGTGGGTAATTACTGATATAATAAGCAAATAATTATTGTAAAATGTAGACTAAATTTGAAGGTGATTTGTAAGTTGTCAGACCGTTTTGTAAGATTTTAGTCTGTAATTTCCACCCACAATTTTTTACCAGTCATTTCTTTGGTATGACTTTGACAATAAAACAACAAAATACTTAAGTGTTCTTTGACAAAACTACTTTGATTGTTATTATTCACAAACTCCTACGCCCAATTAGTAGTTCGAGAAGAGAATTTAAATCTTCAACAAATTTTGCGGTAACTGGTTTTACTGAAACTTTGTTTTTTGAATATTGCTTATTAAATGATTTAAAACACAACAGATGTTTCAAAAATATCTAGACGCAAATTTCCAAAAGTACTTACGATGATAAACCTAAAATGCAAATGTAGGTAGTACGATGAAATGAAATCGTATTTCAAAAATGGTATTGAGGTAACATAAAATCAATCTAAGAAAAAAAAAGAATTTTCACTTTACAGCGTGCTGTTTCAAGATTTCACAAAGATTATAATTTTTGTTTTTTTTTAGTTTTTTGATTTATATTAAAAGAGACGTCTTTCAACATTCAAGAATATTGTCAATCTTGATTGGCAATGTTAAATTGTACAACCTAAATAGTAATACTGTGAATCTAAAAGACTGCGTGATCATGAAAATAAGAAAAACAATAGTTATCAAATATGTATTATTTAGCCACTCTTTTTTGTAAAATTTGGTGTGTTCTGTAAAGAAAATGCTTTTGATAATGGCAAATTGTCTTAACGCGTCAACTATACTATTATTAAAGTGAAAAATAAACAGGGCTACATATTGTAATACATAATACTTATTAACAATTATTAGCAAATTTAATCAAAGATTTTTTTTTAAATTTTATATTGTTCTGTAAGATTTATAATAATATTATAATTATTTATCATTTTTATTGACGATAAATAATTTTTTTTTATAGCAACTCCTAAAGCACGGTTCAGTGAGTTAAAGAAGCTTTGTATTCTTACTAGTTGATTTTTACTTTGTCTTGAAAGCACCCTGTCATGTTTTAGTTCCGAGAAAACCCTCGTTTCTTTAAGGTTCTATCGGTGATAAAATTAAGCTCGAGCTATCTCAACACTGTTCTCTTGACACATTTCAGCTTGCTACAACTTCCCATGACACTTTTTTTTCTTTTTATTTTATCTCTTTTTTATTACTCGCCCAACACTTGGGAGAGCTAATAATCTATTTTTATGTAGCCAAGTTGAAGATTGATTCGGATTTAATAGAACCGAATCGTGTAAAAAGTAAAGTTAATCCGCAGATTACTAAAGCAAATCGGTCTTGAGTAAAATAATAAAAATTGATAAGATTATTTTCAAGATATTTTGTTGAGCGTTTGTTTATTTCAAGATACTGTAAATATAGTTGTCATTGGTACTTTTCATTATACTGAAGCATCGATATTTCATATTTTAATTAAGATTATTAACACTGTGACAGGCTGACAGCATATCATATGTATAATGATATTTATATCAACTTTTTACCCACCGTATGACTTCAATTCAACGCGCGTGTAAGATGTCAATTTTATATGAAAAGGTCAAGGTCCAGCGGCAATAAAATATTGAAATTTTCCATGATACGTGTAATTGTGATATCACAACTTACAAATAAATATTAAAATAGACCTACAGTTTTGCCATTAAAAAGATATGAAATACATTAAAAGCATATGCCAGTAAATAAAAAAACACAGTACTATTTAATATCAAGTATCGCCAGGTTTTGAGAATGTCCAATGACATAAAATCAAAAAATCTGATCTTTCATTCACAATGGCTCGGACGCCCCTCGTTCACAGTATGGCACTCCTATGAAAACGACATCAGAGTGCTAGGAGTGTCCTAAAAAAACCTGATCCAATTGGCGCAGAGATGTTGTGAATGGATAAGGCTGGGTTCTGCTATGTGCTCCCGATAGGAGAGTTGAAGTGCTAGGTGACGATGATGATGCTCGCGAGTTACACAAATACAAATGAGATTGTTAATATTAAATAATGGAAGAATGTGTGGTATCCTTAATAGAGCCACAAATCTGCTTTTTTAGAAATTTATACGTAGGTACTTTATTTCAAATACAATATGCAATGAATTCGTTCAACATATTTGCAATTTTTATATGTACAACTACTGAAAAAGGTCAAAATAATATTTTTACAATCACACAGAACTCTACAAACCGCGTGTATTAAAAATTCTTCACATACACAAAGCTTTAAAAATTTGCAGAAATACTTTGAAAATAGTCGGTTTATATACTTTAAGAAAAAAAAAACTTATAAACCAAGTAAAGCAAAGCATGTCTTTTAGATCAATAAAGCAATGCAAAGTGCTGAAGATAGAAAAAATTAAGATGCAGGGCAATACATATCAGTTAACCAGGCAATCACAATCCATAGTAATTAGGAATATTACCAGAAATATATAGAAATCTTATACAAAATTCTCAATAAATAAAAAGTTTTCTAACAGATAAATTTTTGCCAAAACATTTGCCCGTATCATTTGTTAAGCTTAAATATAAATAGGCTAAAAATACTATCGATATTGATAATACAAAACAAAATATTGAATCTTTATGTGATGTTAAAATGTAAATACCAACTAAGATATCTTTCGGTAAAATGTTTTCTGTTCAATGTAAAAATATCCACTGTAAATAAATCTGTCAAAATAATTCAAACAACCCTCGTAGTTTAGAGCTGATTTGATCTTAAATCGTTGGAAGGTTTTAGGATGATACAAAAAACAACACATTGTATTATCTGCACGGAGGACCGCACTAAACAATGTACAAACCTTGGAACCGTATACTATAAATTATAAATTATATACCTAACTAGAATGAATATCAAAGAGCAGTAAAATTTGTAGTTCTGTTTACTATCTTCATTTTGAATAGTATATTATATTATGCACATTTCATTATCTATTGTCTACATTTTTTTTAAACTATTATGCATGAAACTATTGAAGTTAGTTACATACGCGATTGGAATATAATAAAATATAATTCAAAAAATTATAATAAAAATAATTTCGTATATAAATTTATAATTTTGCATAGCTGATAAAATTAATATTAAAATTACGAGTGTCCTGTAAGAAAGAGCTTTTCGTAAAATATTATTATGTAAAACAATGATTATCTTCAATAGACAGAGATAAGATGCACAGCTATCCATTCTGAATGTTTCATTTTTACAGCTTATTACAAGCACCCTTTACAAAGCTTTACAAACAAACTTTACAATTAATAACTTTTCTTTTGTTTTTATTTTATTAACTTGTTAGGGTTTATGGCTACAATTCCTACAATGACCATATTCGGGACACATGTCGTAAGATACCCTTCGTAAAAATAAAAACAAAAATAAAGTGGAAGTGTGTGTATGTATGTACATGAAAGTACATACTTCCTTATATTGTGATCGGTACCATTATGATACATATACGTGTAGTATTTTGTATGTTTCCTGTAATGTCACTATGCCAATTTCGTTACTTGCAATAATACAAACCCAACTGATGCTCCATCCATTCCCATTTTTACGATATACCTTAAGAAGTAGTCAAATAAATACCCTCAATTTTGCATTTCTCAAAAATGGTTCGAACTTACGGATCAATCTTCTATGTACATTTATTCAAAATGGAGATAGATACCTGAAGATTCCTTTATTTCAGTTTGATTTTACTGGTTCAATTTGTCCACATTGACATAATTTGATTATACACTCGATGATTTTTCTAAATAAATATCTCGAACGAAAATGAAACAGTTGTAGAGAAAGGTTCCAGAACAAATTCCAGGAGAAATTATCAGTTGTTTTATACCAACATACTGACATATATGACTGAAAGTTATTATTTTATTTTATGCAAAAATTATAAGATACCTACTAAGATGAGTAAAAAAAATGCATATACGTAGCAATTCAATGTAATGCATTAGAATAATAAAAAACAAATGAAGGAAGGTAAGACACACCATTTTTGCTGGGGGCTCAGGATGTAAACATAAAATATGGCGCCCTTGAGGTCACGTTGATTTTTACTAGTTCAACATAACGTATATAATAAATTGCGTAGTATTATTGGTGTATACTCATATTATCATACACCAACAAAACGATTTGTCGGTTGACACATTAGTCGATTTCCTTGATTTTATGGCGTGCAACTAATTTCAGAGGAAATAACCATTATTTTTCATCATACGCTTTTGATATTTAATTCGTTTAATTTTCATTAAATCTAACATATCCATATTTCAACAATTTTCTTAGCTTTCTTTACTCAAATATCAATTTATCAACATAATAAGATAAAATATTAACATGAATACTCGTATTAAGGTTTATTTGATAATTTTTTTCTGTTTTATTTTTCAATTTAATATACTTTCAAGTGTTTTGAGAGAAAGGAATCAAGTATTAACATATTACTTTCCAAGATTTTGTTTGTAAATATTATGTTTCAATGTAAATATTCATTTATATCTCTATCTATACCCTTATTCTACCTCTCAGAAGTGAGGCTACCAGCAGATCAACTGCATGAAAAACACATAGCCTGCCATGACATCAAATGGATGCAAAATTTAGTACCTATATAAATTATATACATAATATGTGTCAATTTTTTGGTTACTTAAATTGATGACTTTATTTTGTGGCCCGGACATATGATTAACATTTATTTGCAACTATTACACTTCTAAAATAATTATGAGGTACAAAATAAACAAATTGTAACCATTGCTCTAAATGTAGGTAATATAACATATTACGTACAAATGATAAATGATCGTCATATAAGGGTTTCCAACCTTTCATATCCCCGGATGTCCTGGTAATACTATACAGTTCCTACACCTACATATAGAGGAGGCTGGTGGATAGGACTATTGGAAGTGGAGTGAACTTATAAAAAAACTTTCATGCGTAGAGAAAGCTCGTTTTCTTTTCACGATTTTCAACGATAATGACAAATCAAAATACGCTGAGAAATAGAAGGTACATATTTTATAAAATTGTTTTTGGATTTTTTAGTCTCGCTCTATGAGAAACACAATTGAGGGCAGATTCAAATATTGACATTTATTGGTCATGTCCTCAGATTCAGGAATGAAAGTTTGTCTTTCAGAATACACAATGCTGATCCAATGGTAGAATACCATCAGACGGATCAAGGCAAAGATTAGTAGATAACATCAACCTAGATTACAGTTAAATACTGAAAATGGCTGCTGTTAATTATCTGCCTGAGATCGAAAGGGGGGTGAACATATTGTTTTGAAGGTTAAAACCTCTATAATAGTTGCTCAGCCATAAGAATTAAGAAGTGCGCCGCATCAGTGCCCATGCGAAGGAACCGCTATTGCTACTGTACTCCTGTGTCATTAGTTTGACGTGAATATATTTTCTTAAATACATAGGAGAGGTTCCAGCCATAGTAGGAAATATGTCTTATATTAATATTACCCGTACCTAAATAAATAAATTATTAGAGATGTGACGGACATTGCCGGATACTGGTATCCGGCAATCAAGAGTAAGGTTAGGAAACGAAATTGAATGAAGGTTGAGGATATCAGGAGCATGAGTGTAAACAAGAAAAGTGCTGTGGATATATGGCTTGCGATGGTTTGGATATGTGGAGCGAATGCATGATGAAAGGTCAGCAATGAAAAATTATTTGAAACATAATGCCTGAAAGAAGTTATGCTAGAAACGCGATCACCCACTAACCACGTGGCCTACAAAATCGGCGTGCGTAGGAACATGAAAAATTGCATAAATATGGTCAAAACTATGAAATAATTAACTGAATAAAATTAACGTAATAGCTAACTAAAAGAAAATAAATAAAAATAGAATGAAGAATAAAGTAGGAGCTTGTATTCACGGGATACCATCTCACTATTCGACCAAATATTTGCCGAAATATCTTAACATCTCTATGAATTATTACTAGTAAACCGTGTTACATACATTTGTCCATATTAATAATAAATAATAATACATTTTTTTTTTCTAATACAATTACTCCCCAAAATTGAGCGTAGCTCGTGCTTTGGGGAGAGCATTTGCCCAATGAAAAGTAGCATAAGAGTTAATCAGGATTTGGACCATTTCAAGGCATTGGTGCCAGTAAACTGGGCAGCTTTCATTTTGCTTGTAACGCTAATGATGTTCCTCTGGTGCCACAGGCACAGATCATCGGCAGAAAGTTTTATCCACGTCACCGGACATACAACTCAAAAAGCTCTGTTACGAAAGTTTGTGGTCTTAAATGTCTCAAACTTACTTTTTTATTTCCTTGTATTTCTACAATGATAGTTGATTTTTTTACTATAGACATTAATTTTACAAGAACTAGACTGTGCAGTTTTGACCAAAATACATGTAAAGTTTTGCTTTCCGTCGTAACGATAATGTCTATTTTGGGTTGTTGTTTTTCGGGTAAGGCATGTCATACCATGAAAATGACACCAGAATGTGCACAGAAACATCATAATATAATAAAACTTGGCATACTCGAAAAGCACCAAGCGGAAATAGAAGATTGCCATGAAAACCTTCAATACACATAGACAATGTCTTTATTGCTATAAAAAAAAAAAAACAAAATATATCACGTGAGAAAGTAGCTTTCAAAGTGGCGTCTCTTTCTTACACATTGTTTTACTTTAATATGTAATTATAATAGTAGTAGTAGTAGTAGTGTTTGAAAGGGACAGCTCTCTAAGAATTACTATCTCAGTTGATAAGGTTTTTGATAGAAGTGCACGGTATAGTAATGTACCTATAATGTCTATTACATAATTCAATGTTCACTTCTAACAATAGTAAAACTATACATAAATAAAATTACAAAATGTAGTAGTTTATTAATATACCCACTTAGGATGAAGTTCACTTCATCGTGAGAGGAATATTGACTGATGAATAATAACTATTACTTTTTTATCGGATCAGATCGTTAAATCATTATGAAAAATGAAATACAAAGCAACAAACGAATTTTTTGTTGTTGATAAAATTCAACTCTTTGACAGAGAGCATCTTTTTAATTAACCGTTAACTAAGAAAATCTTACAAAGAAACAATATGAAAGGCAAATATACAAATTACCAAATGACATAAAAAAGTGTCTACTTAGGTATTCATTATAAATACGAACATTTAGGTACCTTCTGTCTCTCAGCAACCGAAAGTAGTTTTGTGCGAATGATTTGGGAAAATAAGAATTTTATTGCAAGGTGCTGCACTGACGCGGTCTACAATGTTAGTTCAAAATCTCTCTCTCTGTAGTTCAAAATCTCTCTCTCTCTCTGTAGTTCAAAATCTCTCTCTCTCTCGCTAGTTCAAAATCTTGTTTCTTTTTAAAAGCTATTTAAGGCCCGTTCTTGAACTTTTCATGATTGTTCACACTCTGTGCTGCACTTGCTACATTCATTCTCTTTCAACGATTTCCTTTTCATTATCCAATCATCTTACATTAGATCTTCCAACGATTATTTTTACTTCTCCGTTGACACTTTTTTTTCCAAGTTGAAACTGAGTATCTGGCAACGTGTCTCGTTAAGCTTCATTTTAGGGTTGTTGACCTTTCAACTAAGTTGACTTTGGTTCTCTTCACTTGTGAGAAATGCTGTAGTATTCTCTTTGGTCAGTGAATCTAACTTTCAATATCAAATCGATACGCTTAAAAAAAAACTGCCTAACCTGTAGTCAAATATACCTAACACAAAATAAGCAATTCAGTGGTTTGAGTACCATTAGTATGTAATTGACCACTGCACCTGTTTTCTAGATCCCATGGTAAATAATAGGTTACCAAAACTTTTATGTAAATTTTTGGGTGTCTTTTGCGGGTATTCATAATACATTCCATAGTAAATTTAATATCTTTAACTCACCGTCGACATATATCTCCCATCCTGTATGTCTTAACTTTTATTGGTGCGGAGAGAAGGGTTTACTTGTTGTTTTAACTTGATATGAATAAATTAAAGATATTTTTTCTCGTCATCATACCATCACGAAATTCTTCAGAAAGGAAGCCAGCTGACTAACTACATCTAAAAACATGCAAGTTTTCCTCTTCGTGCCAATAAATGTTAAATATTTGATCGTAATATTAAATGAATACCTACCTTTTACATGGCTCTCAAAAACTTGGAGAAAAGAGGCACCATTTGCCAAGGACTCTACAGAAGATATTAATTTGTCCTTTCTAAAATATAAAATAAAACTTCAGATAGGATCCGCGTCGAGAGTAGCTCCCCTGTTAGGTAATATTCTTCTAGAATTTTCTAGGATGCAGTCATTGTCTCTAGAACAAGACAAATAATAAAGTAGATGGTAAGCCTCAATATACTGGATGGTGATGAGGACGTGCCTGGAATTTAGTGTCGTCTTTATTCTCCTGTTCTATGTTGTACTATAAGTCGTCATGCCTTACATACTTAATATAGTTCTCAGTGCGTCGTACTTCAGTACAGTAGAGTTTCTCGTAAATTTCTTTATGACCATAGCTGATAATTCTTAAGACGAATAAAGGAAATAGTAGAATGCTTTGTAACAAAGAAATTATCATATCTCATTCTCTTGGCAGATTTACTGCTTTCTCATGTGTTATGATAGTCTTTGAAAATCTTAATCCTTTATCAAATTATACTTTCTTAAGATATATTTCGTTACATTAACGTATATCGAAGCTTTAAACTGTTCTTTTGAAAAATCATCCTAAACTACTTAGGATAGTTCTGCATTAAGGTAAAAATGTTTGTTTATTTAAGTAAGAAATCGATCTTATTTTTAATGATTTTAGTACCTTTCTAACCTTCATCATTCTGCTAGTGTTTTGTGTCGGATAAAATCTGAGTATTTTTAACGTTTTTCATTATACAAACCAAAGAACTTTCAATGAAATAAATAATTTTATACTAGCAGCATTTGGTTTATTCTTTCTTGGAGTATAAAGAGACTAATCTTTTGAACCATAATATTTCATATGTAGAGAGTCTACAATCAATAGAAAGAATTGTCAAATTCTTTTTACTTTTTTTTCGACTTGAGTTCACCTACTTACATGTAACCTATGTATTTCTCTCAACCCTCAAGTCTTTTCTGGTATCACAAAGAAACCATATTATAGGGAAACACACTTTTAACCATTACCTTTTAGCATTTATGTTACATCTTATTTATACTTACAAGAATTTAATATGAAAGACGCTTCTATTCAGCGATGAGATATGTCCACACCCTTTACAATGTCAATTAGTCTTATGGCTACCCCATTAGTTGTGGACAATGCTGTGATGGTATCAACAGATATAATGCGATTATGATGCATCAAACTGAATTAAAGTATAATTATCCCTTTTAACACACTTCGTTTTATGTCAATGACATTAGAGAATAAGTTAAAATAGTTATTTAAATAACGTGTCATTGTTCTAAATGGGTAACATTTATATTTTCACAGTGTTCCCGAGAGGAGAAAATATAAAAAATACTATTATACTTTACTATACTATATCTACCCTCACGCCGTGTCCCAGGTGGGGTAGGCAAAGAGAACGGAACGCCATATATATCTATCCTTAAATACTTCTATCGCTTCCTCTACATTCATCCAGTTTCTGATACATGCACGCCCATTTCTCTTACTCAACACGTAGCCGTCCTTAAGAATTTGATCCACGTAGTTTTTGGACGTCCGCGCTTTCTCACACTGCCTCCGTCAGATAAATACACCCTTTTCGGCATCCTTTCATCGTGCATTCGCTCAACATGTCCAAACCATCGTAACTTGTTTACACGCATTCTGTCCACAACACTCCTCTCACGTCTGCTCATTCTCCTGATAAAGAAAAAATAATTATATTTTAAAAAACTGTTGTTGACTTACGTACATTTTTTTTTCAGAAGTCTCGGCTCAAAATTCATGAAGCAACGTAATTGGTAATCAAGAAAAGGAAAACTTTATATCAAAAAATTCCAGAATGTTGTTAAGTAGGTACACAGGTATGAGTATTTGGTTCATTTTGTCGCATGAATAATATTATTCAGGATTAAAACTTTTTCGGTGAAATTATCATATCTTTGATTATTTACCAGGTTGCTGCTGGTGTAAAAATTCAGGTAGAGATACCATCTTCTCTATCGATTTATCGGAAAGTAAACAAAGTTTTTTGAGACGAGTCTTAAATATTCAAATAGCACGAGACGTTTTTCAAATTACATTTGCTCCAAGGGTAATATCTCTTTTGCTTTTAATTTGCATCAAAGTTCATTTTGTACCTTTTCTTATTCTACACAAGTAAGACAAGTTTTGAAACTAATCGACAAATTTCAACGTTCTTTTCAAAACCATAGTGAAGAAAATAGAATATTTTTGAAAAATTTCAAATAAAATAATTTATTATTCTTCAAAAGAGTAAAAGTTTTCTGTACAGACAACACTTTTTCCTACGACTGGGAAGGCGGTTTTTGATATTGGAGGTTAAAAGATCTCAGATCTCCTTTTCGCTGATGACACGAAGCTAACAGCAACTTACATTACTTACAAGCGAACCAAAAATGAAAGAGCTCCTTGATTGTGTTTAGAAGAAAAAACTGGAGTTGGGCTTATCCATCAATCAAAACATGGCCAACCTAATGGTTATAGATTGAGCAAATGTATTAATCCTCCAAAACATTAAAACAACTTGAGACATTCCATGAATTTATATAGCTGGGTTCTAGTCTGAGAAATACTGGTAGACGTGAAGTCATGTTGAAGAGCAGATAGGGCACGACCAAAAATACTTTGGGTTACCTGAAAAAGATTTGGAAAGATTGCACCGTAACAAGAAACATCAAGGTGAGCTTGTACGAACATTGATTTTCTCAAATTTTGTGTACCTACCTACAGTGCTAAGACCATGTTAAGACATTGACACAACAAGAAACAGAAAAAAAGGTATCGCTGCCTTTGAAATGTGATATAGGTACCTATATATATTTTATAAACAAATTATGACAGAGGAACTCATTCTTACTCAATGAAACATATGTACATATGTACTTCTGTCCTAAACATTTAACGATTTTCATACATAATCGAATAATCCAATTTAATTGCTACCTCCCATCAAATGCTCTGTACCGCGACTGATAATTTCATTACATCCATCAATAGCGACCCAAAATACTTAATATCGTTATCGTTTTGCGCAGCTCACTCCGCACAGAGCAAACCTACTTATATAGAGTTACATAAATACGTAAATACAAAGAACATACTTCAGATAAGCTTAGTAGAGTTGTATGTAGATGAATTAATTACTAAACGTGTGTGAAAAGACCGAATATGAAAGGATTTTGTCCGTACTGCAGATTTATGCTTTACTCTATACTAGATGACCCAGCAAACTTCGTACCGCCTAACAATCAATATGATTAATATTTTTATTCTCTTTACAAACTCCCGTAATTGTCCAAGTGTGTCATCGTATAGTGTAAAAAACTAATATTAATTTATGTTGAAAACTTATACTTGACTCAGATTTGTGTGAATTATCTGCTGTACGTAATATATGTAGGTACTATTTTTTAAGGTAGATACCTACCTATTCATTTTATATTTATAAAAATTCTTATCCATGATTTTTTCAAAACTGAAATTTCAGAACCACAGATGTTTGATTTTGTCATGTATAATTCTCCATATTGTTTTTTTTTATTGAAATTAAAAATGTATGGCGTAAATAATTTTCTTCGTAATTTTTCTTTCCGTGTTTTTGTAAGATATTTAAATAGCTAATCGGCTAATTGAGGCGGAGAAATCCAAAAAATCAGAAATCATTCAAATTTAAAGTTAAAAGTCGAGTATTTAACAGTAAAAGTATTGCATTATTGTTTTAAAAGAGGACTGAAGACACACCATTTTGCTGGAAGTTTCGGGTGATGGATACGATAAACGGCGCCCTTGAGGTCATGTTATGAGTAAACGGCGCTTTACAAATTGTCCATATATATATATATTATTTATAAGGAAATTTCTAGAAAACCCGTAAATACTTTTCCATTCAATAAGCGTTGGATTTTCCAAGATTTTCAACATTTCATGCTAAAGGACAAAAAAGCTTGCTTTCAATATCTTCCTCTAGAAAAGCCGCAAATTTGATATCTCTTTTATTTTTCCTTTTAACCACTTTTAACTATATTTGTCAGAATCATAAATCTCATTAGTTACATAATTTCACGAGACACACAACACAAATTGTTTTCTAATTTCAAACTGACGTTAAAATGGGTGAAAATAAACTCGCATGATTTATATTTATGCATAAAATATTATCGGAACAAAAAATACTTATTTACTACACTTCCCATTAATTTTATTTAACACCTCATATTATTATTCAAGCAATATAATTTTTCGCATAAATTAGTTGATGAAATAAATGTTGGTACTTAAAAAATATAGTTTCTCATTTTTTCAATATTATAAAAATGTTCGAACAATATAATATTTTTTATCTCGTCGTAATGGTTTTTGATAAAGGAAATTTCATGGTTATTGAGAGTTGTTAAATCACTGGTAAATTATTGTTAAATTATTTTATAAATTGCTTCACATCATAAAAACCATGCTGCCTAGTAGTGATAAAACACAGCATTTTTTCAACTATTCGTTCACATAGGTAATTCAAATTTATTTCAAGTAATGGATTGCTCTTGAGACAAAGGCCTATGTTGATAACATTTGAAGGAAAGTGTCTTCATATACCGTCTCTTTTAACGAATATTTTCAGCACAACTCTCATTTTAATATTGGTGTTGTAATCAAAAATTTAAGTCGAACCATTTTATTCTCATACTCTAGGTCATTGATGTACGAAATTTTCAGTATAATACACTCGAATACAGAATTTTACGCAGCTTTGTCTCATAATATTGAGCTTTCAAATTTATTTATAGTTAAAAAAAACTTACTACGTTATTTTTCATGAATTCTTATTCCAATCATTAGTCATTTTAAAGTGAAAATCAGAGCATAAATATGCAGTTATGAAATAAATTGTAATAATAATTTTCAATTTGTTTAAAGTCATTCTGTATACCTCTGAATGTGCAATAAATAGTACAAAGTGCACTTTGCCGCATTTCAAATGCACGTGACCAATTTGTTAAGAGATTTAAATTGCTTGCGAAATTGTTCCGAGGCAAAAGTAAAAGAAAACCTCATTTTATCGGCTAGAACTTTGTATTGACAAATGCAGAAACTAATCGAGAGAACAACTGTTCACGTTTTCAATAAATTACTAAAGCTTTTGCAATATAATTTACTATGGTTTTGCTTCCTGTATTCGCAATATAAACAAGTGAACTACCTACCAATGAGACAAGTATCTAAAAGAGGTGATTTAATTCGCAAGAGTTGTCAACTAATAGAAACTCGCTATCACTAAACATAACATTATAAACTAGGTGTTTATACCAACAAATGATTTTTTTATCTTTATACTTGCTGTTTCGTGCTTTTAGAACTGAAAGTATTGTATGCCTTTGTATTCAATATATTTTGTGGTGAATTCAATTGATACAAATTCATCAATAAACTGTGCGCAACTTCACAAGGAGATCATATTTTATTTTATTATTAAAAGATTGAATATGTATAGGTAAATGATTTTTGCAAGTGTAATACCAAATAAAAGAGTTTTGAGACTAATTACATGAATAATATAAGTTTAATATTGTTTTTCATCAGTGATACAAGAAAGAAATTAAATCACTTATTCAAAACTTCCACCGCCTGAATGGAAACATCTCAACGAATGAAAACTCGATGATAATAAGAAAAACATTTTACTTCACATTTCAAATTTTAATGCGTTTATGTTTAATGCCGAAAGAACATAAGGAAGTACAAGAAATTATGAAATATTATAAACTTGAGGAGAAACAAAAGTATTTTAATTCAATCAAATATTGTCCTAAAATTGAGAAATTTCTAACATTTTCTCTGAACTCCCTAATAAATATTTGTGAGATTAATTTTAATGATGGTAACTTACCAAACAAAAAGCTTTCTTCCAACTGGGAAATGAGATATAGAAACTCATTTTAAGTAGTTCTAAAACACCTGAAATTTTATATTCACCCTCTGAAAACAAAACGTGAGCGCACCTACTTATTTTCCTTTACATTTTAGAAAAAGAAAATATTTATTTCTCAGAATAAGTCAAGATATGAGTTTCATCCATATAATTTTTTTCTTCTTCTGCTTGTAACATTTATTTAACATCTGTTTTGCTCGTAATGATTAGGTTTTTCTTGTGACGATGAAGACCAGCCATGGCAATTCATATTAACTATACGTATACTTCACCTATATCTCAGGTTAGTAAATTCAGGTACCTGGGAGCAACCATAACGCCAGAGGGTGATCTCCGGTCGGAATTACCAATCCGCATAGGAGCAGCTAGCGGGGCTTTCAACAACATGAACAAAGTTTGGAAGGCGTCTAGACTCAGCATCAGGACAAAATGTCGCTTGTTCAATGCGTGCATCATCCCAATCCTTCTATATGGCTGCGAGTCTTGGCACTTAACCAAGGCTCAAGAGCGGAAGATACTAAGCTTTGAAAACAAGTGTCTTAGAAGGATTTTGGATGTCAGATGATATGAACATGTTACAAATGATGCTGTGCGCCGGCGCACCCAGCAGAGACCTGTAATCTCCGTAATACAAGAGAGACGATGGTCCTGGCTGGGACATGTTTTGAGAATGCCCAATGATAGTTGGCCAAAAAGAGCACTGTTCTTCCGTCCGCAGGGGTTCCGTAGGCCCGGGCGTCCCTCTTTCACAATACACCGTTCCTATGACAACGATATCAGAGCGCAAGGAATGTCGTGGGAAGAGGTGACGCAATTGGCACAGAGACGCTCTGAATGGAGGAGGCTGGTTTCTGCCCTGTGCTCCCGAGAGGAGCGTTGAGGGCGATGATGATGATGATGATGATACTTCACCGATGTTTTTTTACAATCAACCATTGTGTGTGGTTACATCCATAATTATGTAAATTTAAAAAACGAAACCATCAAAAAACAAGTGTCCGGATGGCATTGAATCCACAATAAAACAAGAAAATGAACTTGAAAGTATCCAGCACGCGGAAGGTGCCCATATTCAGTATCCCAGAACAATACCTACACATGAAGCTGTCATTACGACTATTTTTACAATATTAAATTATTTATCGATGTATTTAGGTCACTGATTTTCATTTTAAATATTGCAGTATAAAGAGATAGATTAGTCATAATTAAAAATAAATATGTCTAACAAAATACTTTGTTATAATATATTACAATCTGAATTTTTCAACATTACTGAAATATCGTAGTGAAACAAATTTTGATCATCTCACTATAATTCTGAACTTGGTTTGGTTGTCAAGTGAACTTGGGATGATGTTTTATGAAAATCCTCGGGGAGTCGATTTTAGATGACAGTTCCTACGACACCAATAGCCTTGTTATAGAAGTAAGACCTTTCGGCTTAATTCTCTTTATTATGTATGCTATTTGGTTAATTTGTGGAAAATGGGAGTGTGTTTGAGATATAATTATTGTTTCATTTGAAGAAAAATCAAAGTATTTTGAGTTTCAACGCGTAGATTATTTTTATTTCTATAATGAATGCATTTACATACATCATGATTCTGGCAAACAATGTTATTTTATTTATCAAAAGGTGTTACATAATCTTATAATGAATTGATCTTATAATAAGAAAAAAATTCCTTTTTGAAAATAAAATAGCAGGGCAAATAAACTGAATGAACCTTTATTGATCATGGAACTTTGTCTTTGTGAAACTCATATTTTATAAACATTACAAAGTTATACACAAAATATTTATGCATACCAACAAACATTAGCAACATAATAAATATTTGTGTCCGTTTACATAAATGTTTAAAATATACACTTTAAAGATTTTGCAATTAAGAATATAAGAGGTCTTAAACCCTGGAAAGTTAAAAACAAAAATTGATATATAATAGCCATTTTATTGACAAAGATCTGATCTATAATATATATTTTGGAACGACCGGTGTGGCGCCCAAGGCTTGCCCAATGGCCCGCCCGTAAGGACAAATTTAGTTTAATTATGCGGATAAATAGGAGTTCACAACTCCTGAGATATCCGGATGGAGGTGGGTTCCTCTTCAATGTCCAGGGTCTGGATGTTACATGTATATGAGTTCAGTGCATTGTATACATATATGTGTATCGTCGTGTTAATACCTTCCCATAATACAAGATTCATATCTTAGTTTGGGAATAGCTCGGTCTGTGTGAATTGTCTATACATGTCTTATTTAAATGATATTATCAAAAGGCTTTTAAGGCAATGTATGAAAAAATTACTTATTACCAACACGTTAATAACTACCTATTTTTTTATGTAAATACAGGCTTGTGGAGTGTCAATGCCAATGTTTTTACAATGCAAATAATTTTATTGGTACCTTTTTTTCACGGAGGTTTATTTCTATCAAATAATTTTCATATTAAAAATAGGGAGTATTAATATTTTTCAGTAGCAAGAGGACAATTTTATTTAAACTCACACTTTAAGTTTTATTTTTGTTTTGTTTTTACTATAACTGTTGATGTATATGGGTTTGCATATGTAAATATGTACCTATGTGTTTTTTTTTGTTTTAATTTTAATAACCGGGTTAGTTGGAAGACATCGCATCGTAGCGATAAACTCGCCCTCTGTACATTGAATTGTATAACTGATATTTATATGACACTGTTTTATTTTGTAATATTGTAACCAATGTACAGTGAAGAAGAAAATAAATAAATAAATAAAATATTTTCACAATTTCTCCATTACCTACCTGCCTTTATCTTTATATACTGGTATATAATCATGAGCGATGCCGGGTATAGAAAGCTTGTATATAATGAATTTTAATAAACATAAACAGAACGGTATTATAAATAAATAGCAAGTCATTTATCATAGAAATGAATTCGTATCTCCGTTTAATTTAATACTTAAATACTTTGTAGTTAGCTTAAGAAGCGTATGAGATGCCTCATCATCTTGTATTAATTTATTAATATTTAAAACAATAAATTTGAATACGTAATATGTCTCAAATCATGTTAATGTATGAGATTTAGTACAAAATGTCATATAAGATGCTAATTATTAACTTTAAATACTTTTAAATGCTGATGATTATAAAATATTAACATAACTTATGCAGATTCAAATACAGGCCATAAGATATATTGAAACAAGCCTTCTCAAGATATTTAACTCCGTTTAATTTATTATTTTCTAAAACTAATATTTAATGCAAATTTTCTACTTTTATTTACTTTTACAAAAGACATGGAGTAGAAAACCGAAAAAAAATTATTCATTACATACAGTTAGTTTCGGGAGGTTTTTCGATCATACATATAATATACCTACAAACATTTTTTTTTCACTTATTTATTCTTTAATTTAGATTGAATACAAGCACTTTTATATGTATATTAAAACATGACAATATTAAATCAAATCAACATACCTACAGAGGGCAAGTTAATTGTTAATTGCAGAGATGTTATTTTTTTATAACTTACCCAAGACACTCCCCGAGGACCTCCGTAAAACCAATCGATAACAACGTTCAGGTTGAAGTTGAAGACATCACTCTTCCAACATAGTTTCCAGCGCCATTGATATGGATGCTCCATTAAATGGCGCCGAATAAATCATCCAACATACAACTACATACAAACATAGATAAACCAGAAATTAAAAAAATATTGAAACATTCTTCAATACTATAAGCTTATGATATAGTGTACCTACATAATTATGATGTGTCTTTTTATACGGGCATTGTTTCATATTAACAAACTTGCGACATTAGTAGGTACTTATAAAATAAAATTGTTATTATATTGAATGTCACACTTCATCATCCATCATCTCGCTTTTATGATGAGCTTTTCATCTAACCATTTGCAAGAACACCTACAAAAGCTTGTAGTTGAATATCATCAACCACACATTATAATATATATTATATTTGTATGTACATGCAAGTATAATATCATATTGAGATGCTTTCGACTTAACGATTTCTGAACCCAGAAGCAATGTTCTGTAGTAATATCTAGTAGTGGTTGTAATTTATACCTACTTACATTATGTTAAATACCTGACGTTCACATTATGGTAACCCCATCTGTAGGAGATGCCGCAGTGCATGTATAATAAATATGTACGATTATATACATCTTGACGTTGGATTATATTCATTCTCGTATGCAAAATATTAAAAACACATTATCTTTCAGATCATTACGTTTTCTTGGGTTTCCCATATCATGTTTTTTTATCACATTTAACACCTTTAAGTACAAAAATTTATCTTGCTGTTACTTTGAGTTCGGGTGTTGTCGTCTATCAGTACAATCAGTACAAGGTTTACGTATTTATAAGTTTTTTTTATCAGCAAAGGGATATAAGAAAGCGTTGATGATTGCGAATTATGAGACATAATTATGATACCAAATTGGTAAAGTGGATTACTTATTGAATTAAAGTAGGTAATTGGTTTTCATATAAGTATGAGGAACTGTTTGGACGTGGAGGAAGCGAAAGTATTAAGAATATGGAAAAGAACATGACTGAGTTGAATAGGATAGGATAATAATTATAATGTAATTTTAAAGTGAATTATTTCATCTTGTGCAAAACACTAAACTATATAACTGAAAACCTTGTATTTAATTATATTAACGTAAAGTAAAATATTCATTCTTTCCATACCATGAAGAGTGGATGTTACATCAAGTATATTAGATGAAGAACATCCGGAATAAGATACACAGGACGTGAGGAATGTGAAGAAGATGGAATTGTACTTTCCCCGTCCTGTTTTCTCCAATATGTGGACTGTAATTTTGTAGTTTGCTGTGATTGTTCTTGGGGAGACACTTTCACTTATTTTGTCGTTGAATTGAGTGAACTGATTGATGAAATTAAATTGATGAAAAATTGAATAAGATTGTTCCACCGAAAATAGTTAGATATGTCAACCGTATTGCGACCGTATGTATACAGACTGTTATTTTGCAAGTACCAAGGGTTAGGTAATGGACAATGTAACAATAATCGGAATAATATCACGGGACCCAGGGTGTAGGTAGAATAAGATTTTGGCCCTCCATTTCTCCAGTTACCTAACCATATACATAACTGAAATTAAATAATGATAATATTTAACACCATGTATCTTAATAAATGTTATATTAGATATACATTGATACTATTTCGCACTATTTGTTTAAGTAGTTGAAATGTTATATTAGATATACAATATATACATTGATACTATTTCGCACTATTTGTTTAAGTAGTTGAAATGTTATATTAGATATACATTGATACTATTTCGCACTATTTGTTTAAGTAGTTGAAATGTTATATTAGATATACATTGATACTATTTCGCACTATTTGTTTAAGTAGTTGAAATGTTATATTAGATATACATTGATACTATTTTGCACTATTTGTTTAAGTAGTTGAAATGTTATATTAGATATACATTGATACTATTTCGCACTATTTGTTTAAGTAGTTGAAATGTTATATTAGATATACATTGATACTATTTCGCACTATTTGTTTAAGTAGTTGAAACATAGAAAATGGAGCACCAGACCATAATTAACATTATATAGTTATAATAGTTGATACTTAACATATTATACTTACGACACAATGCCCTATTCATCATCATGTTAAACAAAAATATTAAACTATGCAATCGTCTATGATGTGTTAGTTGAAATATCACTAATTTTAAAATGACCAATTTTATCCTATCGAACTGTGAATTACAAGTAAAATGAATTTTCTCTTTTTTGTAATTTTTCAAGTATCTTGAAATAAATTAAAACATCTCGTCTATGGTGTTCAATTCAGCAATGAGATATGCCAGTAATTTTGAATGTTTTATTTTATTATGACACTAAAAGAATAACCTGTATATATCGACAAAAAGTATTTATTTATATTAATGACAAACTCTTTTTTCAATACCTTCCTATCTTTTTTTTGTTTAACGTGTAAAAGGTTCTGCCGTGTAAAACTGAATAAATGTATAAATAATTTCACTGGCTCGCCTACATCTGTGTGATACTAATAAAGCACATGACAGATAAAGTTCAAAATACAGGTACTCTAACGTAGGTATTTTTTTTTATTCTAAAAAAGATGAGTACAAACTTACCATTGTGACATTTTAAGTAAAAGCCCTAAGTATAAATTGTTTGAAATGAGTTTAAAATATTATGAAACTCCTTTTTTCTTACCAAATCTAAATTAAGAAACGCACCCAAATGTTTTAAAAGATAAAATAAGTTACTTTGAAATTTGAGGAAAGAGGGTATTAATTTTAAATTTTCGGGTAGGATTAAAGGGGAATGAAATATTTTATACTAAGTAAAGATAATCTAAAGAATAAAAAATATGAAAAGTGTTTTCAATACAAACTGAAAAATTAAATAGTGAATCAAATCTCCAGAAAATATTAAAAAAATATGTAGAGTAAGTAAATGTGTAATAAACAGTGTTAATGTATTAAAAAAATTTTTGGTGGTGGTACATTACACTTCAGTATTATTTCCAGATACCCAATCATAATTTTTTTCAGGACATCTGGCCACTCAAAACCATTATCTTTTTATAATGTAGTTTAAGATTGCTCCGATATCTTTATTTATTTATCAATCGCTGCATAAACCATAGAGTCCTTATAAAATATATAAAAATTTCCATTGTTTTTTTTTTGTTTTGTTAAAGAGTGTTCTGTATAAAGCAATTATTCGTCAAACACGAGATACTTCAATTCTGCAAGGAGGTGTGAATGAATGAATGACCTCTTGAATGAATTTCATTTATTGTCCCGGCCAGGATGACTTGTATGTTTATCACATGATGTCAGTTCCGCAGAGCACCAGGCAAAGAATGAGTCTCCCACTTTTTTCGTAAGTTTTCGAATATCCTGAAAAAGCAGATGTTAGAGGAAATAAAGTTAACATTGAGAATACATCTTTATCAAAATATCTCGTATTACGTAATACTAATATTATGTAAGTATAAAATAACATGCCGGCTATTTCATTAGAGTGACTTAATTACTTGTGTGATTATTTGGTCAAAATAATTTATAAGCGGGCAGCGTACTGCGGTTATGTGGTGAAAATGTAAATTATCGATAGAATGAAGTAATATTTACCGTAATACAACGTTATATATGTAATATGATGTCAATGACGTATTTTACTTGTAATTTTATGAAGCCATCAATTAGTCAATGTTACATAATTTATTAATGGTTTTATAAACTGTTCATTATTTCATGAATTTTTGACTAAACTTTTTATTTTTAATTTATTCCTTACAAAAAGAATTACACTCTTATGTGTCTAAATATTTACGAATGTTGAATAAAAAATCACAATTAATACATAAACTAAGTATAAAAAAGTAAAGCCACTCGAACTTAAAAACATAACATAATTATAGATAATTCACACTCTGGGTATACTCGTAAATTATGGGTACTAACACGACCATACACGTATGTATTATATATTTCATTAAACACATAAACATGTATCACCCAGTCCTAGAACAATTTGAAAAATGTTATTCTTAATTTTTGCCCTGGCCAGGAATCGAGCCTCGTGATTCGAAAGTATTCGCGTCGACGTTAAATGGAACCATATTTATAAATACTTCCACAAATGCCTGTCGATCGTTAAGAAGAATGTTATCAAACAAACTTATATAAAAAATGTATGGTACATTTCTTTATCCAGTTTATAAATATATCGAATCCCATAGAAAAGTATTTTATTTCATTTATTGATGTTTCGTAAAAAATCAAGAACAGGTACAGTAATTATATCAATAACTCTAAATGCTTCATATTTCTATAAATGTGTCTTATTCAAAGGTGAAAATATCAGAATAAGTATTTAAAAGATTGAATTTTAAACTTTCAAAAGTTAACATAAATCAAAGAACAAGACATTAAGCTCAAAAAGTAGAAACAAAGATATCGCAACTCGGCGCAAGCTTACAGAAACCTATTAAGTAAAATTTATTGTGATATTTAAATACCAAAATAAAATATTTTTACCATACTAAAACTTCTTTTTTTTGTTGTTATTTTTCTTGTTTTTTCTTTCACAAGTCATAAAAATACACGTAAAGAACTTTCACAACTTTTTTACAAAAATCATAAACATTTTCTTGCACTGCCAACGGACTAAATTTAAAACTACATGTATATAAAGAAAAGCAATGATCTGGGTTAAAGGTATATTCGGTATGAAACAAATTATTGCAAGGTTATTTATATCATTATACACATTTTTTATCCGCATACTGGATAAGAAAAAAAATCATATGATTTTAATGCCTTATTACATACAGCTATTTTAACGAATACTCCAATTTATGAAGATCGTATACTTTATATTTTTTTGTAAGATATAACTGGGTTTTGTTATAAAACCAAATACAACCTTATACACCTTTCACAGTAAGTAAAAAGCTTAAGTCGTGAAAGGTGAGTTTTCGTGCACCTGGGATCGAACCACGCACCCCTTGTTCATGAGGCCGAGACCCTACCTCCTGGCTACCGACGAACTCACGAACGACGATATATTTTTTTTTTGTAAGATATATCTGGGTTTTGTTATAAACCCAAATACATCCTTTTACACCTTTCACAGTAATTTAATTTGTCGTAAAATGGGAGTTTGCCGGCACCTGGAATCGAACCACGGACCTCTTGTTTATGAAGCCAGGCTACCGACGAACATTTTTAAGTATATTATACATACAATACTTTGCCTTCATACCGTATACCAACTAAGAGAAGGCAGAGAAAACGGAACGTCATATCAGCTTATTTTTACATACTTCTTTCGTTTCTTACCCATTCATGCAATCTATCATAAATATTTGCCGATTTCTCTTACCCAACACGAGGCCATCTATGAAAATTTGATCCACGTCTGCGGTTTTTCACGGTCACTGTTTCAGATACATAAAATCTTTATTAACGTTTCTTCATCCATTTGCTTCACATGTCCAAATCTTGCATTGGTAAATATTACTATTTTCTAATAAACCTTTACATGTATCATTATTATTCATCATTTGCCGCGTACAGACAGCTGGATGCGAACGTCAATCATCAAGCATCAAGCAAAAATCTTAAATCTTTCGGCGACAATTCGGAGCATTCTCCGAGAAATATTCGAATAAATGCCTTCGTTACGTCTCATGGAATGGTAACGAAGGCATTCATTCGAATATTTCTTCGGAGAATGCTCCGAATTATCGCCGAAAGATTTAAGATTTTTGCTTGATGCTTGATGATTGACGTTCGCATCCAGCTGTCTGTACACGGCAATTCAAGATCTTTAAAGGCAATCAAAATAAAAAAAAAATGTTTCATGTATTTGGAGACACCTTTTGCCATAATATTTATTTATAATGTCTTGATGACCTTATAAGTCAAAACCAGGTCACTTAATAATAAAAAAAGGAGAAAACTTAAATCCATTTGTGTTATTTGTTAAATAAATTAATACTATTTTGATTGTATAATCAAACAAACATTGTGTTGAGAACGAGGTTTACAACAATTTTGATCGATTTTTTTTTATATTATTATTCCAAACATGACCTACATAATTTTATCCTTAATGTTTTAGGTTGATTGGTAATGTCCGAATATACATCTGGCTAGACTTACGTCATAACTAACATTTCGTTCAATGCACTACCGAGCAAAAATCACTTCAAAAAAATAATAGATATATATGGTGTAAGAATAAAATATGAAACGTGCTTCGTAAACGAATAATAACAAGAAGAAAATAATATTAAAAAGGTAAATATTCGAAATAATGGTAGGTTTGTTTGTACTTGATTATAACGCAAGTGCTTAAATTTTATACATTTTTCTCCTTTCTCTGAACTTAATACAATTAATTTCTCGTAGAAATTCTGTACAATACCCTAGAGGATAAGACTGTCTCCAAAAAAAAATATCACGGAAGACGACGTGTCATATTAGCATTCTGGAAAAAAAAGGTTTTTCGGTTGTTGTATTGTATATTATTCACCTCGTGTAAAAAGCATTACAGAGAGGGATGCGAATGATCGAATTCGAGAAATCGATTCATACGAAAAATAAAATAATTGGATTGTCTCAATGTCTAAAACACATCTAATTAAATCGCTTTAAGTTGAGAGATTCATTTCAGTCTTAAAATTTCATTTTCAATGTT
This sequence comes from Athripsodes cinereus, assembly GCA_947579605.1. Classification (NCBI taxonomy): domain Eukaryota; kingdom Metazoa; phylum Arthropoda; class Insecta; order Trichoptera; family Leptoceridae; genus Athripsodes; species Athripsodes cinereus. The sequence continues at coordinate 20,051,284 of OX388316.1, forward strand.
CAGTGAGCAAACATTAAAAAAATCCAGCGATTATGGAAACTTTATGAGTTATCAGAAAATAGAAACTTTCACAGTAATTTTTTTTCCATACTTCAATTGCGTTTAACTGTTTGATTACAAATAAATTAATAAATAATTACATATTCTGAATTGAAATATAATAGATGTCCGAATGAATACTTCAATTAAACTCTGCTCAAAGTTCTGAATTTCTAACTTTCTGGTATCAAAATTTGTTGGCATCTACACAAAACAATGTTGATTGTTGTCAAACGTATTTTTCTTTACGTGAAACTCTTTCTGAAAATAGTAAATCGGTCCTTTAATTTTGAAAAAGCCTATTTTTTTTTCCGTGCCGAACCTGGTGAAAAAGTGGTTCCTCACTCTGCTCCGTAAGTTTTCGAGTGTCCTGTAAAAGGCAGGTATTCGGAAAAATTAAGTAATTATACATTTTAAATTCAACGATGAGGTTTGCCGCCATTTCTGGATGTCTTGATTTTATATCGACACAAAGAAGACAGCTTGAAGGATTCAACTGGTCTGCTAGCTACCCCGCTTGAGGGAAAGCCGTGATGGTAAAGTAGTATAGTAGTAGTAGCTATTAATTTAAAAACGTTGATCATTAAAACCATTCAATCGTTGACATCACTTTAAAAATACATTATTTTTATTGTAAGGGTTCTATTTGATATTGGAAAAGAGATACGAGGAAACTGAAATGTATTCTTCTATAATATATAACACTTTACTCAATGTCTTTGTCGTTACAAAAATGTGAAACGTTTCTAGTTTGCATAGGACATTATTATTATGTATTTTTGCCTTTGTTTTATGTGCATAAATATTTTTCTATGTTTTCAATCACATCAAATACTAGTAAAGAAGCGGTCTGGCTATTTTTATTTGTTTGTTTATTTGGTATTTTTTGGATATCATCAGTTATCAAACAAATCAATTTATATAGAAAATATTGTGAATATAAATGCAATGGCGAAACTAACACTATAAAAATGATTTCTTCCATCCAACCACATGTAAATTTTTCACGTAATACAAAGTTCATTTAGATTTCATTATTTCCATTTTAATAGAGAGAAGCATGTCTAATTTCAGTATTCAAGAGTTTAAATGTTTTTAGTAAAATATATCCTCTATATACATCCAAAAGTTTAACAATATTTTCACTTAACACTTACACCTGCAATTTTCATTTTACAAAGCCAGACCACGAAAAATTTGCGGTCTTCTATGCAATTTCGAGTTGAAATTTAAAAACATTTTTCAAGTGTTGTGAGTTCAAAACCTGAGCCCGTAGACAATTTGTACTTAGCGATCGTCTACTGGCGAACTTTTCGACAATCTACCTACACGTACCGTATAATTATGCGTTATTGTTGCAGTTATTGACGAAAATTCGTTTGTAGGCGATCGCCAAGTACAAATTGTCTACGGGCTCTGGTATTCTTAATTTTTCCGTGGAGCACCCAGCAAAGAGAGAAAAGTTTGGATGTTTATTATATGCAGTTGGTCTACTGGCTACCCCACTTGTGGGATATGTCGTGATGGTATGCTAGTAGTAGTAGCAATAAGCTTCTTCCTTCTGTCCTTGTATATGCTAGTGTAGAAAATCAATCGGATTAGTGGCAGAACCTAGACTTCTTAAGTGGTCAATGTGCCTCCTTCAATGTCTTATTATTTTATTTTTTCGTAATATTTCAATGAAATAATAATAAATAATAATAATCGGATGATTTTTTAAGCGCCGTTTTGTGGACAGATCCACCTCAAGGGTTTAACTATATTATCAAGGTGTTAACTATATTATCATCTAGGATAAAAGCACAAGTTGATAAAACCACATCATTCAACAGATGAAGTTAAAATATCTTGAATTCATATAACATCATTTCGATATTTAGTATTTTGTCGACTCACCTACATACTTCGGTTAGAAAAACTATTTTAAATTCGATCGAGATAAGAAAAATTTCGCACAAATTACTTTGCTATCAACATAAAATATAAATTTTATTTATTTTTCTCAAACTTTTAACCAATATATTTTCCTGTAATGTCTACTTTTTCATACAGCTCCTTCTTATTCAAAACACTTGGTGATAAAACTTGTTTGTCTTCTGCATTATTCATTAATTTAAGATATTTGATAGCATTCCATTTATTTATTTAATCAATTTACGGCTTAAGCATTCAAAAACCATCTTTCTATTCCACACACTAATGATTAAATTCTTTGGTTTTCTGTATTATTCATTATTTAGGTAATTTGATACTATTTGAATTATTTACTTATTTGATAAATCAATAAACGGCTAGAGCTTTTCGCATTTATAATAACATATATCAATACAAGAAGAACACAACCACTGATAGTAAGTCAGATTCATTTGCTCAAACTTACACCAGTTTCATACATTCATAGACATAATAATAATTAGGTATATGTACCATTCACATCACATTATATTTTATTTTTGATTTTTACATTCTAAAAACTTTTGAAAAGGGATTTCAAAATGAAGTTATCAAACAGCGTGAAGCTTACGAAGAAAAAAAAATTCATCTTTGTAAACTTGGAAGAAGGAATTTAATTCTGAATGAGGTATTGTACATTAAAGGCGTTATAGTTACTTGTCTTGTGTTTTAATGTAGCTTCAATTTTAAATAATAATACAAATAGATGATAAAACATTAAAGTTATATTTATATTATTCATTCTAAAATGAGTTAAATAATTATCCATCTTTGGACAAAGTCTCCCCCTCGTGAGATCTATGACTTTCTTCTGTTGTAGGCTTGCTACATTCATTTTAATCCAGCGAATTTATGTACATTTCTTTTACGAGTATCTTATTATAGGAATTACTGTATACTGTATTGCGAGTATCTTATTATAGGAATTACTGAAGAATTATGTATCACAAAGTACTTACAAAAGATTGTGTCAGTTGTGTATGATAGTTTTTTTTTTATTTATTTATTTCCGAAATATTACATTCTTAAATAACAAGAAAAAATCATAATGGAATATAATGCCCCACTAGATCGAAATCTGTTCTGGGGCAATACTAAGAAAATACTAAAAAATTATTACAATTTAATAACACAATTAAATAACTACAAAATAATCAAAAAAAAATAAAAAAACAATAAAAAATAAGATAATTTAATAATTAAGAAAAAATGACACAAATTAAAAATATGACTACATATACTACTCGTTCATTACATTACATGTTGTAGTATGAATGGGTTGAAAATGAATGTGACAAAGACGAATGTGCTGGTTTTTGAAAGAGATATTGATAGAACAATGTGCGAAATAAAGGTTGAAAATGAATATTTGGAGCAAGTGGACGAGTATGTACATATATTTAGGAAGTTTGTTTGCGAGAGATGGAAGATGTGACAAGGATATCGAAAGAAGAAAAGTAGCCGGTGCTAGGATTAACGGTGCACTTCGACCCATTGTCAGCAATGACAATATGTCGAACATGGCAAAATTGCTAGTGCACAATACCATTCTGGTACCGACACTTATGTATGCAAGCGAAACGTGGACATGGCTGAAGAAGGATGAAAGTGGAATAAATGCTGTAGAGATGAGATCGCTGAGAAGGATGGTTGGTAAAACGTTGCGTGATAGAGTGAGGAATGAGGATATTAGAAGAATGAGTGGATGCAAGAGGAGTGTTGTGGATAGAATGCGTGTAAATAAATTGAGATGGTTATGTCATGTGGAACGAATGGAAGAGGAAAGAATGACAAAGAGGATAAACTTGGCTGAAAGGAGGGGTGTGAGGAAGCGCGGGCGTCCGAGAACTACATGGCTTGAACATGTAGATCAAATTCTCAAGAACGGCCGTGTTTTGAGTAAAAGAAACCGACGTACGTGCATGAGAAATTGTATGACTGTGCAGGAAGCGAAAGAAATATGTAAGGACAGATCTAATTGGCGTTCCGTTCTCTCTGCCTACCCCACTTGGGATACGGCCTGAGGGAATATATAGATAGACCACAAAGTATCTATCTATACTATTCACTGTGTCGGTGTTTAGGTAGTAGAATTCCATAGCGAAATAAATAAAACAAATATTTTATTCTACTATTTGTTTATTTGACGAGAGAGCCGTCTTTCGTCAAATAAACAAACAGTGGAATAAAACATTTGTTTTATTTATTTATCTATCTATACCATCACGGCATCTCCCACAGAAGTGGTAGGCAATAAGACTAACCGCACGAACCGGGAAATGTGAATTTGTTTTAGAATTGTTATGTAAATTATTATAAAACATTATTACGTAACACCATCCAACTACAAATTTATAGTATTTGTATTGCAGTCACGAATTAAAACGGATTTATTCAAAATGAAAACTGTTTAAATGATGTTTGTTGAAAACAAAAACTTCCATATCAATAAAGTTATGAAACTATTTTTATAATATCCCCATAGTTTTATTATTGTATACAGTATGATTATGGCATTGCAGCCGAAACATATGTCACATTATTTAAAATATTTTTTGTAAAACAAATAAATTGTAATTTATAAATTAAAAAAAGTATACAGAGATATCAATTTAGTGGACATACTCAAAGAGAAGTTTCTGAAGTAAGTATATTACGGAACATTTTTGACGTATACTCAATTAAACTTTTAAACATAATTTTATTGGAGGTAGTTAAAACTAGTTTACTCTGACCACGTAATAGTAAGTTTTAAAAATTGAATTCCTCAATTTATGGATATACAAAAAAAGATGATACTAGCTAAAATATAATAAAATACTTATATTATCTATACCTGTACGCCGTATCTTATGTGAGGTAGTCTGAGAGAACCAAACACCATATCAGTTTATCTTTACACACTTCTTTCGCTTATTCCACATTTATTCAATTTCTCGATACTACTATACCATCACGGTATATCCCACGAGTGAGGTAGCCAGCAGACCAGCTATATGCAAAAACATGCAACTTGTCCTATCCGCGTCTTCAAAAAATTCAGACATTCAGGATAAGTGGCTTGCCTCATTACTGAATTGTAGATGTTAATTTTCTTAAACTTGAGGTTGTACAAACAACCTAAAAACCGAAAACTTATACCTACAGTTAGGCTACATATAATATATTAAATCAAAAATTATTTTGTATTAATATTTTCAGGTGTACTCCAAATTTACCTTAAAATAAATTCAAACAACATAATGAATCTGGAAATAATTTTAAAATAAAGCCATTATATTGTTCTCCCTTTTACCACTTTAAAATTATTACCCTGTAAAGGGTACGCACTTCCTTAATCACAATAATAATAATAATAATTATTATTATATTTCTATAATTTATTTTTACGTATTTCCCTTCTTTCACGTTATTTCAGAGTTTATGATCTGAGCGAGTCATGATTATATATCATCCCTATAAATAAATATAAACGAATTTCATAATACCACAAAAGAGTTATTAGCATTACTATTATTATCATACATTTTATTTATGTGCTTTTAAAAAATATATATTATGAGCTTCTATTCATATCTCGCCGTTTATTTTGTTTAAAATAATTTTTTTTTTTTCTTTTTAGTACCCGGCTAAGAATTGGTTTGCCTCTGATTTCAACAACTTTTCGAAAGTTTTGTAAATGGCTGTAGAATGGAGGCGTGAAAGATCCGAATACCAATAAGATGCAGCGACCAAATTTGTCTTGCACATGGCGGAGAATCGCTCAAGATGGCAACAGATGATCTGCAGATTGAGGCTTGATGGTCACGATCCTCAGAATTGAGGGACCGACGGAGATGATCATGATTAATATTTATATGTATTTTTTACTTTTTCATTTAAAAAATATTTAAACTTTCTAGATCATTTAATTACACCTGTAAGAATATATTGATTTTATTTTGGTTACATATTTTTTTTGTTTGTTTAATTATTTAATATTTGACGACATGTATTGTAAAAAGCAAATGCCGTTTATTGTCAAAATAAATAAATAAAGTAGACAAATGATAGTAGGCCAAAAAGAGCACTGTTCTTCCGTTGCAAGAGTTTCGACAGCCCGGGCGTCTCTCTTTCACAATACACCGTTCCTATAATAACGACATCAGAGCTCTTGGAATGTCGTGGAAAGAGGTGACACAAATGGCGCAGAGTCGCTCTGAATTGAGAAGGCTGGTTTCTGCATTGTTCTCTCGAGAGGAACGTTGAGGGCGATGATAATGATGACATCATTTGTTATTATTAATATATGTAGAAAGCACTGTACGAAGCAACACAATGACATAGTTCACTTGTACTTGAGCAGAGTATTATTATGCATTGCTTCCAAAATTCAATACCTACAGCAACAATTTTTATTTTTTAAAAAGATATATCTGGGTTTGTGTTATAAACCCAAATACAACCTTATACACCTTTCACAGAAAGCTAAAAGCTTGTGTCGTGAAAGGGGAGTTTGCCGGCACCTGGGATCGAACCCCGGACCTCATGTTCATAAGGCCGAGACTCTACCTCCAGTCTACCGACAATTAATATTTGCATTGTCTATATGAGTAATGAAATACACGAGAAAAAAATTAGATCTGGTTTCTGCGCTGTGCTCCCTAGAGTAGTGTTGAGGGCGATGATGATGATGATTTAGAAATAAAAAAAAAAATTCGGAGGAACATTTCTTTTGAAATTCACTAACCGGAAAAAATAAGTACAGTAGATACTTTAAATTGTAGGCCGTATATTTTTTATTAACTGATTGCTGACTGCCCTTAAAATAAAAATCAATAAAACGACCCAATCCATGTTCAATGGGGTGCATGTAATGGGATTTTTTTATTGTTTTTTTTTTATACGGGATATAAAATTTAATATATTTATATGATAAGAATCACATTGTTTCCACCTCCCAAGAAAAACAGTGGGAGACCAATGCCGTGGACTCTACGCAGCAGTAAGTATGCGTCGATTCTAACGAAGTTAAATTATCGAAAAAGTAATAATGATTAAGTCTTATATACTCTCAACTTCCAAGTTAGTAGTATGAGTATTACAATTAATCGATAATCCAGTGTAAGAAATGCTTATTCTATAATTCCATATGCCTTGAGGCTATCCGATACCAGATCTCGTATCTGAGGGAAGTAATTATTTCTCTATAGAAGAGGAGGGTGGGAAGGAAAATTGCAGAAGGATAACTCTTGGAAGGAAATGAAAGGTTGTATAACGATAATATTATTATTACTAGACTTAAAGCCGATATTAATAATATATTATTAAAATAGTTATCAATATAATAATAAAAAAACATATGATGATTATTATATTATTGCTTGCATTAACTTTTAAAACTACACCACTTTTGAGAAATTTAGACATTATGTATTATGAAAATTTGTATTTGAAATATTAACACTTTTACTAAATCAAGAATTCACAAACAAAAATCCAGATTCCCATAAAAGAACTGATTTTTAAAATATATTTTTTTCTATTATTTTGTGATGGTTTGACGTATTTTTTTAAATATGATAAAGCTTTACTACACTATGTAAATGTAAACATTTCAATGATATGGGTATGCCGTACTAAATTGCAAAATATATTAACAAAAACTGTACTTTTCAACAGTTTATTGAAAAGACAGATATGCTAAAAACTGACAATTTCCCAAAAACTGAAGTTGAAAACTTAAAACGCATTGAGGATAACTTATTGAACATACCTACATATTATATATCAGTTTGTTATTGTATAAGTTTGTTGAGGGAACATAATATCTTCATAATATACATATTATGGAAGTCATTAAAAACAGACACTTGCAACTGAAATCAACAATTTATTTGTGAACTATTAATTATTGTTTGAACACTTTAATAGTGTAGTCAAATGGTTTATGATTCAAACCCAAGCAATAAAATCTTTGCTTTAGACCTAATCTGATGGATGGACAATGTAGCGAATATCCCATAAAGCTTTCTAATCCCATCCGGGTTTCTTACATACATTTGTTTGGTTCCGTTCTAATAATTTGTATGGTGAAGCATTAAATATTTTATTGAACTATGATTAAAACACTTAACTGGGTTTAAAGACATAACAAACAGTGATTTCTGTTCATTTGGGTATATTTTCAGTTTTTACTATTTAACCCATTTCTTCCCAACGTTGCGTACACGCAACACTAAGTTTAAATTTACAAAATGCAGTCAAAGCGAATTTATTTCACAAATCTCATTATTCCTATGTTTAAAAGCATTCATTAGCTCTTGTTTATGTGTTTGTAATTTTAAAATTTAAAATTTCTTATTTCTTGTTTTCTTAAAGCTTTATAAGTACATTTTATAATAATATTATGTTAAAACTCGTATTTCTTATGATATTAATTTTTTTTTAATATTTTGGTATTTTAGAACGCTTTTTTGCCTTATTTTTCAAATAAAAAATGACTTTCTTCAAGAAGAATTTTCATTTGGTGTGTTTTTCAAATCGACATGAGTGATTTCCCAACTTTTCTTTAGTTTTATTCATTAAATGTGCATTTATTTTCAATTTTGAACAAATAAAAGCAAGTTATCGAAAATTTTCAAAGATTTTATTTTACCGGAGAACTCCCAACGTTACGTCAACGCAAAATTATGTGCGGTGTAAACGACAATACATAATCCTATTTTTTTTTCTTTATAATATTATTTCAATTATATTAAAGAGAAATTTATGACAAAATTGCATAATTTTTCATGATTTCTAACCTTGAGAAGAAATGGGTTAATAAACATTGTATTCTCAACAGACTCTTTATGCTTTAGATGAGTTAAACAATTCGCGAAAACTTAAACTGATAAATTGAATCGTGTGTATTTTTATATGCATTTTATTACTTTCCTTATTTTTTTCTTTTACAAAAAATCTTGGTGGTTTTTTCTATTGGGAAAGTGTATAAGGTTGAATTTGAATTTATTAGAAGCCCAAACCAGATGACTTCATTTTAATTTGTATAATAAAATACTAAAAAAATGTGTAGTAAAATGCACGTGATGGACAACTTATTTATTATATCCGATTTTTCTGCAGACTGCCTCACATGCGATAAATAGATTAAATTCATAAAAAAGATATCCCATCCTATACGCGTAACCTCATCCTTATTCTAAAAACAACCCCTTCCACTTTACTACACAACCCCACCCATTATTTTTATTATATTTGATCTCATACTTGCTAATAAGTTTAAGATAATCGCTCGTAAATGGTGGACGCTCCATCGAAACCACGGTAGCGAAAAGCTCATTAAAATGTTATTATTATACATAGTTACTAAAACAATACCAATATATTCATAAAAAGAATTTGAATTTATAAATTTGATTGTAAATTAGTACACTCAATTACATATTTTCTTTTAATAACATTACCGGATAAAGAAAGCGACAAAGTAGGTGATAAACATTTCAGACACCTTGAGTACAGTTAACTCATAGCATACTGTATTTTACGAGGCCCTGAGGGATAAACGAATAGTAAATTGTGATTAGGAGGTAACTCTTACTGCGCCTACGTAAAATACTTACAGAAAAGCTTTCCAAAGATGTCTACATTGTGTAATCTATGAAAAATACTCGCAAATAGAATAATATATCTACAACACTCAGTTACAGTTTCAAGGGTTAACAAAAGGCCCGAACACACATAAGTTGTAGCACCACTCGCGTATCTTTAGGTTAAATTACCGGGTGTCTTTTACAAAGAAAACACTGCCAGGTTATCAATATGAGGCGTGAATGTATTTAAGAGACAACTAAGGATCTTAAACAAAAGAGCATGATGCTATGAACTGTAATATATTTTATAATTTAAAGTCCTACAAAACTATTTAAGTTATCTAAAGTAAATCAATAATAGTAACGGAAGTAAGTAAAGACTTATTTGAGTAATTAATTACAACAGAAAAAATTGAATTTTCATAAAAAGATTCTTGTGTACGATTTTTGAGAAATTCAAAGAGACATAAATTATCTATGAAATATTTTCTTTGCTTCCATCATGGTATTTTATTAATACATATATGATGTTTTAAATAGCGTGGCTCCTTGTAAAGTTTATATTTTAAGTAAACCCTTTGTAGTATCGAGATATTTTATAAAGGATAAGATGCCTTTACCTTTTTTGGTTCAATAAAAATTTTATCAAAACAAATTTTCTAAAAGGTATATTTTTTATTATACAGGTACCGATGGTTGTTTTACATTCGAACTTGTACCTTTAGCAATAATAAATTTATAATAATGGCGTTGGAAAAACGATTTGAAAACCGCGTAATGGCATCCTTCTCCTTGTTTATGATCTTTGTGTATGGTCTTATCGGATTTGTCATTAGAAGGCTTTGGCACCTTTGTAGAAATTACGCGATAATAGTTTGTAATAAAATACAGTTTAATAACAAACCTCATTTGTTATGAAACTTATGATCTTCTATAACATCCTTTCAAAGAGATAACGGAAAAGATATTACTTTAATATTGTATAGGGAATCCATTCAAGGAAAATTAACAAGAAGACAATATTAACCTCAAAATATATTATAGTCTCGCACATGCAATTTCTTTTCCTTCCCGCTGTCAACATACTTAACCTTCACGATACAACCAATCATTGCTTAAGCAATACACATAATTTTATATGGGGGTGTTTGGGATTGTTCATCATCTTTAAAAAATTTAAAAACTATCCTCTATGGTATCCAAAGCAAAGAATAAATATTATTGCATAAGTCATGTCAAATTAAATAAAACATTTGCCTAACAATAGTATACTTGTATATAATTTACTGAGGAAATGCACCATTCATATTGAACTTATTGTATTTTTTCGGATTATTTATTATGATGTACCACAAGGTACATCATAAAGCTTCAAAATAAAATTATTTTCCGTTTGACAATGATTAACAAAAAGCTTTGAACAATTATTGAATACTTAATAAATTCATAATTAAAATTCTCAGTAATGTCAATTTAATGTAGTATGTATCCAAATTTATGACGTTTTTTCAATAATTAAATATTTGTACCGGGTCCTTTGATGAAAATATTCCATAGTAGAACCCATTAAATTTAATTAATAATAATAATATTAAATTACAAATCGTTTTTCTTTATTGCTTCTTATTCCTGGAAATATAATAACGCAGGATCACTATTTATATTTCACTCATTGAACCTGATACGAAATTCGATTAAATTTTAGAAATCCTTTATAATTTTTCCTTTAACTTTGTTCACATTCCTCTCCGTTTATATTGTTTGATAGTCTGCAACGGCAGCCTAAAGTAGCAAAAATATGTACAATTTATCGCTACACAATTCATGGAATCTTTTCTCAAAATAATTTTATCTTTTTAATAATTTTATTACGAATTAAGTTATGAATTTTAGAACGAAGCAATACGTAATTGTAAGAAAATAATTTGTAAGAGTAGTGAGTAGTGCCTTGTTGTGAGTATCTACTCCAAGGGACCGGAGGAGATAGGGTTGTAATTTAGAGGAAGTTTTTGATGGGAGGAGCCCTTGAGGCAAATCCTGAGCCCCTTTTTTATTTTTTTGTTCCTTTAAGTATGGATGATATAGCTGTTGAGCTAAAACATCTAGAGGAAAGTGGTGAAAAACCTTAAAACACTGCTAATAATCTGAGCTATTTTATTTGAAAGACTCAACGAACCGTGAAGCTGGAGAATCCTGTGGGCCTAGTCAAAACACATTTAAGCGTTACGTTTCCATTTCGTTTTCGTTCAATCGCGGACGACGTTGCGAGAACGCGTCATTTTTTGTAGCAAAAATACACAAGTAGCTCCGAAAATTGATGCGTTCTCGCAACCTCGTCTTGTTTGAACGAAAACGAAACAAAAACGTAACGCTTAAATGTGTTTTGACTAGGCCTACTGGGGGAGGAAGGCATAGGATGCAACGACGGGAAAGTTCAAAATAATTCCCATGTGCTGCGGTGCAGACTTCCTGTGATTTAAGATGACCTGAAGATAACTAACGACAATGTTTTATCCATCGCAACATACTGGAACGGCCATTTCTATATTTTGAACCCAGCAAAACGAAGTCTGTATTATATTTTTCTTTAATAGACTGCAAAAAGATAAACAAAACAGAATTTGAAGTTCTTGTTGATAAGGCAACCCGAATTATATATTAAGTCAAACTCGTAAAGTTAATTTCCTGCGTTAATGGTCAACTTATTTACACAAAATTTCTAAATAGTACGAGTACCTGAATATCTTGTATGCGGGACTCTCCATTGAGTTTGAAGTACATTCTATCAAAAACATTTTATCTTAGAATAAAGATATTTAGCATAATAAAAGAGTTTGTTTTAGACAAAAATATTTGTGAAAATAAGTAAAACAATATTTTCTTAAGGTTTAAAGGTGTAAGAGTTTTCGAAGGGTGTATACTTGTATGTATCTCATATTTAAAAAAAAAACCTATTAAGAAACCTTGAGAGCAACTTAAAAAATAAATTGATTAACAATTAGGTTAATTAATATGTATGGCTCCCGTTCAACTCTTTTCTGTTAGTTTTTTAATGTCCTGACAAAAGAAGTTAATGACAGTGGTGTGAGAGCTTTTGACACGAAGAAGTCGATTTTCATGTTTATTACATGTGTTTAATCAGATATCTACTGCACTTGTAGGAAATACCGCGATAGTGTGAATAAATTTATGGAATACTCGTAATCTTTCACGAATGTGTGTATTTTCAGGGCACATACGGAAACATACGGAAAATGGTGGAGAATCAATTTTTGCCAAGGACACTGTAAAGATTCTTGTGCCACGATAAGTAATATTAAATTAAAGATTTCTCAGTTATGTATCAAAATTCAATAGAGAATTCTAGTATTAAGTCTTCACCCATACCCTGTTTGTATTTATTTAATATACATACAACACAAAACACGAGCAACATCGCCAGTCATTTCAGGATTGTATTTTATATCATTAACTTTATTAAACAAGACTTGATCATGGGGAAATTAGTCGGATTTACTTAATGTACTTGCCATGACCGCAAGCCGCTCCAAAGTTTGGGTGAATACTGACGGTGGGTACTAGTAACAACATCTGAAGACTTTTATATTTGTAGCATTATACATAATACCTTCTCGTAGTTGATACCGAATAAACCAACATGTACTCAGTTGGAAGATATAACCAATAGACCAAGTATTGTCTAAGATAATAATAAATTTATTAATTCTATTATGTAGTAGTCGTTGAGTATCTTATTTCAAATAAACCCTCAAAAGTTTATAGAATAAATATTGGGTATTGTTATGGAGACAGATATAATTTTAATCCGATTGTTAGACCGAAATAATGTCTTAAGTATTTTAACATTTTTTTTGTGGTAACGCGTTTCTCACATTATTTGAAATTGTTATTTAAGTCTACTGGCCACAGTGATATGTTACAACTAGATTCGCAATGTCATACAAATATTCTCTAAAAATGTGTACCCACCCGTCGAGATACAATACCTGAGTAATATATATTCATCTCTTTTCTTTTGTATATATTCATCTCTATCTACCGGCCTTTGTCATCTGTAATAATCCCCATTCTCATATTGTCTATCTCTTGTTATCTACAAACAATTTATATGTGTGTCGCTTTTTTTCAAACTAAATTTGCGGCACCAAGGACCGCAAGGAGATTTTATTGATGGTACATGTTTGAGATTCACATTGCAAATCTAGGTATAACATATCACTGACTGGCCACTTCTTAGGTGAGTATTGATTTTTTTCTTTTATTTTTTTCAGCAATATCAAACTAAAGTGCTACAAAAATCGACAAGACTTTTTTTCTGTTCTGTTATATTATTTTGCTTTGAAAACAAGTGTTTTAGAATGATTTTGGATGTCAAATGGTATGAATTGAACATGGCACAAATGATGCTGCGCCCCTGCGCACCCGGCAGAGATCTGTAATCTCCGTTATACAGGAAAGACGATGGTCCTGGCTGGGACATATTCTCAGAATGCCCAATGATAGTTGGCCAAAAAGAGCATTGTTCTTCCGTCCGTAAGGTTTTCGTAGTCCCGGGCGTATCTCTTTCACAATACACCGTTCCCATTATCTGAATGGAGGAGGCTGGTTTCTGCTCTGTGCTCCCGAGAGGAGCGTTGAGGGTGCTAAAAAAAATGTTATTTTATTTATAAGTTGTAGTTTCAAATTAACCGAAATACATCATAGCATTTACAGAACTATTATGCAACATGCTTTTGCATGAAGTAAACCATTGAAGGGGTTATAACTTTGGTTCTATTGTTGATTAGAGTGTGTTTACATTAAATGGGTTATCTAAAGTGCTTCCATGTCTAAAGAGACATCTTAAAATAAAGAGAAGATTGTTGACAAGTTTATCCTTTCTATCGTATTGGTTTAAATTTTCCGATTTTATCTCCAATGACAATTCCCATTTGCGGTATAAAGTTGTATTTTATTATCAGTTCTAAATTGATATTATCTTCTAGTGTAAATATGTAAGTGTTTATTAATCCACAAAGCTAATATTGTTTTGTCAAATTGATGAAACAATTATGCGGTATCTGGTTTGAGCTGATTGTATAAAACTATATCCATTAAGACACGTGTTGTAATGTGAATAAATATTTAACTTTGCCGTAACAATGAAATAATTTGAGGTTAGGATTTGAATAATCCCTGGCTGAACGTTACAAATAGAAATGTTTCAATTAGAAAGTAAAAAAATTGAAATATTTCCACCATGGAAATGTGAAACCTTTATAACACATAAGTTTCTCACTTTTCTGTAAGTTTTCGAGTGTTTCGTAAAAGGCTGGTGTTTATAAGATGTCGCGTGTAAAATATTTAATATCTTCAAAAATGTGCCACCCATTCAAATTAACTTCAATTTTATGGCATGGAGAGGATATCTTGTAAGTGAACATGTTATTAGTCTACTGACTACCCCACTTGTCAGAGATGCTGTGATGGTGTAGATAGATAAAAATATTCTAGACAAAACTACGGGTTTAATGATTTTAATTTGAAAGAAATAGAAGATCCAAGTCTAAGATGCGATGGTATGGGAATGTGTTCAGATTACAAAAAGAGGAAAGAAAACGTTCACTGCGAATTATAATTAAAATATGGACAATTTAAATAAGACACATTTTAGTGATCCATGTCAATCTCAAAGGTGTCACGACTTCTCCTTAACTGAATCGTTTTTAACTTCTCTTAGGTCTGCAGGTAAGTAAGATAAAACCCAGAAATTTTGTTCACATTTATAGAGAAAAGACTTTGAAACTTTTATAAGTTTTCCGTATGTTTATTTGCCGTGATTACATTGCAAGAATAGTCTTATTGTCTATGAGTTGTAATTTCCAATGTTATATTATCTAAACAAGAATAGTCTTTATATAGTAATTTTAATTATTCATATACATAGATGGATGCAGGGAAGTTACCACTAATCACCTGCCAACCGAAAGATGGAAAACGGAGATAGTAATTTATAGTCCTGAACTCATGTACACTAGTGTACATACCTTATCTACACTGATATGTCATACTTAATAATAATACATAAGAACATACCTACTCGTATTATATGCTGGAATATTTTAATACTATACGCTAAAACTTAAATACAACATTGATTAGAAACTTTGTATTTGATCAACTTAGATAATAAATCTTCTCGTTACAAACTCTATGAGACTTCTTATGCATATAATATTAAGTTAGCGCATACAATATTTCTTACAATACGTCATATTTCTATCGTCTTTATTTGTACAAGACTCCATATTTGCATATGTTAATTTATTTAATCTCATTACTAGGTTGAACTCCAGGACAATTGGGACGTAATCCCAACCTAACCTTAATTTATTTTTAATTTGCAAATAAAATCTTCAAACTTATATAAAACTGCGAACAACTTTAACAAAAGTGATAATTACTTTGTTTCTGCCTACTTTAAAAACTATTTACAAAATTGTTAAGTCCTTTAAATAATTTGTTATTTTTAAAATATTTTTGTTTGTTAACTTATTTGTTTGTATTTTTTTATTTCATATAATTGTCATTTGCAAAATTTTTATGCAATAATGTATACCTTATATATTTATTCAAGTCGGGAATTATACTTCAATATTGTAACCAATGTACAGTGAAGAATAAAATAAATGAATAAATAAATAAATAAATATAATTTCACATGATTTAAACTTTTAATCGATGATTTGAAATTAATAAACTATTTCAAAACTCTCTCAAAAGATGAGGCATTTTATTGATAGCATATTAAGTTAGTCTTTGTTTTATGTGTTAAAGCGAATATGATGAAAATATTTGCATACATACAAATACATTAGCTTAAATATATTTGCGAATCGGTTATAATATATCTATTGGAAAGTATCTATTGTATAACAAAACTTGATTAATTGTTACAAATGATGCACAATATTTAAATCTCACTCCTTCAGCTTACACGAACAAGAAATGATTTTACCGAGATTAAAATTCACGAGATCATTACAAATAATGACTTAAAGCTAGTACAAGATATCCCTAAAGCTGCAGGGTGGAACACTGTTTTTATTCAAAGTCATTGGACAATGTCATCTATGTAAGCTAACTTATATTTCTCTCTCAATGAAAATAGAAAGACAATTTAATACCAAAGATTATTAGATTTGTAAAATACGTAAAAGCATGATTTTATTAGATAAAGAATAATTATTTATAGCTGGTTAAAAATTCTTATGGATTAAAATCGTTGTATTTTAATCCATAAGGTCAATGTAGAATATAAATTTAAGAAAATTTAATGATGCTTTATTACGAATTTTCATTAACTAGCTAGAATCTACATTTTAGGAAATTTTGCTCGGAGCCCTTGATAGGTAGGGAACTCGAAATTGTCACATGATTTTACGCAACCATTTTTCAACATTGATTATTAATTAATTGCAATATTTTCGTGATCGAGATGATATTTTTACTGTTTGTTTTTGATAATATCAAAATTTGAACATATTTTAATGTATTTTTAATAATAATAAAAAAAATAACCGAGAGATTCATGTAGAAATTATCGATTGAAAAACACCTTCCGAAATTTCATCACGACTAGCAGAGGTATTTTAAGACAATCATCTTAGAGGTTACATAAATGATGAAGTAAATTTAGCTCCAAGGATGCTTTAGAAAAAACCTATTTTTCTTAAATTTGGGTAATATTTAGCCGTATTTTTTTTAATATGCGAAAAAAATGGGATTTGTGACGTGCACATAAGAAAATATAATTTTTAGTTCGTCAAGTTCGAATAAGGAAAACATATTTAAAACAATTTTAATTGAATAATTTGTCATATGATTATAATAGCGTGATGTGTTATTTATATTTTGAAATTTTCATTTTAAATTTTCCGCTTGCGGGAAAGTTTTTATGAAAATTTCCGTAGAACTCAAAATTCGGTTTTAGTTCGGCCAGCCGAGCCAAAGAGTCGGCACGCTGTTGAATCTGCGTCTGATTATTTATTTAAAATTATTAAAAAATAGAGATGGTTTTATGCTTGAAACTACATAATTACAGCACTAGATTACTTGATTTTTACCAAGGAAACATATTTTTATATGTGTCATCAAGTAATCCCTATATAAATGTTTTTTTTTTCATAAAAAAAAACATTATAACTTAATATACCTAAATAATATTTATTTCCATGTCTGTCAAAATGCGAATCGACGAATACGAGAATGAGTGTTCAGTACTATAGATGAGGAGTTCACAAGTAAAGGCACACCGATCCATTTTTCACAAATATTTAACTATGAATGAAGTAAAATAAATCAGTGAAGTTGATATTTTCAACCGACGGTTCTCGGTGGAAATTCATGTTGAATTACTTACAAATAAATCACTTATTTATATTATATCCACTGTGACTTTTAATCAATAAAAAGTCACAGTTTAAACACTACAAATAAGTGTTTTATATAATTAATTCAAATAAATTAGTATTTTTTTATTTTTAATTTAATGTTGGTGAACTTGTTTGTGTACTTAATAAAACTGTAGATTGACCTCAGCATATCCGCCTATTTCTCTTTTTATGCTTATTAGTTGCAACATATTTCTTTTCTAATGATAAACGCAAAGTGCCAGCTAATATCCAATTATTAAAAGATGAATACAGAAAATATGCTCTTAACACTAAATTACAGTTCGTATACCTTACAAAGACTATGATAAAATAATACAAATACATAGAAATATATCCGGTATCAGGGATCTAAATTGCTGCCGGTACCTACTCTGCAAAGAATTCACCAAATTTATTTAGGTATGCTGTTTTCTTAGTTTCAATGTTCTAGAGTTGATGTAGGTAACTTTGTGTATGAACTCCTCAGAATGACATTCACCGATGTCAATATTGTTGTCATAGCAACATTTTGTTATTTTTGTGAGTATTAGTATTAAATCAGAAATATACTAAATACACTGATTTATAGTTTTATTTTAATTTTTTCATTATTTAAAATGACGAAAGAGTCATTACGAATGTTAAGAAAAAATAAATTAGCTACATATTATTCACATGATCAAAATGAGTGAGTATATTATAATGGTTGATTTATATTATATTGTTTTTGACATATTTTTTTTTTGTAACGTAACCTTTCCTAAAGTAATTATTAAAAATAAAATATTTTAATACGCGTGAGTAAGCAAACAATGTTTCTGATAGAATAAATTAATAAATTATTTATGTTTTATACTTTCCAGATTATCAGATGATTAGATGATTAGTGACATTAAAACGGTGATGGAGAATTACTAAGACTTGAATTATCATTTGCAAATGTAAGTACATAGTTCTTAACTGATATCCTGATATTTAGGTATATAGTAAAATCAGCACGTATTATCTTATTTTCATGTTACTATTTCAAATAAGCTGATATATGAATACACGCAACATGTTTGAATCTCGGATACATATTATGTATGTTTTAAAACAAGCTTTGGTACATTTATTATTATTTTATTTTATGTATTTATTCATGATGCCATTCACTAGTTTGCGAATGATTTAAGTATTCCATAAATGTAATAAGTAATAATATAAAATTAGTTTGTGAATCAATAGTGAGAAAATGGTTTAATGTAAAAATATATCTCAGCATGCATTTGATTTTTAGATTATTATGAGTATTCGAAGTTTTCTAAATATGCATATTATATATTTACATATTTGCAGAAACCACTTTGCATGTATGGTTACTATGGAAACATATAATATTTATATTTTGACATTCCATTTCCACGTGAAATTTTAGCACAAAGACATTGTACTTTAATAAGACTGTGCATTATTGGCCGGTTTCAATAATCTATCTATCCGCTCCTGTCGATTGAAATCTATTGTGTTCTATATTTTGAATCATACATTTCAATCGATAGTCACGGATAGATAGGTTATTGAAACCGGCCATAAGACACGATTACACATTAAATCACTTTATTGCTATAATTTTGTTTTATTTCGATGATGAAAAAATACTCTGCAAATATATGGACAGATTGTAAATTTATCCTTGGATTATGATGACTCAAATATTTTTTTGTGATACTAAAGATGCATGAATCATTCTCTCCAAATCCCGGCCTTTTTGTTGTTTGCAATTTAATGGTGGAGTCAAAAATAATAAACAAGGGAAAAACATATTAAATATTCTTTTATACTTTTGCAGCACTGGTGCCACAGTCGCCGTTTCTTAAGGCAGCCATCATTGTCACTTAATTTGACGTCCCAGAAGAAAGAATAAATTATGGTCAACTCAATGCAGAATAGTGCAACAAATTATGGATAAACTCAAATATACCTACTTTACGTGTACTTTTTAAGGTGTATAATATAAATTATATAATTGTTGCAGAATAAAACTGAGTATTATTAAAAAAAAAGTATTTGAGTACTTTATTGGAAATATACCCACTTATACGCCCACATATATGTACATACAACAAGGTAGACATGTAAAGCTAATAAGCTTTTTTATGACCAATGATTTGATGAATCTATCTATACCCTCACGCCACATCACATGTGGAGTAAGCAGAGAGAAGGGAACGCCAATTAAGTAAACACCTACCACTATCCAGCAAAAATAATAATAGTCTACCTACCTACGTGTTTGCTATATTCATGTATAGGTATATGTAGGCCTATTTATAATTCTTGGGGCATGAATGCTCTCTCGCAGGTGGGCCTTGTTGACCTCTGGTGCATCAATTGCATTATACATGCCGTTTTTTCAATGGAGTGCACAATCTTGTTAAAAATTATGTCTTTGTACGCAATGATTTTTGTGTCATTTGGTGTCATAGATAATGAGTGAAATATACATCACGTACGTCGCATTTTTTATCTCCTTTTTCACTTACCGCAAAAAGAGAGACAGTGATTTTTTAATGTTCGTAGTTTTTCGGACATAATATTAACTATATTTACGTGTGTTAGTGACCAAGTGGTGTATAGATAATGAGTGAAATATACTTCATTTCTTTATCTCCCTTTTCACTTACCGCAAAAAGAGAGACAGTATTTTTTTAATGCTTCGTAGTTTATTGGTTCGTACGTAGTTTAAAAGTTAAAATTTGGAGTAAACACCTGTTTTTAGGCAATTTTTTGCATATAGTCGAACGATTTCAAATTAAATTCTGGCTGTGAAGTCCTGTTAAAATCTTAAGAATTTTAGAATCAAAATTACAAAATACATCAATCTCTACCTACATAATTATGTTTGTAGACACCACGGCATCTTACATTAATTTGGCCTGTAAAATAATGGCATGCAATGAACAGTGAATTAATTACATGTGAGAAAAATATTGTAAAGTTCGTATCGTATTTTGTTAGTCACATGGAAAAATATGACATCCAGCAAGGGCACTTGAACGCCAAATCGAAGATATAAAGTGTTTTATACATGATATTTGACACTCAAAAACTTAGAGAAAATATATAATATTCGCTTGGAACTACACAAATTATTCACATAGTCTGGATTTGTGCCATACCTCTCGTAAAATCAAAGAAATTGCATATATGTCTTATAATTTAAATATTTTAACACAAAACATCTCAATCCGATATAAATTTCAATTCTCAGTATTTTTATTTGAACCCGTTTATTCTTTTTCTTTCTATTCTATATGTTTTTGAATCCTCTTTGTTTCAAGTCTCTATTTCTAAGTTTTGAAATCTTTCCGTCTCAACAAATTCAACTTATTAGGATTCATCATATTTATTCTGATTTACATTTGACTTATTCGAACTTCACATAAATGCTATAAACGTCCGTATTCTCACATACTTACCATGTAATATATTTTAAAGTCTTAAAACTTATTTATTAAGAATTAAGTTAATATAAATACAGATATACTTTCAGGTTTCTTTTCATCAGTTATAAAAAAATTGTTTTGTGTAATCCTCCAAATACCATTATGTTGAAAACCTGGAACCAAATAGGTCATCCAATCTTTTATTTAAGTTTTAAATATCCTGTGCCGTGGCCGTGTTGCGTGGACAGGTCGCCAGCACCGTGCGGTCTTAAGCGGTGCATTAAGTTTCTGATCACCTACTGTGAGATGAATATTTGATATCTGTAAACCGGAAAGAGGTGACGCAATTGGCGCATAGACGCTCTGAATGGAGGAGGCTGGTTCTTGCCCTGTGCTCCCGAGAGGAGCTTTGAGGGCGAGATGATGATGATTATTAAATATCCGGTAAAGTAAATCTATAACATCACTGGACTCCATCCTACAACGCACTTCTCAGGAGCACATGACAAAACTTCTCTATTCAGAGCATCTCTCCACCAATTAAGTCCTACGACATTCTCAGCGTTTCGATGTCGTTGTCACAGGGATGTTTTGTTGGAAAAGAGGGATGGTCGTCGGATCCCTTGTGGATACGTATAACATCACATAATATAAGACATTTGATATAATTTTAATAAGTGACACACCTCTGCATTAATCCAATGATCGAAAGAAAAGTAACAGCTCTCAAAAAGACCGCTTGAAGACCCCATTCCATAATAAAAATATAGCTTAATTTAACAGGATTTAACTTTCTCTGCCCCATCACAGGTATAAACTTGATTGTCCGTAATATGTCAGAGACGTATATAAAGCTTTTTCGGACATATTACAAGACGTGAGCTAGACAATCTAGATAAAATAATTTTGTCTGGTGGAGTCGAAGGAAGAAGAAGCAGGGGCCGAATACCAACATGCGCCCTTGCGGTGGTTTGTACTACAAAACGGCGCTCAATAAATTGTCCAGATTATTATTATTATTATAAAATGGTCGGATCATGTGAGAGATGCTTCAGGGGGTATAGTGTATGACGCGTTTAGGCAGGCGGAGGACAGGGGGCAATGGAAGAACTTGTCTCTTGGTTGGGGTCATGGTGGTCACGATCCTCAGAATTGAGGGACCGACTTGGAAGAAGAGAAGTCCCATCACAGCATTTTTCACAAGTGAGGTAGTCATTGGACCAAGTTTTTGTAATAACTATTTAAGTCGCCCTCTCTGAGAAAAATTCACAAAAATTACTTTACTGTAAAAAAAAATTGATGATTTATTAAAAGTAAATAATTAATTACGATTTTCACTGAAGAAAATTGTTTATTCACTGGTTAATCCATAAATCCTTTAAACCCAATTCAGCTTGAAAGTAATTGAAGTTTTTGAATATGTATATGCATACTACATAACTTGATCTAGTATTATGCAAATACTGACAGGTTATTATACAATCATTTTCACAAAGACTGCGAGAGAATAGAGCAGTTGAATATCATCTAATACGAAGCTTTGTCGATGAGTTTCAAAACAGTTTCTGTATGCATCTTATATAAGCCATGAGCACTTGAGCAGTAAAGCCAGCAAGCTATTTATCATTTTCCATACCTAAATGGATAGTGTTATGCAATAACGTGTCAACGTTCCGTGAAGTCCCCGACAAAAATACATCTACCGCTCTGTTCCTTAAGTTTAAGAACATCTTGCATTAACAGGATTAGAACAGATAAAAATTGGCAAGAAGAGAACAACTAGTGTGTCTATTCTATGTGAATTTAAATAGTGAAAAATGTTTTCTTTTGTGCTGTAAGAATATTTTGGGAAATAAATATGTTATGCATTGATTTTTTTTCTTTTACTAGACAATCCACTTCAAGGAAGTGGTTTTTGACACATTTTTCTTTCAAATGGTAGTAAAAAAAGGAAAACAATATTTTAGCAAGGATATTTATTATTTACTTACTTATTTATGCAACTATTTCTTTCCACTGCTAAACATAAGCCTCCCCCATATGTCTCCAGGCATCTCTGTTCTGAGCTTTCAATAACCAGTCATCAGCTATTCTTCTATAATGTGGTCTCAAGTTTGATGGATTTTCATCAACTCCTTTAATCTTCAAGAGGTTTCCATTCCACTCTTTTTGTCCATCTTTGATCTTTAAGTCTAGCAACATGCCCTCCACATGACCACTACAACCTTGTCATCGTGTTGGAGATCTTCCTCTACTCCTTTTATCTTCACGAGGTCTCCACTCCACCCTTTTTGTTCATCTTTTATATTTAAGTCTAGCAACATGCCCTCCCCATGACCACTTCAACATCCGTAACTCTCAACAAACGTAATTATTATTGCAAAGTTTGAATTATGGCAACCACATATTTTTTATTTTGTAGTTTGACACGTTGTCTCACAATACCCTTCACATAATCCTGACTGAGACAACTTTGTTAAATAGAATAACAATACAGAAACATCCAAAGTGTGATATTTCAACTGCAAATGAGCTCATAAAATATTATTCATTCACCTTCAACGAACTAAGAGCTAAAACAAGTCAATTCATCATAGCATTCCATAACCTTTTAATATCGTTAAAAAATGAACAATTTTGCACTGTCTGAAGCGAATCTAGTGGACAAAGTGAGAGTACCTTTTTGACCAAACATAGTTTTAGATGCATTAAGGTTTTTGCGGTGTCTTGATGTGACGTTTTCTATTGCTTCAGATAAGCAAAAGCGAGAAATTAGGATTTTCGTTCAGAGGTTTCGATCATCAGACATTTTCGATACGTAAATATTGATATCTATGTATCAGGACTACAGATCTTAGTAAAATACGTTTGAATGCAGTATTTAATTTTATTTGTCCATTTTTTTTTCAGCCATTTTGAGTTCAATTTTTTGTCATAGCCCTCTCCTATGACTTTCATTCCCTTCTATTTTAAGAATGCTTTATCTACTTCTATACTACTGTGATTTTTTCAATCATCCGATCATCTGGCATTATATATTTATCTATGAAGTTCAATTTAACTTTTAGACCTTCTGAGAATTCTGAAAATTCCACTAACTTATCTTACATTACGCTATTTTATAAAATTAGCTAGGTATTTACTTAAAAACGTTACAAACAAAATCACAAGTTTAAGCAACGATCACACTGCTGAGAATTTATCTTGAAGGATATTGAGTACAAAGGATAATCCGGATAAATGAGATGTAATCCTTAATGCAAAGATTGAAAAGCACTAATAGTATATAGTTCATATGTATCAATACATATTATATATATTTTGTGATCAAGATGAATTATTCGCAAAGCAGAAGACGGAATCTAAATTAGTAGAGATCTCATAGTGCATGAGCTTTAACCAATCATGCTACACATGAATATGTATGGATATAATGATATGTATGTAGGTTAATATGGTATCTGTAAGTTGAAAGGAAAGTACACTATGTATGTATGTCAAAAAATGTCATTTTTCAGTAAGAATATTATTTTTTTCCCCATAACCACGTGCATATTTCTACAAAAAATAGTTCTGGATAATAATTGCTTCTGGCTTTTTTTTTCCATTATATTGGTGATGCTTCCTTAAAATTCAAAGGATAAACAAAAAATAAAAGAATGAATGGTGTATGATATTTATTCTAAATTATCAATCTAGGTAGGATTTTTATAAATAAAATTATTTATTAAAAAATTAATTATGCATCAGTAAACAAATATTTAACGGGAGGTCTCGCATGAAATGTTTTTGGTTATTGCTGCAATTTTTATTAAAATTCAAGTGACATATATTACGTTGTTGTTTTACCTTACATTTTTATCTATGAATATCTCTTTAATGTGATGTGTTTCTAACATACATAGGTGAATATTTCATCTGGAAAGACAGAAAAAGGACTTCATTACTATATTCTTACGTCGATTTGGCCAAAAATTGACTTAGTATGATTTACTTTAGACAATCCGATAATGTATTTTAAGGAAACTGTCTAAATTACCCATCAACTAGTACAAGTATATACATAATGCTGTTAATGCATTTTGCGGAAGTACAAGAGAATAGTTACACTCAGTACTAACTCATTCAAAGTTATATCCATTAAAGATATAATTGCAAGGTTAATAAGTTACAAATCACATTAAGAGAGCCTGGAAGTTCAAAAATGGATAACTCGTGGGCATGCACCAGCTATGTATGTGAAGAGATATACCTAATGCAGAAAACACTAGGACCTTTTATTACCAACATTCTTTGCCTGATTCTGAACAAGCACAAGTGAAAGAATATTGATCAAAGGGTCTACTGCATCCAACATCCTCAGTTTTATGAAATATTTAAAAGAAAAAATCTTAAATTTTAACTTTTTCAGTACTTGACTGCAATGTTTGCCATGAAGCTTAATTTAATTAAATTTAAAATGTTCAAACTTTAAAAAAAAAAAGATATATCTGTTTGTTATAAACCCAAATACAACCTTATATACTTTCACAGTAAGCTACTAAAAGCTTGTGTCTAGAAAGGGGAGTTTGCCTGTACCTGGTATCGAACCACGGACCCCTTGTTCACGAGGCCAAGACTTTACCTCCAGGCTACCGACAAACTCAAAAAAATTTACCTCAACAAATTTTCATGTCCTCAAGTCCTATGAAAGATTTCCGATTTACCAACACAGACATAATCTTCTATTATATTCACGATACAAACTATCGATTAACGTTACGATGATCGTTGGTTTACGGTTAAATAAGATTTTACTTTAAAAACCTCTTTTAACATCAAATGTTTAATAGCTACATTCTACTCCTCTAAGACACAATTTTCAGAGTAAGATTGATAACTGATGCCAAAAATAGAGTAACGGAAGATAAAATGGAATGAATAGGATGAGCAACAACAATTTAGGGATAAACAGGAAACATGAGATGTTATACTTATACGAGTCACGTTGCTTTTGAAAAATGGGGCGGGTTAAATGTTCGTTGAGACTCAATGACCTACTTAATAATACATATAAGCAATAAAATTTTGCACCTACACACTTGTTTGATCTTGTTTCCACGAGTTCCTGAAATAGAACAGGACTCCTTCAACTAAAACTTTTTGAAAAGTCTAAAAATACTTTAAATTGATGTTGATTTTTATAACAAAACTGTTGAATTCGGCAAAGATCAACATTATCCATCTAAAATTTCTTAAGTATTAGTTCTTGGTTTTTTCAATGATGCGCCATTGAAAAAGAACTAGAAAAAAAATTACACGGTTAAAATTGGTCTCCACTCTTTTCCGTAAGTTTCAGAGTGTCGTGTAAAATGCAGGTGTTCGAAAAATAAAGACATTTTTTTTTTATTATTACCGGCAATCCACACGTAACGAGTGATTTGTGTAAAGACATTTTATATCCCAGCAATGTGGTTTGCCACCCATCATGAAAGTATTATGTTTTATTGGCACAGAGAAGACGGCCTATATGTTTATTACATGTAGCTGTTCTGCTTGCTACCCAACCTGTGGGATATGCCATTTTGATGTTATAGTAGTAGTATTGAGCGCCCTTGAGGTGGATTTTTTTTTTTCACAAAACGGCGCTTTACAAATCATCCAAATAATAATAATATAGTCTTTTTAAACTATTCCTTCACTGCTGAATCTAGGCTTCATTCATATTTCAATACTCTTCTCATTATTAAGCTACTTCATATCAATGTTTTTTTTGTCCCTGTCTCAAAGTTTCTCTATCAACATTATGTTTGTTTATAAATCGGCTATTTTCTAGCCACATGGCCTGCCTATTGCTATTTAAATTTTAGATTGAAACCTCCCATATCGACAAGAGAGGAGAAGGCCGATTTCTGTCCTGTACTTCCAGGACGAGCTTTGAAGAGCGATTTATAATATAAAAGTTATATCCGATTTACGTCGCAAGAGAAACATAACTAGTTTTTAGTAATAAAGTGAACGCCATCCCCGAGACGTCGAAAATCGAAAACGCTGCCAAAAAAATATATCATTATCATCATAATCAACATACGAGTATTTATAACACTCGACACAGATATTGATTGGGATTATGAAAGTTGTTGCAAATCATAGAAACAGTAATATCATGATTGCCAAAACTTATCTAGCTTATAACGAGTTTAATACTTCAAACACGTTCTCCTATTTCATATTTTATCCTTCTCTCACCAGTATTCCTCTCATAACATTTGATATATACTCGTATAAGGATATCTGGGTTAAATTTCTGGCAACGCGAGCCAAAAAGTACCCCTCAGGACGCAATAAATGAACGTAATATATAAATAAGGGTAAGAGTAAGGTAAGAAAACGTAAAATATTGTTTATTACCTTGTCTTACACATTTCGTAGTACTATTTATGAAGGATCGAAAATCGATGATAAAGTGATGATTATAGCCGATGCTGGGCAAAGTTAATAAAAAAAAAATTCAATTAATCGTAAGTTCGTTAACAAAGAAGTTAACTATGTTACTCGTTAATTACATTACTAGTGAATTATAGCGGAACAAGTTAATTAATAAGCAATGGAAACCAATTTAAAATATTGTAACCTGAGAGCGTTACTGACTTTGTAAGGCATTGTGAAAAAGGTTTTTACACTGTTTAATGTAGGTATAAGTAAATAGTAAATGTTGTATTAAATGCCTTTGACAAAGAGTTATATTATTTTGAGAATGTAATACAAACTGATATGATAAATATCTGAGGGACACTTTTTCCCTCAAAAAATAACTTTTTTTTTTGATCAAGCCAGCTATCTTTATCAAATAAGTAGGTATGTTCAAAATAATGATTTAAAAAAATGGTAAAGGTATATAATATAATGAGTTACAATCCATTGGATTGGTCTGCAACGAGTTTTGACTTATTTCTCCACTCCTCCCTATTCTCAGCCAGTCTCTTCAACTCCATATATGAGCCACAGCTCATGTCCCTCTTCAGTTTGTCCATATAGGCGTCTCTCGGTCGACCTCTGCCATTTGTGCCTTCGGTCCTGCCCTCTGCGATTGCGATGAGCAGTCCTGGGTGCCTGATGTTGTGGCCAATCCAATTAGCTCGTTGTTGGCAGATTCTTTTGAGGAGTTGCCTTTTTTTCGCCAACCCTGGTTAACACTTCTTCTTTTTCGACGTGTTCCGACCAATGAATCTTCAGCATGCGTCTATAGCACCACATTTCAAATGCCGCTTACCGTCCGCTTTCCCTCTTACTGATGGTCCATGTCTCGCACCCATATAGCAGAATGCTCCACACAAAGGCTTTAGTGAGATTCTTCCTCACGCTTAGATCAAGGTTAATTTATCTTTATTAACTTGTTAATCGATCAGCTGTGGTTTCTTATTTGTAGGTACGTCCATAATATAACGATCAGCTTGAGGTCTACCGATATTCAAAAGTAAGAAATGAGAATCCGTTATGGAATTTTCGATGAAATACGATATTCCTTGGGGGAAGAACATGTTATTTATAATATAACTAGGTCTGGTATAAACCGGCGAAATATTACGAGTATTATGAAGGAACGGCTGAAATTTAGAAGTCAAATACCTAAGTAGTAAGAGCTTCCTTCATATCCCATTTAATAATACTTATTAGTTTTTTTTCATATTGGATCGGAAATATTTTTTTCAGGAGACAACAAGGTCATATTAGATTTTAGATTAGGTATTCATAACGATACAGAAATTAAACTTATGAGGACTTTCTAACTGATTAAGTGTTCTGCTTCGTTCCGTAGTGTCCCCAGCAATGAATAGGTCAGTTTAATAGAATCCTGTGAGAACAGGTATTCCTATAAAGAGTAATTAAGTTGTATTTGAATCGAGTCTGTTTGGATAAATTGATACATTTCAATATTTTTAATTCATGACATCGTCGCTCAAAAACGATTTCCTTTGAGCGATATCAAGAAAGACCATAAAGAACCGGGACATCAATATTAAATTCATACGTTAATGCGTTTGTATGAATGTCCTTCATGGACTCGGTGAACAGGACAGTTAGAGGTAAAATACTATGGACTAGGTCTCATCAACTAGGCAGGTTACCTTTCCATTTTTTATCTAATGGCACAAGGGGTGTCAAATTTCAAGTTTTATAACGGAAAGAGGTTTTTGTACTTATATTCCATGCATGAATCTTTCACTGATTTTTCAAAAATTATTTCGTTTTATATCAAATATTTGCTCAAAATTTCTCATCTTGATCTATTATAACAACTCTGAGCGTTATCGGGTAGTATACCAAAAACTAGTATCTAATTGAATTACATAGAATTACTATTTTTACAGTATTTGTAATATTCTAGAAGGTACAGAATAAATTATCATTTAGCTATCGGTATTGTTTCTAGTGTCGACCTATATTCATCTTGATGTTGCAATTATTGCTGTTAGTGGGTATTTTATATCTAGCAGCGGCGGCGTTTCTTCCTTAAGGGCATTGACACGGCACATAGCCTTTATAAATTTAAAAAGTTTTTCTTTTTACACTAATTCTGATATAATATACTCTTCTTTTAAACAATACAATGCATCTTCTCCCGTTATCATATATGAAAATTGAGAGTGGAAATTGTTGTGATATTCAAGGTATTATGATATTTTAAAGTTTCTTTGAACCCCGATTATTCCAAACTACCAGCCGCCTTCGATTATATCGACAATGGCAGGAATACTTCGCTTGAAAAGATCTTTTGAATACAAACAGTTTCTCGACTCTTATTATATTCTAGAATAAGAAACTAATTATTCGATAGTTACCTATTATTTACATTACTATGAAGTGTCATTTATTCTTCTTGTATCTCAAAGAAGATGTATTACTTTAATGTTCAGTCAGTATTTCCAGATAAGAACTTTACATTCCTGACGTTAAATTTTAACATCAATAATAATTCAGTCACTTGAAATAATTAATATTTCTGAAATCTTTGAGTTTTATTTCAATAAATTATTTTAATATGAATAATACTTTTTCAATATCTATATTTAAGTCAGCTCATTTAGGTAATAAAACGTTCTATTTTATTCCTTAATATTTTCATAACCGCGATTAAACCTTACACACAACTTCCACATTTCAATCCTTTATAGTGTATAGTTTCAATTTGAATGTATTCGATTATCTTTTTTTACCTATATATCTTTTTATGCCCTCTCGCCGTATCCCAAGTGGGGTAGGTAGAGAGAACGGAACACTATATCGTTCTATCCTTACACACTTCTTTCAATTCCTCATACATACTACTACTACTGTACCATCACGATATATAGCACAAGTGGGGTAGACAGCAAAACTAGCCGCACGTAAAAAAATACAAGTCGTTATCTCTGTTCCAATAAGAAATTAAGACATTCAAGATGGGTGAGAAACCTCATCGCTGAATTTAAAGTGTAGAGTGTCCTTATTTATTCGAACACTTGCCTTTTACAGAATACTTGAAAACTTACAGAAGAGAGTGGAAGACTGTGCCAATGATCCACATAGTCAAGCCACGTGATTCTTTTCCAGATAAATACACCCTCTTCGCCATCTTTTAATGGGCAGATATTTGTTAAACATTACGATATTTGACATTGTCTATTCATCATTGAGGCACGCCACTCACTCAAAAAATTTTGTTCCTCTATTGGCATAGTGAGAGTGAATATTATGTATACACACCTTTCAGTTCAGTCAGCCTATTGGCTACTCCAATTGTGGTATAATGTGCTATTAAGTAAAGAAACATAGACAGTTGTCAATAGTAAAGTAATATTTTCCGTGCGTCAATGTTATCAGAACTTTATGAGAAATTGGCAATATTCGTTTCATAAAATTCTCTAACAAATCTCAGATAAAAGTAGTATTTATGTTTATGTATAAACTTATACGATATAAAGTAGCTACTTTACAATAGTTTCCATTTCGATAAATCATATTTCTGCAACTGAAGCGAATAAGCAACACGACGAACGACTGTGTTTGTTTGAAAACAGAAACATTCCAAAATTCAACAGCAGCGTTTCAAAGAGACTAAGGAATATGATAAAGTTTAGTTGAATTATACTCAAAGTATAAGCTATATAAGACTAAATATTGTATTTTTGATATGTATAGTCTTAAATAATAAAAAAATATTAAGTGATAATTTATGTGCTCTTATTTATAAGATAATTAAATTCATATTATCATTTTCAAATTTGTATCATTGATTTTTTTCTTATTCTTTATGTTTGAAGTTTGTGTAATATTTTCAAATGGTTATTTTTAGTTTAAAAGGCAAATGTCGTGTATTGGATGAATAAATAAATAAAATAACATGCATTTAAAAT
Source organism: Athripsodes cinereus (assembly GCA_947579605.1). NCBI lineage: Eukaryota > Metazoa > Arthropoda > Insecta > Trichoptera > Leptoceridae > Athripsodes > Athripsodes cinereus. Next base: position 20,083,089 of record OX388316.1, read on the forward strand.
TCACACAGCTAGATCCCATACTTAGATAATCATCTTGTTTTATGGGTACTAACTTACTTTTTTATGTACTTAATTTTATAATGAAAATTCAGGCTATGTAGATATTAAATATAATTAATTTAAAAACCATAAGATATGCTGTGGCTTCGAGATCGCATTGAACATAAGATGTACCTAAAAGTCCCTGTAGAGTATGATTACCTATAAATAAAAATATATCGGTGAATGATTATGATTTGTTTTTTTTTATTGAATGATGTGAAAGATTCTGAATTATTAATAAATATTAGCCATATATTAAACTTTTACAAAAGCTCGGTAAATATTTAAAAGTATTATTCTGCATGTAATGAATATACAAAACATCCCTTACAAGGTTTTTTTATTTGGCTGAGAAAATACAGAAAAAAATGAATAATTTGAATCGTCATGAAAAAGAATATTCGCTCGTGCTGTGATATTTACGCTTCACGAGACTATTTGGGTTCATACCAAAATAAATTAAATATTATTTAAGTACAAGTTTAATCATCCATAACATTTTCCAGAACCATTCATCTTTAAGAAATATAATGTTAGTGAATATATTATTAAAGCAATAATATAATTTATATAAAAAGGCAAAGTATTGACCCTTCATTTACTTACAATATGAGTTCATCACGTGCAAGAAAACATGTACAATTTCACGATGTTATCTTTAAAATTAGCTTTTGTAATGGGTCATATTGATAAATATTTAACATTGTTGTTCATCACGTGCAAGAAAACATATACAATTTAACGATGACATCTTTACAATTAGCTTTTGCATGGGGTCACATTAATAAATATTTAACACAAGAGTTTGTCCTAATATACTACTACTACTACTTTACCATCACGGCATATTCCATCAGTGGGGTAGCCAGCAGACCAACTGCACGTAAAAACATGCAAGCTGTCCTCTCCGTGCCAATATAAGATCAATACGTTCAGCATGGATGTTGAACCACATCGCTGAATTTAAGGTGTAATATGTCTTAATTTTTTTGAACACCTGCTTTGGTTTTTACAAGACACTTGAGAACTTACGGAGAAATTTTACTTATTTTACCGAATTTACCATATTCCATTAATATTCAATTTAAAATTCCAGTACCTACCAAATTACTAAAATTCCGTTTGTCTTTTATTTTATAATTATCAATGTTTATAATATGTAGTGATACACTTGGTTTCTAGAAGAATAAGCATTAGATAGGGGTCTCTGGAAGAGTTGTCCAGGCGTAGTGAACCCCCGATCAAACTAATACAAAAAGTAGAAGATGTATGTATGTAGGTATGTATTTATAAGGGTATGTATCTCCTAAGCAATGAAGACAATATTTCTCAATACATATTGGCAAAGAAAATTGCAATAGCAAGCGAAGAATAAAATAAACACTGTACAAAGAACAAATTCACATTTTGAAAATCAATGTTTACATCAGCAAAAAAAAACGGAATACAAAAAATACACACTGTAAAAACAAACCGTTGTATTGTATATTTTCAATACAATGAAAATGAACACAAGTTTGTACTGTAGAAATTCACAGGAAATAAGAAAAGAAAATAAATATATTTACATATTTATAAATCAAAAACCAAAAAAAGTTTAATTTCTAACATGCATCTTCCATTCGGGGATGAGGTTTGCCACCCATCTTGAATATGATATTATTTTCTGGCACGGAGAGGGACGATTGCATGTTATTTCGTGCAGATAGTCTGCTGGCTACCCCACTTTTAGGACAAACCGTGATAATGTGATTATTATTGCACATGTTTGCTAGAACAAAATGTTCTCGATTTTTCGGACGATCGTTTTACTTTTGATAAAATATTTTCAAAATAAATATACGCATTTAAATGCGTTCCAATTTTCTATTCAAGAAGTACAAAAACAGCACAATATTCACAATGACGAAAACAAACTATTGGTATCCCATGAATATATAGGATAAATTAAAAGGGTAATTGGGAAAATAAAATAAAGGCTTACCTTAAATAAGGCTCACCAAACAACGAGAACGCCTTTTCTGCATTAATATACGTAAAAAACATCAACTCTTAAACTTAAAACTGATACAAAAAACAGTTCATTTTCAAATACTGAAGAATCGAAATTTAAAAAATTAAAGACACTTGGTTCATCGGTTTCTTCCACAACATTTTCAAAGTAATTAAAATTTTATTTTTTATTAATCTTCAATCCTGAAGACTGTCTTTTTTCCATACTTCTTTTTGCATCTTTTTCGATCAGGTTATGTCGTCGACGTCAAGCTTTTTCAAGTAGTATTTTTGCAAACTTTTAAAACTTCCGCAAATTACTTCAACTTTCATCAGTTGTAATTAAGATTTTCTCTCTGTGTTATTGAGAAAAATAATCAAGACTTTTATGTTTTTACATCATCTTCTTCTTTCAGTTGACTGTGTTGGTGCATTTAACATTTTCAGCTTGAGTTCCTCCAATTAAAAGTTTTCACTTAATAAACATATTTCATATATCATCGCAAAAAAATAAACGTACACAAAGTTGACTGATGTTCAAGGGATGAAATCTCTACTGAAACATCGACAAGAATAGTTTTATTTCCGTAATTTTATATTTTATAACATTGACGTAATTAACAATGAAAGAAAACACCAGTTTAAAAGAATTCTTAAATAATATTTTTTTTTTATTTAGATATGTGACGTTGTTACACATTTATTTATTTATTTATTTTTTAATACAATGGACGGCCATAATAGCCTTTGACAGAAAAAAAAGAAAGAAATAGAAAACATATATAAAACTCAATACACAAATAATAACAATGTTTCCACTAATAAAATACTTAATATATACAACATCTATGTGCATACAGTAATATCATAAAAATACATTGTGAATAGTAATACCTATGATTATGATTATTTATGTGTAACAAAGTGACAAAAATAAAGTTAGTACTTTCATTCAAGAGCTCCTTTGGACGCCATGGAATAGAAATAGTCTTTTCACTTCTCTCAAAAAGTTTTTAAATGTTCTGTGAATGGCACGTATTTGTAAAAAATCGCATTAAATTCATCCAATTCAGTGCCTAGTGTAAATGTTTATTTTCGAAGTCGTAGAGACGAGATGAGTTCTATGCTTATTGCAAGTAGTCTGTCTGCTAGATACCTCGCCTATGGGAGATACCCGGAAGACAAATACTTCTTACGTTATATTCAGTTCAATTTATCCACTACAGTCAACTGTGTAATTCCATAACTCAAGAACTCATTGGTGATATACACATTTTTTTTTAACGCTACTCTTTCAATTCCACAAAAAAATAACTAAAAAATACACGGTGTCCTTTATATATTGATTATTAAGTTAACGAAATATTTATTTGATTCCACAAATAAATATTTCTTATTCTTTATTTATTAATTTATTTTATTCTTTACTGTACATTTGTTACAATATTACATAATAAAATTGTGTCATAAAAATAACAGTTACAATTCAATGTACAGAGGGCGAGTTTATCGCTAAAATGCGATGTCTTCCAACTAACCCGGTAACTAAAATTAAAATTAAAAAAAACACATGCATACATATATACACCCTTACATATAGAGTCACCAGTGGCTAAGGCGGTTAGATTGTTTAATAGCATTTCTCAGAATGTGGACATATTCCATATAACATACGGAGAATTTGTAGTAAAAGTGGAAACTATTTTGTAAATTTTTGTTTTCTCTGGGATCGCATTGGCCGAAGGCTGTAATGGTCCCAGTAGAGTATGGTGTTTTTCTCTAATAATAATAATATCAACAGTCACAATAGAAATAAAAATACAACACAAAGTAAACAAAAGAAAAGAAAAAGAAAACATGCAAGCAACAATGCACTTACGGACACATAATAATAAAAGTATAACATATTATATTGCAACGTGCACATGCATAGGGTAAGGGAAAAGGATTCAGGAGTTAGATGCTAAATTCAATGAGAGAAAATGATTTTTGACAGCTTGTCTGAAAGAATTAAAGGTTGTTATCATCCTGATTTTCGAAGAACGATTGTTCCAACAGCGAGCCCCATGAACAAGGAATGAGTTAAATAAAAAGCTTGTACTGTGTGCTAGAAGACGCTCTCTGTTAGATCGCAAGGGTAAACCATGACTCGCTAGATACTCGAATTTGACTTGAAGATAGTAAGGGACGCTAAAAATAAAGTTTTAAAAACTTGATATAAAATGTGTAGATCACGTCTTTGACGTATGGTGGTCCACTTCAGCTGGTTTCTGTACGAGGTTATGTGACCAGTTTTTTTGAGGTTAAAAATATAACAGATGCCTGCGTGTTGAAGTCTCTCAACTTTAGTCAAGAGAACCTCATTTAGATCAATATAAGCAATCTCTGCATAGTCAAGGATTGGTATTAATAAGGATTGAACGAGTAGGATCTTAGTCTTCATTGACAAGAACACAGCTTACAGCTATTGAACAGAACAACGTATGTGTTTAACAGTGCGATTGTTATCTTGTATATTTCACTTTTTGTTGTATTTTTGAAGCATTACATAAAGTTTCCAAAGTAACAAACTTTCAATTTTATCGAACATACCTATAACATTTCTTATTTTTAATGGATAGTCGATTTATTATAACAGATATCCTATTTCATTTAAATTCTTACGAAATAAACTCTAATGGATTAAATGTGACTATAAAGGTAGTGAATAAAGTCATATAATTGTGCAAGTTGAAGTACACTGCGTATAGAGCTAACTTTAATAGATATTGTACAACTTTATACCTAGATTTTAATAATATATTGTTCAGAAAGTATGTCGATACGATAAGTTTCAAGTATGCACTGCGATGAGAATGACAGTAAACTTTTAATTACACACTCGCACCATGGACTAACTAATTTTAGAATTACTAACTCACAGTAATGAAAGAAGAAGTTGACATTTCAATTTTGCATATAAAGTAACCCACGACGTAATAATATTATATTTTTATTTGTAATTATACTTTCACCGGAAACTGAAAAAATTATACAAACATGACAAACAAACCATTGTTTTAGGCCAACTTCGCAATTTAAAGTGACTACTAGATTCATATTTCTGAATGTAATTTAAATTCCAATTTGGAAATATAATATTATACAAAATACATACACCTCAAAAGAAATGAGGATTGATGGAAATCTCTTGAGTTGAAAGTTTTCAATTTACCCATTCTCAAAACTAAAAATGATAAAGCGTCTTATACGTGATGTTACGCCAAGCTTTTTTAGCAAAGGTACCTCCTCAAAATTTACAGGAAGAAGGATAATACTTCTTTAATTTTTTGGGCTCCACAAAGACATTTTACTTTAAATAATCAAATGAATAAAAAAAAATCTTACCAATAAAAGCAGTGGGATGTGGTATCTCTTTTAATCTGTAAATAAAGAAATATTATATAAGAAAATATTTTATACATTTGGAATTAACAAAAAAGAAATTGAAATGTAGGACTTTGAAGGAAATCATTAATTTAACTATCTAAAAATAATATTGATAAGTTTTATAAATAATAATTCAGTTAGAATTTGCATTTAAAAAGGAACAGTAAAAAAATATTTAAGGCACTTTTTACGATCAAAAAAATCTTTAATCAATGCTGAATCAAATCATACCGATGATACGAATTAAAAAAAGCACTACGTGATTAAATAAACCAGAAAGTGAAAATGACATATATTTCTCCTAAAATTTTATATTTTATTTACTTAACCATTTTTCCCGGAACCCAAATTGGAAAACGTGTGTCCTAAATTCAAGAAGATTTAATACCAAATAAATCACCTCTCCTCAAAACATACGTATTACTTCAAAATCGTTAAAGTGTAGGTACAAATCAAATAGACTATGACTCATTTCAATTATAGTAATTAAATTTGTCCCATTTGTAATATATTTAATGAATACAGAAACATTTAAATTAATTCTTTCGTGAACAAAACATTGCCTATTATTTTCATGTACGTAGTGTAGTAATACTAAGTAGATATAATGATAAAATATACTGCACGCTGTAGTTATTGTATTTTCATTGTACTTTTATTATTATTCGATATCACAAATGGGATTTCATTCACTGGGCTTCACACATTTTCTATCAAATCAAAACGCCGCCCTTTCCATTCAACAATAGCGGCCACGTAACTCTGGTTGAACGGAAATTGTAGTATAATAATAAAAAAAAAAACAGATTGTATGTACTCATATTTTTACAATCTATTTACAGATTTCATAGAAAAGAATAACATTTCTCATTTACAGAAACAGGAAATAGAAATATTTGCGACACAACATTAAAGGTACACTTCATTTGAACAATTAATTGTCAGTATTTCTAAAAAATATTTATAAAAGAAGAAAAAAACATATTGATAAACTCAACCATCAAAATACTCAAATTCTGAACACATCTTCTGAACTCCATTAGTGAGTCATCAAATACATCCACTCCTTCCTCGCAAAGTGAGTAAAAATTATTAAAGAGTCTACATACTCTGCTGAAAGGACTGTTCAGACTGATGTTATTACTGTGACTGTCTGTAAAAAAGATCCGCGTATAAGTTCAATTAACTGACCGATACAGTATTCGCATTACCGTTGACAATTTTGTGAAGCATGGTGAGGTCAGCAAGTATTCTCTTGTCTCTTAGCCTACCCATCTTAAAAAAAAAGAGATAAAATTCTCATAACTCTGCAAAAGTCCAGCTCTGTTAGACAAATTTGTCTTGAAGCGTTTTTAATTCTCTCCAGAGCGAATGTTTGTGCACATTACACGTATTGACGTACACAACGTATAGGTGTTTCGTATCGTAGGATTCGTAGGTATATAAAATACCTCTTCAAGAACTAACATAACATTTACTTTATGCAATGTTAGTTCTTGTAGAACTTTTACTTCTTAAACAAATTGTTTTGTATGCTGAGTAAATATATTTAATTTTCGTATTTAAAGTCAAATTGCTTTCTATTTTTAGATGAGATTCAATTCAGTAATGAGCTCAAATTTTGATTCAATAATGTTTCTTTGTGACACAAAAATGATGAAATATGTATCTATAATATGTAATAAACTTACCATAATTGTGCGATAGATTATTAGTCAAAAATATTATACCGCATGTGACCCGTATTAGAGATGAATATTGATGTGAATCGAATGGAACTAGAGTGAATGCTTTGATGCATGCTAATGATTTGGTGTAAATGGCTTAGAGTAAAAGTCAATTACAAGACATTGTTTCACGTGGGTATGATAGATGTATTTCGGGGGTCTAAAAATTGAAATTAGTTTAAAAATAAATTTTGCGAAGACAAACGTTTTTGTAAGAGCGAATGAAAAAACGACTTTTGAAACGAAAGTTGTTGATGAATGCATGGAGCAAGTAAATGAAAACGTATAATTGCGAATTTAGTTTGTAAGAGATGGAAGATGCGGCAGGGACACCAAAGTAAGAAAAGTGGCCTGTACTGGAGTGAACGATGCACTTTGATACATTGTCAGCAGTGACAATGTCTTGCTTATGACAAAAATGCTGGCGTACACAGTGATATGTTATACCTAGATTTGCAATATGAATCTCAAACATGTACCATCAATAAAATCTCGTTGCGGTCCTTGGTGCCGCAATTTTTAGTTTGAAAAAAAGCGGCACACATATAAATTGTTTCTAGATAACAAGAGATAGACAATATGAGAATGGGGATTATTACAGACGACAAAGGCCGGTAGATAGAGATGAATATATACATAAGAAAAGAGATGAATATATATTACTCAGGTATTGTACCTCGACGGGTGGGTACACATTTTTAGAGAATATTTGTATGACATTGCGAATCTAGTTGTAACATATCACTGGGCGTACATTAATATTCTGGTACTGACAAGTGAAACTTGTACAAGATTGAACAAGAACGAAATTAGAAAAATGTTGTGGAGTTGTGATTGCCCAGAAGATTGGTTAGAAAAAATTGCACGATAAGAGTAAGGAATGTGAAAGCGCGGACGTCCGAAAGCCACGTAGCTTGTCCACGTGAATTTAATTCTCAAAGACGACCGCGTATTGAGTAAGAGAAATCGGCGTGCGTATAAGTTAAATTATATGAATATAGATGAAGCACATGAAATATGTAGGGATAGAACTATATGGTGATCCGACCGCTCTGCCTATCTCACTTGCGATACAGCGCCAGCATGAAGGTGTAATGTAGCAAATAATAAAAATAATTTTACCTTCAAAACCAAAGAAAACACAATTCCTTTTCAATATGATACCAATAAACCACTTGTTTTTGAATTGCCAATTATTTTTGATATTACTTTCATTCGAGAAACCTGGAAAATCTGTTGTTATATTCTTAAAGTAGAAAATAGTATCCAATAACAAGGAAATCAACGCTGTTCTTTCTTCGTACATACAATATAGGTAGCTATACTCTAGGTGTATCAAAATTGAAAATCCTTTACAATATCCATCTCTATTTTCTTTTTCGAAAGAATTGCAATGCACCAGCAAATATCTGAATACTGAATATAAAAGACTTTATTGCATTTTACTCTATTTCATTGCAAATAATAATATTCTGCATGTTATATTATCAAATATTATGTCCAATTCTTTTGAATGCAGATAAAAATAAAACTATGCTGTTTTTGGCGTTTCAATTGACTTGTATAAATATATTATTGTTGTGAATATTTTTTAAAGGTATGCAGATGAGATCATAAAAAAACCACAGTGTGAATGGATGTTACAATTTTTTAAAATATCTGTGTTTTAATTTTTGTCTAAAAATTAGTCTGCTTTGTAATAAATACTAATACACTTAAAAACCATCACTGTTAGAAATATTATGTTTGTGTCTTAGAAGTAGTAGGTACAACGCAGAAAGAAAAAAACCCAATATCTTAGGACTCTAATATTAGGCTACTGGTTACCAAGTTTTTTTTTTTGAAAAGACATTTGTATAGATAGATAAAGATTTGTATTCAAATGAATATCTTAAATTTATTTGAATGCTCCGAACGGTTCACTTTCGTATCGCAAAAATGCCATTGATGTAACGATGAAAATAATGACGCAGTTGAAATTATGTAATTTTAGAAATGTTTCTTAATTCATGTTGTGGGATATGCCGTGATGGTATAGTAGTAGTAGTAGTTCTTAATTCACAACATTTGTTCTTTTTTATTTCACAATAATAAAATGTCTGTCATCGAACACGTGTCAGATAAATATAGGAGTTCGAAAACAATAAGGACATCTTACATCATAAATAAAGTCATGAAGCTAGTCACCTACCCTATTTCTTTGTCACGGAGAAGACAGCTCGCTCATTTTTCGCATGATGCTGATACCCGGCATGAGTGATATGCCTTGATGGGATAAGTACTCATTAAAAATTAGAGGAAATGAAAAACTATAAAATTGTCGTTAATATTTAGGCCATAAAAATATTTTCTTATCACGTAGTTACGTTGTGGTATTGTTGTAATATGGAGATTTGACATGCATACAAATCAGATACGCGATAGGAAATTAACAGGAAATGGACAATTTCTCCGTAATATCCTTTATGGCGTTACAGAATGCTTGTGTGGGTGCGTTTGTATGTTTTTGAAAATATTGTTATCGTTTTTATTGCGAACTATTTTTTCAAACGACTTTAACTGAATTACTGGAAAAAATTCTACTAAATTTGAAACAGCTAACTTTGCTTATTAAAATTCGGAGCTTTTATAATTCAATCATAGAAGGGATCACAAAAATGGTAAAACACACTGATATGAATTCAATCATTTTCCAGAATTTGTTGTATTTTAAGCTAAAATTGATACTTTTATTCATTAGGTATATTGCGCTATACACCACTTTCAGCGGGTGTAAGCAGTGCCACGTTTTTAGTAATTATTTTTTTATAATAAAAAAAAAATTCACAAAAATTCACAGAGGATAATCGTAGATTATAAAGTCGTTAAACATAGAACTACCACTATTCCATCATGGCATATTCTGCAGGTGAGGTGACCAACGAACCAGCTGCATGTAATAAACATGTAAGCCATTTATTTAGCCAACATTTGAATGGGTGGCAAACCTCATCGCCAAATTCAATATGTTAAATTATTAATGTCTGCAGTTTTTAAAACACCTGCTTTTTACAGAACTCTCAAAAGCTTACAGAAAAGATTGGGAGACCGATTCTTTGCCTGGCGCTCAACGGAGCATAGAAAGTCATATAAAATATTCAATCATATTGGCAAACCTCATCGACAAACATCATCTGTAAAATATCTTTATATATAAAACTCTTATTACAATATTCTTCTGAGAAATTTTCAAGAATCTCGAAACCTATAAGAGAGTAAAACATTAGTTATTTATCAAAGATATTGACGTCTTCATCTAGGTATGTATTTATAGGTAAGTACTTATACTATTACGACATTTCCCAAAAGTGCGGTAACTTACAGACATACTGAATGTTTGAAGCATGAAAGCTTAAAGCTCTTAAATGTGTCATTAAAATAAACATCCAGGATAGGTGGCAAGCTACATCGCAGTATCATATTATCAATGTTCAAACTTTAATATTAATTTGATTATTATCGTTCTGATGTTGAAGATATTATGATATCAGTAGTAGTAACAATGTCTTCAACTTTCACGAGGGATTTCCGCTCACGTTTCTATTACAACTTTCATTAAAGTGATAACCGTTAGCTAGGAGAAGTATGTAAGTAAAAATAATACCAGAAAATAATAAAGAATGGTCGTACGGTGTATTTGTCCCTAGGGGCTAATTCTAAAAGAAATTGCTAATAGAAATAATAATAATATAAAAACATTAAAAAAGCACTGGGATTTAACGTTTTTATCATAATTAATTTTTTTATGCATATCAACTATAGTAATGTAAAGTTTTCTGTGCTTAAATGAACAAATCCAGATATTTTAAGAGTGCTTTTATAATATAATGAAATAGGCACTCAAATAGAACCATTTTTTATGGTCAAGTTGATCAATGAAAATAATAATTAAATAACTGAAGATGTCTATGTCCAGTTGAGTGGTAGAGAATTTTTGAAAAGTCTTTGAAAGCCGAGAATCACCTACCAGCACTTATGCTAGACAAGATACTTATCATCAACATCAAGAGCAAATTGAAGACTACACTCTTCACAAGCAACCTTTAACGTATTATAATGATCGTTAAGCGGAGCCAATAATTCATCTTAGAGCATCATAGTCATTGAGTTAAATGCAAAATATGACAATGGTAAGGGTATTAATTTACACTTTTTCAAAAACTCCAGATTTTTTAAGGTATTGAGAAAAAAATGGCATCTAATAAATAATATTCGCACTAGTGACTCAATTAAAAAATCATCAAATAACACAGAAATGCACAACTGCATCGATTTTATAATCCAAGCAATAATAATAGTTATTAGTCTTTCACATCAAAGTGTTTATCTCTATTTGAGAAATTCAATATTGTTATATTGGTCGGAACTACGTTGCTTACCACCACTTGTGTGGTGAGCAAACTTATTATAAATAATGGGTACAAAACCATCTCCTGTGAAAAATCCATTTGCTGCTCTGCATAGCCACTTCGTGTTATCGAAAGATATAAAGTATATTTTAAATCATTTCGTAATTCTTGTATATAACTTTTGATTATGTTATTTTTTTACATTGCATACAACTCGCTGGTGTTAGATAACCTACAAGTTGTTTTATTGTTTAAAATGAGAATAAAATATTGAGAGTAAGCAAGAATAAATTCAATTTATTTCGAATCAAAAAACTACATCTCGTATTTATATGATGTATACTAAATCACTCGCAAACGAGTGGATGGCCTTGATAAGAATAGAATAGAATATATGCTGTATACATACAATATGTCATAGAATACAATGTAGTATAGAGGAGCAGTTTGGTCAACTATATTTTTGCACTTTGTCGTTTATATTAAGATGAGTGTTGGTTATTTTGTAATCAAATAAGTTTTTTTTTCAATAAATAGCTTCAAACTTTAAAAAACATAATTAGAGGTGAGAATTATGAAAATTTGATCTAAATTGGAAGATTATAAGATCCTCAAACCTTGACGTGGATGCTGATCCAAAATAATATAAAGCGCCTTTGAAGTGATATTATCACAGTACGGTGCTATATAAATAGTCATATTATTATTAAGAGAAAAGTCTGAATACAGTTTTTTCATCAATTGATTAGATCACATTAAGTTTATGGATTTTATAAATGAAGAAATAATAAAAAGCATCTAAAATTAAAATTCAGTAGATTCACATCCGTATTTCGCGGAAAAAAATTATTCGTTCTAAAAGATATTCGCTTATTTAGAGCGCAGTAAACAGGAAATTAATTAATGATTTCATCGCAACGGCAGTCAATTTATGATTGGGAGACATAACTAGTTAATACAGTTAAATGCGTAGTATGAATTTAAAAAAATTATTTATTTATTTATTTATTATTTATTATTACAATATACGGCGTGAGCCTTTTACATGTATAAAATAAAATTGTAGAAATTGCATGACAGATAGTACATTTAAACGACAAGGAACAATCATGAAAAAAGGACAATACACAATAAAAAAAAGTATGCTAAATATAATACATATAAACCATTCAATAAAACTTTTTAAAAATTAATTGATAAAAGACAGAACTAGCAATAAATCATCAAAATTGGGAAATTCAACATAAGATTATTAAAATATATAATTATAAAATTTTTAACATCACAAACAAATATCAATACAGACAGAGATCAATAAACAATGAATTTAAGACATATTAACAAGAAGAAAATAGGAATAATGCAATAAAACATTAGCAGGTAGTCAATGTAAATAGGATAAAATTAAAATTAGGTAAACAGATAATTAATTAATATAAAAGGTATAATAAATTTTGTATAAGCAATTCAATAATTTAAAAAAATAAATTAGGTAAAATCGTTCAAAAAAATTAATAAATAATATATAACATATAGGCAAAAATATAATTTTCAATAAATTATACAGATACACAAACAATAATGTATTTTTCAATAAACAATATAGGTATACAAAGAACGAACCAACCGCTTGGACGCAGAACTCAACTGCCCAATGTCAACTACACAGTTTTAAGTAATTTACTACGTCAGTTTTGAATTTTTGAAAATTGTCAGCAAAAATATCCGTTTTATCCCCTACCAGATTGGCCAGCCTGTGAATCCTAATGAGTGGAGAATAATATACATAGTTATTACGAGTATTCGCCTCATGAAACATCACAGTATGTCTAGTCAACCTAGCAGGAACACTGAATTGGATACATTCCATGATTTCTGGGGAATCAATAGCGTTGTTAAGTAATTTATGGAAAAAACAGAGGTCAAACATTTTTCTTCTGTTTTGTAGACTGAGGAGGCCAAGTTCATTCATCAGATCAGTGTAGTCTATATTTTCAATTGGGATGCCCTTTTTGTAATTGATCAGTCTCAAGAACTTCCTCTGCACTCTCTCTATACTTTTAATATGGATAGCGTAATTTGGAGACCAAATAACGGTGTTATATTCTAATAATGGTCTCACAAGGGATGCAAAGAGAAGACCATAAGACCTAATTTGCTGTAAGTCATTCACCAATCTAAAAACGAAACCCAGGCATCTCATAGCTCTGCTGACAACTTCCTCTATATGTAAGTTGTAAGTTAGATCGTCAGAGAAGGTGACACCTAGATCTTTCAGATTTGAAGCACATTGAAGAATAATATTGTCGATTGAATAGTCATAAACAATTTGTGATTTAGTTCTGTGGAAACGTATGACTTGACATTTGGTCGCGTTAAGACTCAGTTTATTTTGTTTACACCAATTGTTTAGTAAATTTAAATTATTTTGGAGTATGATGCAGTCATTTTCGTTTTTTACAGATTTATATAGCTTCAAATCATCAGCAAATAGCAACACCTCTATATCTCTGAAGATCTCAACTATGTCATTAACAAATAAGTTAAACAAGATTGGCCCCAAGTGCGACCCTTGCGGGACTCCACTATATGCATAAATAGTATCAGAAATGCAATTACCAACCTTCACTTTATGAGTACGATCTTTGAGGTAACTTTCCAGCCATTGGAAGAAAATTCCATCGACTCCATATCTACGTAACTTGCACAGTAGCCTGTCATGAGACACCTTGTCAAAAGCTTTAGAAAAGTCTGTGTATATGGAGTCGACTTGACCTCTCTTTGAAATAATATCCACTAAGTAATTTTGATAAATTAACAAATTCGTGAGAGTAGACTTATTTGGCATAAAACCATGTTGTTTACTTGTAATAATTGTATTTAAAGAGTTTTTTATTTTCTGGACAACTATCGACTCGAAAAGTTTGGGAATTGCTGACAATATGCATATAGGCCTATAATTACTAACCTGTGTGTTATCGCCTTTTTTAAATATAGGACATATGTAGCCCTGTTTCCAAATGCTAGGAAAAATTCCCGATTTTAATGATAAAGTGAACATTATTTGTAAATGGCTTGCCATAATTTCAACACAGTTTTTTAAAAATACATTAGGAATTCCATCGGGACCAGCAGACTTAGAAGCATCCAAGGCAAGTATCGCACTTTTGACCTCGTCAATAGAAATAGTAATGCTGGGCAAATCGACTTTCTTGTCAGAGGAAAAGTCGGAGTCGACAAAATTGGATGGTTTATCATAAACATCCTGGAAGAAAGAAGCTAATAGGTTTATTGCACTCTGAAGAGATTCAGAATGCTGATCGTTATGAAAAAGTGTAGTAGGTATATCGACCCGATCTTCCCTCAAACCATTGACGAACCTCCACAGGTTTCGAGAATCTCTGGGTAAATTGTCCTCCATTGATTTTATATGTTGCTTATAACATTCTTTGGACAACGAAGAACATTGAGAACGCAATTGAGAAAAAACATTGTAATCGTCAATATCATTTGTTTCTTTATATCTCTTGTGCGCTATCTTTTTTTTCATAACCAGTTCTTTTAACTCTGCATTAAGCCATTTTGGGTAACTAGAAGGCTTAACCGATTTTTCTGGTATATATGTATTTATGCACGACGTTAAATGGTCGTGATACTTTTGAATTACAGCATTTAAGTTATCCTCACATTGTATAAAATTTAAGTCAATATTCTCCAGGAACGAAATAACCTTAGAGTAATCAGCCCCGCGGAAGTCTCGTCTGACAGTTGGTTCGCTCTTTGAGTCACAAGAATGAGACAAAACAAGAATATCGAGAGGAGGGTGATAGGCATCAACTGGAAGCAATGGTGAAGAAGACCTGCCGACCGTGACCGTAGAAACTGACGAAAAGACTAGATCAAGTGTTTTACCATGATCGTTAGTTATATTGTTTATTTGTAGAAGGTCACAGAAATTAGCCATATCCACCAGCTCCGCAGCCTTCTCATTGCTCAGATTACTCGAGATTTGCAAGGATGTAGGGCATTGGTCATTGTTGTAATCATCGATTGTTTTCCAGTCACAGTCAGGCAAGTTAAAGTCACCCGTTAAAATGAGGTTATGATCACTATATTTGGATTTAATTGTATCAACCTCCTCGTGATAGCGCCTATATATCTCGGTTTCAGAATTGGGTGGTATGTATACACACCCCAAGATTAACTTTTCATGAAGGAGTTTGACTTGGACAAATAATTGTTCAATGTTTTTATATTTTGTAGCTAACTTTTTACTTGTTAAGTATTTTGCCACAGCGATCAAAACACCTCCTCCTCTCGACTTACTACTAGTTTTTGAATTGCGATCAAGTCTGTACAAATTATAATTTAAAAAACCTAACTCGGGAGAACCAATGGAAGCATCCAGCCAAGTCTCTGTAAATAAAATAATGTCATAGTTTGCGAATAAAAGAGACTGGCGTAGTTCGCTGAGTTTTGTTTTTACGCCCCTGATATTTTGATGGTAGAGTGAAAGTTTTTTGAATTGCTTGAGTTGTTGTCATCTATTATTTTTGGGGTACCTTTAATGAATTTAATGAATAAATTTTTTTCGCCGTTTTGGATCCTTCCATTTAGCTCTTCCTTGAGTTTCAAAAATAAGTTGCGTTGAATAACTGTTTGATCTCGATATACTTTAACACTCTTTGGAATCTTCAATTTGTTCTTCATTATCTCCACAGCTTGATTTTGATGTTTCAGTTGTACTTTAATAGGACGAGGTCTAATATTGTTCTTCTTCCCCAACCTAAAGCACCTCAAATCAGTTATTGCTATAGTCTGATCCACTTCTCTCAATAAATTATAGATCCTATCCTTATCGTCATTCATGATGTCCTCCTGTCTCGTTTGTGCACTTTCCTCCATGTTACATATTATTATATTTTTTCTTCTTCTGCTCCTCTCCTCAATCTCGTTTGCAATAGAGTCGATTTCTGAGATATCACCCTCGACACTATTATTCTCGAGTTTATTAACTTTGACTTCCAAATTGCTAATTCTTTCCTTTAATAATGTATTCTCAGTTATAAGGTCGTCAATGAGTGACAGTTTCATAGAAAATTCATTCATTTTTAATGTTAGATCTTGATTTTGTAGTTCTAATTGTTTTTTAACCTCATCGAAACTACTGTGTAAACTAGTTAGGTATTCTTTCATTGAATCGTCGGTGATATCTATGTTTTTTGGGATAGGTATGTTTTTTTGTTTTGTCCCCCCTTCGCCAGATGGAGTCGACCTTCGTATTGAGTTGTTTTTTGTCCACTGTTCCACAGATGTCTCTCGCTTAGAACTATTTACGCTAGATGTCGCTGATGTATTCATGTTTTTATTTTTTTGTGATCTGGTTCGCGTCTTAGATTCAGCATTCATCGTAAGTGTGTGTATCTTGTGAAAAAAAGTACTTTGGATGTTTGATGTGGCTGGGGATCGAACTCTCGCCTCCCGATCAAATCACACGATTGCCGCCTTAACAAAATCAGCTACGAGTGACTAAGGCGTGAGCGTCAAGAATTTTATATAAGTATTGAAGTACGATTGTAGTTAATAAATTTAATACCGACTTTAAAAAGTTTTAAATGTTATTGGATTTAAATGATATTAAATTGGATGTGTTAAATGATGTATTTTAAAATGAAAATGCGTACCTTATGTGTTTTGAATAGTTAAGATAATTACGTCAAGAGATGCGCGACGCTTTATTTAATAGGTTATTAGTTTTCTGACACTTATTTCACCGAAATGACACGATTAAATATTAATTATTGAGGAGCAGAAAAAGTACGTCTGTCAAAACTATTCGGTAATAATAAATATATTTGTTCTCGTACAAATTTATTTTAATATTTTACTTTCTCATCCTTAACAATAGCTTTAAGAAATCGTAAGCTTTCTAAATAAATTCGAATCATTTGTTTATAACTTGGTGGTCAATTTTTCAATATCACTGATCTTGTTTATTTGCAATACTATATTTGTCACACTGTTTTTATTCGTTTATTTTAAAAGTTACTTTGCTTAGAAATGTTTTTCTTATATTAAAAAAGATCTTGACGCATGTACCTACTTAATTAATTTAAAAAACTCGGTTTATTTCAAACGTTTCTCATGAATTGATTACTATGTATAATGTGATTTAGTCTTGCATGAATTCAAAGAAATAAATGATTAGTCAAACGTACATTATACCCCTTTAAAAAAGTTCTGAGCTTGTGCATATTAATATTATATAAGGATACTGACGATACAATCGAAATGTCCGCTGATAGAATAACCTGAGTTTTTTTCCCATATTATTCTTAGTTAAGGACAACGGGTACCCTAGAGAATAAGAATACACAAAATGTTTTCGTACTTTTGTATTTACCTACAAAACGATATTTTACCTCTATTAACGTAGCACACAAAAAAAGGTTTTTTTTTAAATCCAGGCAAATGATCTGAGTAATCTTTTGCAATATCGGAAATGTCAACACACTCCCAACTAAATATAATGGAAACTTTCGACCTTCCTATGGCTTCCGCTGAAATTCTAAATCGATTTGAATACATTTGTTAGTATGTTAATAATAGACATATACTATACTATCAGCTTTTCTACTATACTATAAGTTTTTAAACTTCAGTTTATTTCTATAGAAATATTGAGTAATAATAAAAAAGTTCCATATAATGTTTAAAAACGTGGCAAATCTTGCTACACAACCGAAATTATTCAGAAAATGAATTGATATTATAAATTTATTTTTGATAATAAGTAATTCTCCTAGCATGTAACGAAGCGCCTAGAAGTAAAGTTAACTGGCCGATGATGACGTTCATAATAATTATGTCGATGGTTTATAGCACAAAAGACAAAATCATGTTCACTTTTTAGTTAAAATGAGTTAATTTATGTACAAGATCGGTTGCAACGTCTTATGTGTCTTGATTACATATAATTACCGATAAAACTTATATCGTCATCGAAATATTTAACAAAAACCAAACGTTCTTAAATAAACATTTAGCACAGATGTAACGCGTCACATAAGATATTTAAAAATGCATTTATATTGACTTTCTTGATTCTTTCAAAGCACGTGTTCATCAAGGACAGCTTCTGAATTAATTTTATATTAATTTATTAATTGAGATTAGCAGGCCTTGGTGTCTGATGTTGTGGCCAATCCAATTAGCTCGTTGTTGATTGGTTCTTTTAAGGAGTTGCCTTCTTTCGCCTACCCTGATTAATACCTCTTCGTTTTTGACGTGTTCAGACCAATGGATCTTCAGCAAAAGGCAGAAGCGGTAAAGATCGACGAAGAGACACATATATGGATCAACTGAAAAAGGACATGAACTGTGGTATATACGTAGAACTAAAGAGACTGAAAACAGGGAGGATTGGAGAATAAAATCTAAACTCGTTGCAGACCAATCCAATGTAACTCACTATATAAAAATTATTGAGAATCTCAAACTTTTAAAACTTGTTTTCTCTAAACTGACAATTAATGTGGACATGCGTCTTCTGTGCTTTAAACCATCAATAGATTATGAACGTACTATAATATTAATACGAGAATTAATCGAATGTTATCAAACAAGGGAGATAAATTATCACAACAGATTTTTTGACATGATTAATAATGGAATAAGATACTGTACCTGTACCTGTTAAAAGGCTAAATATCACTACTGAAATTAGGACTGTATATAGGAGGCTGTAACTCACCCTAAATTTCTATTTTCTTTCTTGTATTGCACTTAAACACCTTATATAATTGTTTGTTTTAATATCACTATTTGATTATTATTATCATTGAATTACTTTAATTAAACACAATCACTTAATTACACTATTGAAACTGTTTGATATATGACTGATATATATGCGTGTGCACATCACCAAGGTTTTCAGCAGAAGAGAGTTTTTGTAACAATTATGTGAGCACACTGGGGTATAAAGAAGGGAGTGGGGGAAGGATATGCAAGAAGATTGCACACACAATAAACACCAGTGATACACACACAAAAAATTATTAGATATTGATAATATATCTAACATCCTCACCACCCCGAAAAGTAGGAATATGTGAATGAAAAATCTCATTAAAATGATTGTAACTGTTTCAATGGTTGAAAACCATAACCTTAAGATTCAATTCAATTCCTAATGTATGTTTACTCAATCAGACCTACATAATGTACATGAACTAATTTAAACGGAAGATACATGTGTATCCGACAACTTATAAATGTATACATAAAATTAGCCTACGTTGATAACTTATCCTATACCTAAATGTAAACTGTATTACTCTATTGGTAGTGGACAGACCTTTACGATTGGTCTTGTTATGAAGCCCTTTGCTGTTTGAAGCTCCACTACTCTAATTACTCCGTCGTCTCCTGGATGTAATTTTATAATTCTTGCCAACTTCCATTGTAAAGGAGGCAAATTATCATCTTTTATTAAAACTAAGTTGTTTAACTTAACGTTGATACGATCAGCTGTCCATTTTGCTCGTTGATGTAGAGTATGTAAATATTCAATATGCCAGCGTCTCCAAATTTGCTGACTGAATTTTTTTATCAATTCCCATCTTCCCAATAAATTAGTCTTAGTATTTTCTACACATTTTTCAGGAATGTTTAACAAAGGTTCTCCTATAATGAAATGCCCTGGTGTTAGGACATCCAAGTCTTCGGGATTATCTGATACGTTACAGATGGGTCTTGAATTTAGAACTGCTTCTACCTTAGTTGCTAAAGTGTAGAGTTCCTCGAATGTTAACGTTGTCTCTCCAACAACCCTTTTCATGTGAGATTTGATGGACGAAATCGCCCGTTCCCACAGTCCTCCCATGTGGGGAGCTGCAGCTGGATTCCTATGGAATGTTATTTGTCTTTCTGTTAAGTATTCTGATATATTCTCTACTGTTGAATTATCTTGTAAGAATTTGTTAACTTCCTTTAAATGATTTTTTAATCCTACGAAATTCATGCCCCCATCAGAATAAAAGTCTGAACACAGTCCTCTCCTAGATATGAATCTATCTAATGCTGCTAAGAATGCTGAAGAAGATAAATCTGAAACAATTTCAATATGTACGGCTTTTGTAACCATACAAATAAACAAACATATGTACGCTTTCTGTATTTTTGAATTACGTAATGTAGAAGACTTGATGAAGTAAGGTCCAGCTAGATCACATCCAGTTTTTAAAAATATTCTTGCTTGACTTACTCTGACTTGCGGCAACGTTGCCATCAAGGGTTCTATATTCTTAGGTTTTGTGCGAAAACATCTAATGCACTGATGAATAACTCGACGAACTATGCTTCGTCCAGAAATAATCCAATATCTCTGTCGCATATTAGACAATGTTAGTGATGGACCTGCATGTAAAAATAGAGTGTGATAATATTTAACAATTAACAAGGTGAAATTATGAGATTTTGGTAAGACGATTGGATGTTTTGCCTCGTATGATAATGTGGATTTATGTAATCTTCCATCTATTCGTATGATACCACTTGAATCAAGAAATGGTCTTAACTTACAAAATGTAGTACGATGACTCATATTACGCTTTATTAACTTGATATCCTTCGAAAATTCTACTGATTGTACATGTTTAATGAGTTTTACTAAAGCATCCTTCCATTCAACGGCAGTTATGTATCCTGATCGCTTATTCTTTTTGTTTCGTATGTTATGAATAAATCTCATACAATAGGCTGTTATTCTAACAAGTTTAGAAAACGAACTAAACTTCTCCAAAATATCCCAACTGGTATGATTTTCTACAATGTGAACTAATGCTGTATCTGGTACAATGTCTTCAACAATTTGTTTAGATGTAATATTCTCTATTGGCCATTCAGAAGGAGATTTGAATAACATTGGTGGCTTCCACCAAAGTTTGTGATTTATCAAGTGACTTGGTGATAAGCCGCGTGACGCACAATCTGACGGATTAGAAGACGATGGTATATATCTCCATATGTTTATATCACACATTGAATGAATTTGTGATACTCTGTTGGCTTCAAATGATTTCAATTTGTGAAGAGGTGTACGTAACCACGAAAGTGCGACTTTTGAATCACACCACGCATATACAGATGAAATATGAATAAATTCAAAAATATTTTGAATATAACTCAATGATTTTGAAAGTAAGTGAACACCGCAGAGTTCCATTCTTGGAATAGATAATTTTTGTTTAACAGGTGCTAACTTTGACTTTCCCATTAATAAATTAACATCTATGTTTCCTTGCTGATCTTCTGAACGTAGATATATTGCTATTGCGAAACCCTTCTCAGATGCATCTGAAAAACCATGCAGTTGATAATCTACATTCTTTTCCAATGAAACTACACATCTGTAGATTTTAATGTTTTGTATTTCACCTAATTGAAAGATGAACTGCTTCCATTTGTCTGAAATATGATTGGAGATTATGTCATCCCAACCTATTTTTAAGAGCCAAATCTCTTGGAGTATAGATTTTGCGTAAAATGTGACAGGCGTCAACCATCCGCAAGGGTCGTAAAGCCTTGCTATGTTTGATAAAATTGCTCGTTTTGTTATGGCCGTGTTTTGTATATTCACATTATACTTAAAGTAATCACCTGATGGAATCCACTGAATACCTAATACTTTAATACCTGTATCACATTCTGAATCAAAGGATTGAATTTCTTGACAGCATTCACTAGGTATATCGTACAGAAACTCCTTGCTGTTGCTAGCGAACTTGCGTAGTTCGAAGCCTGCTTTTGCTAGGAGATCTATTAATTCTGTTTTGTATTCAAGGGCCTGTTGAAGGTTGTCAGCTCCGCAGATAAAATCATCCACGTATATTTGATTTTGAATGATCCTACTAGCATTTGGATGTGAAGTTTGTCCTTCTCTTGCTAACTGTAATAAACACCTATTGGCTAGGTAAGGTGATGAAGTGATACCAAATGTAACTGTTGTAAGTCTAAAAACTTGTAATGGTTTGACTGGTGAATCTCTCCAGAAAATTCCATGATAATTCCGATCATCAGGATGCATGCATATTTGCCTAAACATCATACGTGCGTCGCATATAAATGCTACCTGGTGTTGACGAAATCTTAGTAGAACATCTGCTATATTCTTTTGAAGTTTCGGCCCTGCCATGATAACGTCATTTAAAGAATATCCGTTACTACTCCTCATAGACGCATCAAAAACGATTCGAACACACGTTGTTGAAAGTGTATTTTTCACAACACAGTGGTGAGGCAGAAAATATTTGATTTCAGATATGTTGGCTTTTTCCATGTGGTTTAACTTTAAATATTCATCTATAACTTGTGTATATTCTACTTTGAGAGCCGAATCCTTCTCAAGACGATTTTCCAATGAATAAAATCTTTTAAGAGCAAGATTTTTCGTTTCTCCTAGTTCCGGAGTAATATCCCTAAAGGGTAGTCGCGCCACGAATCGACCCTCCTTTGTTCTTGATATTGATCTTGAAAAATGTTCTTCACACTTCTCATCTTCTGGACTAACTGCTGTGATGTCTGGAACCTGCTCCAGTTCCCAGAAGTTTTGAATCAGAGTATCCAATGTAACTGCATGTGTTACTTGATTATTGCCTTTTGAAATATCGTTAGGTAGCTTCCCTATAATTACCCAACCAAATATTGTAGAATAAGCTGATGGTAATGTGGAGTCCAGTGTAATTTTTTCTCCATTCATAATCTCATTGAAAATATCTCCTCCTAATAATATGTCTATAGGACGTGAGATATGAAAATCTTTGTCTGCAAGATTGAGACCAGCAAATTTATTGTAAACATCCGAACTAATATTTTGCAATGGCAAATCCTTTGTAATCCTCTTCATACTGCATGTAATAATATCAAGTTGTGGTTCTTGACTGTGAACAGGTTTGATTGTACACCTGATTTGATAATTAAGATACTGAGAATTTTCTCCACCTACTCCCGTAATTGATATTGCTGCTCGTTCTCTCTTTAATTTGAGTCGTTGCACACACGCTTCTGAGATAATGGAACATGTACTACCTGGATCCACTAAACCCCGAATTTCATGAAAATGGCCTTGTTCATCTCTAATATGTAACATGGTTGTACCTACAATGACGTTGCATAATTTGACTGTTGATTGTAATGATGTTTGTAAACATGTACCTGTCACTGTATGAGTTTCAGGTTCTCTATGTGAAGAAGAAGAAGAAGTATCAATGCTGCTTGCATGTACTCTATCTACGTGTAATAGGCTATTGTGCTTCCCACTGCACACTTTACATCTCTTGTTAGATGTGCATTGTTGCACCCTGTGTGGATGTAAACAGTTCCAACAAAGATTAGATTTCTTAATTAATTTATTTCTCTCATGTACGTCCATATTCCTGAATGTGGAACATGCAAACACATAATGCTCTCCGTTGCAACAAATACATTTGGTGTGTGTCTTCGATACAACTGATACTTGATGTTTCGTAAATGTATTACGCTCCCTGGGTTGATAACTGCATGCCTCGTTTGCTTTGCAATGTTTTTCTAAAAAATCTACCAATTGAGAAAATGTAGGCATTTCATCATTTGAATATTGTAATTCAAATTTATTACGCAATTCTATGGGTAACTTCTTCAATGTTAAATGTAGTAAAATGAATGATTCTCCACTAAAATTAAACTTCATTGATTTCAATGCTAAAACATTCTGATTGATAATGTCTAGAAAATTACGTAATGTAGTTTTAGCATTAAGTTGTACTGATAATAATGCGTCCAAATGCTTTTCAGAAATGATACGTGTATTATAATATCTATTCTCCAAGATACTGAATGCTACAGAATAATTCTCATCACACAATGTCAAATGTCTTATCAATTGTAAAGCATCCTCTTTGAGACAGCTCATTAAATAATGCATTTTTTGAATAGGCTTTAATGTAGGATCATCATGAATGAGACTTCTAAAAATGTTTCTAAAGTTGATATACTCTGTAATTTTACCCGAAAAACTAGGAATTTGAATGTTCGGAATATGAAATCTATTATGCGAATTCATTTCTGGTTTTATATCAGTATCGACTTTCTGTTCTAAATTTTGTTTGTAGTATCTATTATAAACAGATTTTGTAGAATAAATCTTTTCTTCATAATCCTGATAAATAGCCATATGCATTTCTTTATCAAAACCTGCCTTTTTTGCAGCTTCAACTGAAATATAACACTTAAGAAATTCCTCATAATTTTTCTCAAGATCTTCGTAACGTGTTAAAAAAGCCGTCTTTATTGTTGGATCATTATAATTTGCTTCATTAATACTAGCAGATATTTCGCACAATTTATCAAGAGACATCTTTGATAAATTAAATTTGATTTCAGCTGACATTTTGAAGTTTGACTGAGTAATACAATAATAAACAAAGTTATGTCAAAGTGACGTTTAAAAATGTCAATAAATGTAAACAACTAAGATGGCTGCCGTCTTGAATTGCAGCTGATTGCCAACTATGCACTATCTATGGTTTTCAGTTGAACAGTAATCAAAATCAATGTGAAAAAAATGCTACCCACAATACTTTGTTGCAATTGAAATATGAATCTACTATGTACCTATGTATGAAGTATGTATCACTGAATGAATACTAAATGTGCAAATCGCTTTGAAATAAAATAGAAAAAAGGATAACTGTATACGGTGAGAGGGACCAAAAGGGATGTAGAATATTTTCCTGTTAAAAGGCTAAATATCACTACTGAAATTAGGACTGTATATAGGAGGCTGTAACTCACCCTAAATTTCTATTTTCTTTCTTGTATTGCACTTAAACACCTTATATAATTGTTTGTTTTAATATCACTATTTGATTATTATTATCATTGAATTACTTTAATTAAACACAATCACTTAATTACACTATTGAAACTGTTTGATATATGACTGATATATATGCGTGTGCACATCACCAAGGTTTTCAGCAGAAGAGAGTTTTTGTAACAATTATGTGAGCACACTGGGGTATAAAGAAGGGAGTGGGGGAAGGATATGCAAGAAGATTGCACACACAATAAACACCAGTGATACACACACAAAAAATTATTAGATATTGATAATATATCTAACAGATACCTTTTATTATAATTTATGTATGAAACTAAGATATATCCATCTATTTTTATGAATATCCCAATATTGAAAATGACAGGATTTTTAGTACTGTGCGCTCACTGCATTAAACTAAATCAATCAATCACCTCAATATTTATTCACTGTGTCGGTGTTTAGGTAGTAGAATTCCATATCGAAAAAATAAAACAGGTGTTTTATTCTACTAAAGATTTTATTTTGTGAGAGAGACGTCTTTCGTCTTATGAGGACATTGTCAATCAGACAATGTCAGAGATTGACAATGTCCTCATAAGACGAAAGACGTCTCTCTCACAAAATAAAATCTTTAGTAGAATAAAACACCTGTTTTATTTTTTCCACCTCAATATTGTTTATGATCTTGAAAACAATACGAAGTTAAGTACAAGATATCTCACTAAGAAATAGAGGGGCTACTTCCAACGCTGTCAGTCAGCAAAGAATCTTATATAAAGTTTTAAAATTATTGTCTTATAATATATCTTTATATAAATATATTAAATTTCAATAAAATATCATTAAAAAAGTATTAAAGTGGTTAGAGAAACGATTTTGAAGGCACTTTGTAAGATTATCATCTATGTAAGTGAGGACCATTGTTATTCCACGAAGTCTCCGGCAAGTGATTTTTTTTAAGTTTCCGAGCATCCCGTATGAGGCTTTCGTAAATCATTAGTAATAAACAAAACATTAGTCATATTTACTTCAACGATGAGGTGCCTTCCTGGTTGTATTTTTATTACATAAAACTGGTTTCCTGCTGGTTTCCCCTACTGTAGGGTATGTCGTCATCATATGAATGAATGGATTTTAACGTATAAGATAATATTCTTTATTAATTTGTGGTTTCGAAAGTAGCCCCCCCTTCCCTTTTTGTATAACTGAATAATTCTTTTATTCTTTTGAAAGCTTTTTCAGAGCAGATATTTCTGTGTTTAATTTTAACAATGATGAAATCAATCTTTAGTGAGACAATGAGAAAAATATAGGTGTTAATTGCCATCACCATACACCATGTAGCTTTCATATTTTAAATGATTCTTTAAAGACGTTTTATAAATATTAAATCTAATTGATTAAAAAAATACATAATATAACAATTAAATATTTGTATAATTGGTCAATAAAATATATATCTAGTATATTTTTTTTTCAATTTATTCATGAAGAAAAGTACACTTCAGACAATATTTACAGATAAACCACATAATAAAAGACAAATAAAGCACCAGTATATCACCATATTTACATATAAGTGCACACATTTTGACATTATAGGTAAATTATAATTAGACCATAAAAAAATAGGAGTTGAACAAACAGTGAAACATTAATCAGGTATAAAATTATAAAATAAAGAATGAAATTTTCACAAAAATTAAGTCAAGATATTAATAAAAGAAATCGAAATGGTATTAAAAATGACAAATTTTAGAAGTCAATTTTCAATGTAAATTAAAAAGTCTATTAAAACCTCAAAACTTATCAACGTTTTGTATCTATCTTTGTTTTAACATCAAAATTCTCCATTAATTTACGACAAAAAGATGTATTATATTTTATAGACTCATCATTACTCTTGTGTATTTTAATAATTGCTACCTCTACAGTAAATTACTTTTTCTCTTTGAAGTTTTAATTAAAAAATTCTTTGATCCAATACTATATTAAATTTGCTGCTTTAGTTTTGGGATTTTATAAGAAATACTAGTAAGCAGTGACGCGACTAGACTTTTAACATCGATCGAGCTTTGTTTTAGTGTATTATTTCAATCGCAAACGAATGGATGTCCTTGAGAATGAAAGAATACATAAATGCACACACTATGGAAATACGTATTTACACGCGCTGTGTAAAGCAAACAAGATGACGTAAATGGAAATCTTGTTTGATATTCGTCTAGAATAGATTAAGTAGATACAAAGTACTTTAAGAGTTAATTGAAGTTCTTGTGGAATGCTTCGCGGTGCAAGATCCATAACAAGGTTAAAGTACCTACCTAGATAGTTGTATTTTTTTTTGTTTATTTTAAAGCATGCGTTGGATATTTGTATGTATGGAAGGAACGCCGCTGCTAGTAAAAAAAAATTTCAGACTACTGCAAAGTTCTTAATAATTATTTTTGACATTATACTTCGTAAAAATCTTCACAAGATTTAGAATCACAGAACATTTTTAATAGTAGTCAAATTAATTACTTTGGCGGTCTCAAATTAATAGTGTGTTTTTTATTTCAACATTTTTAAATAATGAATGCACAATAAAATATAGATACCTATTCATTTATTCAAACATATTAAATTTTTTTCAACACTTTATAAACACCTACGTTTTAAGTGTGTCATCCGTCTAGATTACATACATTATATTCCTTCATAAATATTTATTTTGTTCTCCATAAAAATAAATAAAAAAAATAAGACATTCAGGATAGATGGCAAACATCGCCGAATTTAGCATCTGCTTTCTATAGTTATCTTGAAAAATTTCGATCAATAAACGATTCAGAGACCAATTCTTCGCAGGTGCACCACAGATGAAAAACTTCCGATGACAAAAGTATTTATTTATCAGGAATTGACTTTATCACAGTTTTTTTTTAAAGATATATCTGGATTTTGAAATAAGCCCAAATACAACCTTATACACCCACAGTAAGCTAAAAGCTTGTGTCGTGAAAGGGGAGTTTGCCGGTACCAGGGATCGAACCACGGACCCCTTGTTCACGAGGCCGAGACTCTACCCCCAGGCTACCGACGAACTCTTATTAAGGGGCCCCTTTAACAAAAACGATAAAACATTCAATTTTTAACAAGTTTGGTACACAAACTCTCAAAACTTGTTGATTCTACGAACATTTTGATTTGATAAAATATGAAAACAAATAATATTTACCAATATCAAACTTTAACTTAAAAATAAAACTCGATTTTGGCTTCATAGTATTCGATTATAAAAAAGCATATTTCTAAAAATCGAATTCGGGGGTGTGTTTGGTACATAAATGCACGAGAACCATACAAATTTTCATATATTTATTTTAATATTGAGAATATTTACATAGATAGTTATTACAATTATAGAACAAAAAAAAACTATTTTTTTTTTTGTTTTCTTCATGGATATTGACCGACTTAAAAAAAATTTTTTTTTGATAAAATTTCTCATATTTTGAAACCAAAAATCACCACATGAACTCAATTTTTTGTAAACTAAAAAAAGTTTGCTAAAATCTATAGTATTTATATGCTTGATTGGATGAATCAAATATATATATATATATATTACAAATAATTTGTATTTTGATATAACAAAAAGTACCTAAATAAATCTCGTCAGTCTGCGATTTATTTATTTTTTAGTAAAAAACTAATATTGGTGATAAATATTTGATTTTTTGTTTTATTGAATCAATATGTTCGCAAGGGTCAACAAGTTTTGGCACTTTTTCTATCAAATTTGTTGAAAATAGAATATTTTACCCTTTTTGCTAAACGGGGCCCTTAATAATAAGCCTTTATTTTCACAAAAACGTAATTTATTCACCTTTTTAAAAATAAATTATAAAATGTCTTTACTATTTCGTGTCTCAAGTGAATGTAGTTTTATGAAAGAATTATCAAATTTTAATATGTTTAATTTGATCGAAAATATCACATTTTCTTTGTTGTTTTCTTTCGTCAGTGATTTATTCATAGATTCAATACAGTTTATCTTTTTTCATCACCTGGCATAACAGAATAGACGTACCTATATAAAAGTGTCATTACGATTTCTCATAGAACCGAAAATTTGCGAGATTTCTAAAAATAGTAACTCATTAACGTTCTCTTATTTTAGATATCTTGACGAAATTTCGTCACCTTGCACACCCTTTACTTTTCAGCAGTTTGAAGCTTAAAATAATCTAAAGATACTACTGAGATATTATAAAGGCAATCCATTCCTTTGATTAATACTTTCACCTTTAGGTATAAATGTTTAGAACTTAAGGTCAAAACTTCATTGTAAGTTTCTGTTATCAAAATAATAACAAAAAGATATTGCTATTAATATTATTATATTTCGTTTGTAAGATTTTATGGAAAATGTAGCGTAAATTTCTGACACATTAAACAATGTAAACTGAAGGACATCAAAAGCAATATTATTTCTATTATTGTTGTTTGACTGTGATCAACTTCTACTACAAAACACAAATCTTTATATATAAAAGAAACTCGTGTTAGTTACACCATTTATAATTCAAGAATGGTTGTAACGATTTGAATGATCTCTGATTTGTTGGATTCTTCTCCGCTCCGATTACCCGATTAGTTATTAAAACATCTTACAAATTCACGGGAAGAAAAATTACGAAGAAAATTATTTACGCCAATTATACAAAATCAAACATCTGTGGTTCAGAAATTTCAATTTTGGAAAAATCATGGATAAGATTTTTTATAAATTTAAAATGAATAGGTATCTACCTAAAAAAAAAATAAGTACCTGCATATACATAATACGTGCAGCAGATAATTTAGAAACAAATCTGAGTTAAGTATAATTGTTCAACATAAATGGATTTTATTTCTTTACACTACACGATGACACACTTGGACAATCACGGGAGTGTGTAAAGAGATTAAAAATATTAATCATTGTTTATAGATGAAAGAGTAGGTATGTATTTTCATAAATATTGACACTCATTGATTGTTAGGCGATACGAAGTTCACTGGGTCAGCTAGTAATAGTACATAAGATCGTGGAATAATTATATATAACAATATTGATGTATGCTTACACCCGAACTCACATTCACGGAATAACTTTTATGTCTGATTAAGCGACTTGTTAGCATAAAAAAATTATTATTAACGTCGTCAGGATTTTATGTCTGATTACTGTTAAAAGTTTTCGACATAGTAAAAAAAGTCTATAAGCTAAACAATTGCGAAAAAATATGCGTCGTGGGTACTTGCTATAACAAAATAGCCACTATTCCAACTTTTATGTCGGGCTAAATGATATGTTGCCAACAAAAAATACCGTTGTTCAAATTTCAGTCTTGAAAAAATATTCCAATTGGTTTATTGTTTTGGGGTTATTGTAGCTATACAGTAATGGCTGCCATTGAAAAAATAATAATAGCATTTATAAAGCAAAATTTAAATCAGTTTTAATTAATATTTTCGATATAATTAAATATTGAATAGTTGCGCTTTGAAAGGTTTTTGTAAGTAAGATTTTGGTTTAATTGGTAATTCCGACCGGAGATCACCCTCTGGCGTTATGGTTGCCCCCCCAGGTACCTGAATTTGCTAACCTGAGATATCTGGGAATTACCAACCATTAGTGGGGTGTGAATACTCGTAGGTACATGTACTATTACATATTTGTACTCCGTTTTACCAGCGTTGATACGGAGGCCAAGGCGTAAGGAATTTTCATAAAGAGCATTAGCGTTGCACTGTAATCCGTCCACAGATGTATCAAAAAGGGCTAGATCATCTGCGTATATAATAAACTGTGATATTATTTCAGAAACAAATGATATGAAAAACAATTACACGGTTAAGAAATTTCTTTGACAATGAAGATATTGTTAGTTAATTTTTTTTTATTATATTATTCTATTTCTATTACCTTCCTTAAACAATTAAATGTATCACATATAATTATTATGCCAAGCCCTGTAACCTTTGAGATACGTGAGATGCCAAAAATGGTCTCGAATGAGTCTTGTCTCCAGAGCATCCATTACCTAATTATCGCAAAAAGCAGTCTTTCTACTCACAAAGTTTATCATGGCTTTGAAGGGAGTTTTAAAAGATAAAAAAATATTTATTCTATCTATCTATAGATATCTATGTCGTAATGATGACACCTCACAAATGGGGTAATCAGTAGGCAGATTGCATATAATGAGCTTATTATAGGTTACATTTTAAGTGGCATAAAAAATTACATATTGAATAGTTGACATTCTTCATTACTGAAATAGAGCTTTACCCACAATAAATGATTATCTAAAAATGTAATATCCAATCTACCTGAAATCTATAAATATTCCAGACAAATAAACACACTAGGTATATCTGTATTCAAAATGTTAGAGTGTGGTTGTACAAGGATCAAATCCCAATAGAATGGTATAACAGTGACAAATGTGATAGATATATAAGTCAGGGTAGAACATTTGACGATCAATCTTCTCTACTTCAAGGTTTTACCCGGGATATGAATTAAGGGTGAAACTAAATAATAATAATAATATGTAAAAGGGGTAAGTTGTTCCGAGCGAATGCTGAATTATTTTCATGGATAACCAATTTCCTAATTATAAATTTGTCTTGTACGGTAAATACATATTAGTTACTTTCCATCTTACTTGCATGAAACTTAGAACGCTTCACGTTTCTATGTTATGAAACTACGTCCAACGTTTTCAAAGATTCAAACAAATGAAAAGGGTTTACGATTCACAATTTTATAAAATATGCTTAACACATTGAAATGATAATTATATTTTATAATTACTGCTTTAGTTTTAATAATTTTAACTTTTAATTATTATGAATTCTAACGAGGTGTAATTTTTAACTACTTATTTTCATGATTTTTGAGTTGTTTTTTGCTTTTGATTAGAGTAGGGTAAAGTATGTGTTATTATTATTTACTAGCAACGTGTTCGTCATACGCTTCGGTAATTTGCGGGACCTTGATTGGTTTGTTTAATGGAGAAATGTGAATGTTAATATTTGTTAGGTTGAACTGTTTGTTAAAGAATATAAAATAAATAAATAATATTTCCATGTTGAAAAAGCTTAGATTTTTATAACTGCTTATTTGTAGAACTCCATAATTTCATGCAAAATAAAAAACAAAAAACTTTGTAGAGTTCTACTGTGTACTTTTATTCAGTTACCAGGTTTCGACATGTTTGAAAAAGACATAACATGTCGAAACCTGGTAACTGAATTAAAGTACACAGTAGAACTCTACAAAAAGTTTTGTTTTTTATTTTACATTGAAAAACCTTGTTCTTTAACGTAGGTTTATCAAATCTGAAAAAAAAAAACACTCAGTTTAAGAGGTTACAAATAATATTTTCTATATTAATTGAGTTGACGTTAATTTTGCAAAACTCCATTTTATTTGATGTATCAAAAAACAAAATTGTTTTAAGGTTTACTATATTTTATTTATTAAATTAGTAACCAGGTTTCGACTTATGATGTCACTGTCAAAACTCTTCAGAACAGACTTCATAAGTCGAAACCTGGTTACTAATTTAATAAATAAAATATAGTAAAACTTAAAACAATTTTGTTTTTTGTCTCATAAAATAAATATTTTCTACTTAGATCTATAGGTTTTAAAATATCAGCTGTAGAAACGGAACAGTTTTCCATTTCGAAAATTTATGGGAAAACAATCTTATTAAAATAATTTATCTGTAATTCTTGGTTCATTAGAATTTAGCACGTTACATTTACGATTACACTTGCCGGTATTGAATAGTAACTCATGCGAAATAACATTACACTTTTCGATAAATGTACGTATTTATATAAAGTAATAGTCAATACAAATCTATTTACTAACGACACTACCGGCTGATTAATTCTCAAGTTGTACGACTGGGAACTAAAAATACAAGCGTTTCACTTCAACAATTTCACTGCTCGAATAAGTTTTTTTTAATATTATTTTTTCTTTTCAATTAACGTTGAAAATTTAACTAAAAACTTACAATTTTATTTTTATGATAAAAAAGTGTTGAAATGAAGCATGTAAATGAATTGTAATTGGTAGATTTTGTTGAACGTTTGATGAATGTACATGAGAACTGAAAGTTTGCTATTTGTAACTAATTCTTATGTGTATTAACATTTCTAGCTGATTCTTATATGTGTGTTAATGTTATAGTTGAAATCCGACCCTCCGCACAAGCATTTAGTTGCTTATGGAGGGAGCATTTTTACTGTGTGTAATATTATTTTGTTATTGTAATATCAATGTATACTGTGTATTTATGAATGAAATAGAATAAAAAAAAATTGTGCATAAAAGCATAAGTAACCTTAACACGAGAGCACACGCGTGCACGGGGAAACCTTCACATCGACAGTTTTTTCGTTATAAAATAAAATCCACGAGATTGTCGAGTTTTTCCTTCTATGATATCCTACCCATCAATAAGCAACATTTATTTATAGTGAAATCAGCTCATTGAAATCTTCATAAGAATACTTTTTGCCAGTTTTTTGCTGTTCCGCGGGGATTCTCCCACTACGCGTGTTACGGCGTCACTATGCAAGTACTCAGTCATAAAAAATATCTGACGGTGTACGGTTCTAGGTTTCGTTTTGTTTTTTTTTCTTTGAAACAAATAGATGAATATTACAATTTTATACATAATAATATTTTTATACGAACAATATTTTTTTTAACGTAGGTACACACATTCAAAAAACCAATTTAACTTCCGATTTAAAGACAATTTCATTACAATTTTTTAACCATTACATTTAAATAATGTAATGGTTAAAAAAATGTTTATAATACATTAATTTAAAAAAAGTGATGTTTTCCTGTGTACTTCAGATATTGTGTTTTGATTTTAATTAAGAACTGGCACAATTTTTTTAACAATTCTTTGATTATCGTTTTTTTTCGGAATAACATAATATAGCGATATACTTTATATAGTACAGAATAATATAGCGATGAGGTTTGCCACCCATCTTGAATGTCTTAATTTTTATTGGCACAGAGAAGACGGCCTGCATGTTTATCACATGCAGCTATTCTGCTGGCTACTTCACTTGTGGGATGTGCCGTGATGGTGTAGTAGTAGTAGTGGTAGGATTGGTAATAACAGCTATTATCAATAAGTGAATATGTAGTGAAATATAATTCTCTGTTGGGTACAAACATTAAAATAAAATAATAATAATAAATATTTATATTGCAAAAGTTAATCCGAAACGAGATGACAAAAAAACAATTGTGTATGAATGGCGCCGAAATTCAATAGGAACCCTAAACTACAAAATGTATCTTTTTTACCTGAATGCGGCCCTTACGTACATGGCAATAAAAGTGGGGATTGCCTCGCGACGCGTGTTACCATGGTGTACTTTTTATTCGAAAATATAGGTGATGTGATATTTTTCTATTTCCGTATTAAATAAAGACATTTTCAAAAAAAGAAATAATGCAGATTTGTTGTTTATATTCCAAGGTACATAATGATGCAATCTTGATAGTTTCATCTTATATAACAACAGAGTTATAAGCATTTAATTGCATGCGAAGGTTTACCTCGCGGTGCGTGTGCTTAAGTTCTATTTGGAGCGCGTGTGCTCTAGTGTTAAGTACAAAGCAAATAAAGCTTAGAAGAAATTTTTACATTTGCATTATGTGATTTTTTTAAGGAGTATGGACTCTCATACTTTTCTGCAGAGATTGTTACGTGTCCAATGAAAGATAGACCATAGAGATTGTAACGTGTCCAATGAAAGATAGACCATAGAGATTGTAACGTGTCCAATGAAAGATAGACCATAGAGATTGTAACGTGTCCAATGAAAGATAGAACATAGAGATTGTAACGTGTCCAATGAAAGATAGATTATACATAATTTGAAACATTTGAACTCACCTTTAATGCGCGTCCACTTTTATTACTTTAGTTTATAGTCAAGCGACGTTTTTGAACGACGACGTTTAAAAAGATGGAAAAGCTCTTCGTTCAAGTGGTCCAAGAGTTAGTGGGAGAAGGCTGGGAAAAACTCTCTACGAACTATTTGTTTTAAATAATGTTTTTCTAATATATTGTTAAGTATTTACTTATCTTAGTGGTTAACCTTTATCCCATAGATACACATTGTAGGTTTATCCATGACAAAGGTCTATCCAGGGCGTGTCGTGGTGTGAGCCGCTTAGTTCGAGGAAATGAGTTCTGTCATTTGTGACATACGTAAAGTGGCTCGGACTTATTTAAATAGATTCATAATGTATTAAAGCAACAATATTATTTATTTTAGAAGATAAATAACAATAGATTTCATTAATTTCCTCTTTGAGCTCTAGAAATGACAATATTATTATGACATAAACTTTGAGGTGGGTTGTACAAAATAAAAATGTATTTGCTTTCATTGTCTGTCAAATATATTCAGAACAAAATAAATTTGGGATGAAATTGTGAATAATATATTGATATAAAATTATCTAATGAACTTTCAGCAAGATAAGTGATTCTACCAATTTGCTTCGTTTAAGACTCACTGAAACTAATAACATATTTTTTTTGAAATAAATTAATTATAAAAATGAATTTTCACAACGTAAACACTAAAACAATACAATTATTAATTAGATAAACTTAAAAAAAATACTTTTCTTATTCTTGAAGTATTTCGAAAGGAATATGTCAAGTACTTTTTTTAGGATAAGAGTGTGTCATTAAAAGCAAAAGGTATTGTATTTTATTATATGAGATATCTATCTATATCTATACCCTCACGCCGTGTCCCAGGAGGGGTAGGCAGAGAGAACGGACCGCCATATAGATCTATCCTTACAAACTTCTTTCGATTCCTCCACATTCATCCACTTTCTCATACATGTTTGCCGATTTCTCCTACTCAAAATGCGGCTGTCCTTTAGGATTTGATCCACGTGCTCAAGCCACGTGGTTCTTGGCAGTCCGCGCTTCCTCACATCTCCTCTTTCGGACAAATACATCATCTTCGTCATTCTTTCATCTTGCATTCGCTCAACATGTTCAAACCATCGTAACTTATTTACACGCATTCTATCCACAACACTCTTCACTATCATGAGATATAAAATATTATTAATTCAACGATGAGCTATGTAACATGCCAATCCAAAATATCTTATGTGTATGGCACAGAAAAGATGACCTGCATATTCGTTACCTACCTTATTTACGACTTGTATAGAAAGCATTTCGTGTGTTATTTTTATCACCGAGAAACTGAGATTCCCACGAGGATTACGTAGTGTATACATTATTATTTGATAAAAAGACAAGTTTTCATTTTACAGTCCAACTGTTGCAGAACATAATGTCAACTCATTGCATTATTTAATGTGAAAAATGTCATGAGAATGACTACATAATAATTTTATGAAATCATATCATTCTGTTTTATCAGACATAAAATATTTTATTATCATGTTTTTTAAAGTCAAAGCCATGACATAATACAGTAATGAGAAAACTTCCTTACATATATGTATGTATGGAGCTCATGATAAGATTTTAAATAATACTCGCATCTCAGTGATTCCAAAACTTTAATATACTTAACACTGTATGACACAAAAGTACAACGGTATCGCCAACAATGTATTTTAATTCGGTAGATATTTGGATTTGTCAAATTATAATAGAGAATAAACTAATATGTGAGAATATACCCTGATTACTCTTAAGCGAGTAGATGGCTTAACCTTTGCCTTACTAAAATCAAAAACTTATGCGCGCTCCTAACATGTGTAGTGACTACACATTTTCAAATAAGCGGTTTAAGATTGAAAAAATAGGAATAATCATAGCCAAACCATTCAGACAGTTATAAGTAAAGTATTGTATATGTGTATTGTATAGGAAATCATAAAAATATATAAATTATTGCTGAAAACGTGATAAAATAACATTATCTAGTGCTCATGAACCTAGCGAGAAGACAACTCATTATGAATAGCGAAGGCCAACTGACGGCTGACCGCACGCATAGCGACGCATTGTGCAATCGGCAATCATCGGCCGATGGTCCGAAAAATGAATACCTACCTAGTTATAATTATTGAAATTATTATGGAACGGAAATAATAAATCACTTTGAAACCTCTGGATTTAAGTCAGCTTCGGAAGTAAAAGAATAGATCTCGAATGATAAAACACGACTGAGTGCTATTTCGCATAGTCCTTCCTCAGCACAGTTCGCGAGAGCGAGACGTTAATAGTGTTCACTATCTAACGACAACAGCCGAGTACGAAGCGTCGAAGACACGTGACATACAGTTAATACATCGCGCATTTGATTGTATTAGTAAGATATTTTGATTGTGTTTGTAAATTTATTTCCTTTCTTCACAAAATGTCTTTGAAATAGTCAATAAGTTCCAATTCATCATCATCATCATCATCGCCCTCAACGCTCCTCTCGGGAGCACAGGGCAGAAACCAGCCTCCTCCATTCAGAGCGTCTCTGTGCCAATTGCGTCACCTCTTCCCACGACATTCCTTGCGCTCTGATATCGTTGTCATAGGAACGGTGTATTGTGAAAGAGGGACGCCCGGGCCGACGGAACCCCTGCGGACGGAAAAACAGTGCTCTTTTTGGCCAACTATCATTGGGCATTCTCAAAACATGTCCCAGCCAGGACCATCGTCTCTCTTGTATTACGGAGATTACAGGTCTCTGCTGGTTCCAATTATTATTAATATAATTTTTTAATTCGATGCGTAAATATATGACTGAGGATTACCTTAAATCTTGACCTTCTATTTATTGAAATATTAATTATAAACAGAAGCATGTGTATTGGTTTCACATTATCGGACGACGAGTGTTAATGATATAGAATATAGGTATGTAGGTATACATTGAAGGAGACCCACCGTCCATCCAAATAGCTCAGAAGTCTGGGGACTTCCATTTACCCGATTAAATATCTACACTAAAAAAAATGTCCACACAAGAGGTGCCATGATGGGCAGCCTGAAGGACTGGCCAGCCAAAATCCCCACGTGCGCAATCTTTTAACTACACTCCTTTTATGTCCCTCTAGCCGAGAGAAGCATACATATACATAAAATATAAAAACAATAAAAGGTACACAATGTATGTGATGTATGTAGGTATACAAAAAGATTTTAATTTTTCATTGCTTTCCAAGTAAAAATTTTACCTGAGTATAAAGGTCATCACAGCAACAAGAATTTTAAAACAAACAGCCTTTGTGAGAATTGTAAATTAAAAATGGGTTATTTCAGAGAATTACTTAGTTATTTTTTTTAGCAAATTAAGAATATAATTTTAAATTATGAGTAACGAATAAGTTTTTTTTCCGTTTTTTGTAATGCGTTTAACACAGTCTTTGTAGTAACGGTTTTTTTCAAAGAAAATGTCATTCGTGTTATAGAGGGTTGAAAAATGCTAAACTCTCAATGATTCAAAAACTTTCAAGTACTTAAATGTATTTTATGCACTTAATTGCAGCGACTTAAAGAGAAGATAATAAGTACATATATATAATATACGTAGTTGTGTTTAACTCATTCAAGATAATTCAGAACGTTCTCGAACTTGCTTAGTAGTATCTATTTACGTAACAGGGAAGCCATTCCTGCCGTGGAACTTATCTTTTATTTAAGAAACATCAGATATCTACACATGAACTTTTAAAAATAAATATAAACCATATATCTGGTTTAAATTCAAACTAAATATTATAAATAATATGTATGTATAACACGTGAAGTAATTCTCAAAATTAACCATTGTTTGGGGTTAAAAGTACCTATATAAATTTAACACAATGATGGAACTATGAAACAAAACTTAGAAAAGACAAATCCACTTTATTAGGCAGTTCCTCAGATAGGACTTGAACCAGCAACCCATCATTTTCACCAGATGTGCTTTGTCCAATTAAGCTATCAGGCAACATAGAGGGTATATTTTTAACTGTTCTAAATTCACAAAAAAATCTTTTTGTTTTTTTTTAGATATTGACCATTCTATTTTACATGTTTTTTCTTTTAATATTTTCAAAGCTCATTTGTTTTTTGTAACGTATGACTTAATTTCGATTAAATCAGCTACATGTGTATTACTAAAAAAAAAAACCGTATATTTTTCATAATAAATAATTTAAAATCTTAGCTGTGACGGCATTGAAATTAAGTCCTCAGTATATGCTTTACATAATAACAGCTGTCTAACCAGTATTTCAAAAGCACACAACTAAAAGCCATTCAAAACTTTCTTAACATCTTTAATAGGTTGTCCAAGATTAAATTGTTTAACGGTGTGGAAAAAATCACATCTAGTGGCTTGGATAAAGCTTTTATAATAATATTTTATGAGCATTTTCTTTTACACTATCATCTTGCATTAGTGGAGATATTATTTATGATAAAATACTCAGTTCCCGTCATAGAAAAGTTTTCGAGTGTTCTGAAATTTCTTCTATTCGTAACGCATCATATTATTATAAGATAGCCTAACATCTTCAATTCACGATGAAATAAAAAACAAATGTATTTTTCCTTCTACATGATTTTTATTGCAAAGAAAGTCCTTCGTCTTTCAATGATAATGTCCTTGAAAGACAGAAGACGTCTCTCTCAAAACATAAATAAAAGGTAGGAAAAAACAACTGGTTTCAATTTTATTATGGAATTCTTATACCTTAACGTCGACACACTGAATATCTTAATTTCAGCTTGACGAGGTACACCATTCATCCCAAAAGTCTTCATTTATTTATAAGCATTCAGAGAACAAATTGGGATATGCCGAAATCGAATCTATATAACAAGATTTCTTTTCTTAATGAACGTACTACCTGAGGTAATATGTGTTAGTGAACTGTCCCTTTCAAACACTTTATTAGAACTATATAAATTTGCTAGTTATGATTCTAATAAAATAAATTTTGTATACCAGCAATATGTAAGCATGTATTAATAGGACACAATCCTAATACTTTCCTCTCATATTGTACCTACCTACTCTTTGTTTTTTCATAACAATTTACATTTTATTGCGTTGGCGAAAAACATGTTTTTACTTTAATTTGGTCAAAAGTTGCATACTCTTTTTATTTACATACCTATGTATACCTAATGTTTTTTTTTGCCGTAAAGATAGATATAGGTTATTATGTGACATATTTTTATTCATGAATATTATACCTTTTATCAGCTATTACTATTGATTTGCATATTTATTTAAGGCTTTGATGTTTTACTCAACGACTCGGTGAACTTGAAATAATTGTTTGATCAGTCAACTTTACTTTGATTAATCTAGAATAACCCTCTCATCACCAAAATCAATTATAAAGCCATGTTTTTTTTTGTATTTTGTGTTTTTTAGTATTTTTTTAATACTTATTACTGTTTTTAAAAAGTCAATGTGTTTGACAACGATATCGGCATTTAAAGGACAAAGTCTACAAAGTCAAAAGTTATTTACTTTTATAATTAAGTATCAAAATAAACAGTTATAAAATATAAAAAAAATGGATTAATGGGTTAGTTGGAAGATATCGCGCTTCTGCGATAAACTCGCCCATTGCACAAATTTATTTGTCTGGTTCTGCAATGTTTGTGTTTTAATAATGTTTGTTTTTTTGTGCAATAAAGATTTTTATTATTATTATTAATAAAATGACAGCAACTATTTCAATTTTCTAATCGAAAATCGAAAGTCTTGAACATATAAATTGCAGCTAAATATAAAATACAAAATTTAGGAAAAGTTAACATCAATTAGTGGCTCCAACAGAAAAAAATACTACTTCATCTAGTTAAACCAACCATTCTTAATAATAACGTCCTAACCATAAACTCTTTTATAAACGGAAAATATTAAATAAATAACATTGTTATTATTCCTGTACGGTTACACTGGTAACCAAGGGGTTAAAATTACTTTAAGTTTTAATCTATCATCAGTTATTTATAAATGATCGTAAATCATTTTTGTCATCTCTTATGATGAAGATAGAAAATTTACACATCATTGAAGTCCATATTTTATTTTGGAGTTAAACTTTTAAGACATATTGTAACATTTCACGCTTCATAACTATCTTTGCTAATTTAACTAAGAATCTTAAAAAACCTTAATGTTCGCTGTCAAACAACTTGGATATATGTAAATTTAATAAATACCATATAAGACTTAGAAAAGACAACGTCACCTTATTCGGTAGTGACCCGGACGGGACTTGAACCCGCATCCCTACTTATAAGAGAGAATATCGGAGCTTTCGGCATACCGCCCGGTAGCTTAATTGGACAAAGCACTCCTCGCAACAAGGTACCTAAAGGAACGGGTTCAAGTCCTTTCCGGGGGACTACCGAATCCTTATTGACGTTGTCTTTTCTTAGCCTTACATGGTAGTTTCATGTGTTAAATTTTCATATATAACCTCATACAATGGTTAATAATAATTGTAAAAATTACATCGATAAACAAACATGCATATATTTTATTTGCAGTAGAATAACTTGAATTGGAACTATTCAAACTGTGTAAGAAGCATTCTTGCGACAAATTTAATACTGCATCTCCTTTACGACAAAAATGTGATAGGTATTCTCTTTGAGTTAGACGACAATTGCAGGACATTAATTCTCTGAATTTTATTATTTTACTTTATTCAAAGGAAAAATAAATTTGAACATTCAAATATGACGTGTCACGTGTGATTTTAAATAAATTTAATAAATATCTAAACGAAAATTTTATTGAAATTCTCATATTAATTCAGTTCAATGTTGTAGATTTCATATGCACATCATCATGACTTAGCGGAATATGTTAGTACTTTTCAAGATATTCATATTTTCCAACATCTTACTGTTGATGCAAATTCATGAAATGTGCAAGAATTTAAACATCTAGACATCAAGATATTATGCAAAATAATATGTGAATTTTATTCCATTCTGTTTCTAATAAAAGTCATTTTTGCTAGATAATTGCATAAATATTTTTTATTTGTACGCAAAAATATTTTTATATCATCATCCTCCTCTCGGGAGTACAGGGCAGAAACCAGCCTTCTCTATTCCGAGAACCACGTGGCTTGATCACGTGGATCAAATTCTTAAGGACGGGTGTGTGTTGAGTAAGAGGAACCGACGTGCGTGTATGAGAAACGTTATGAATGTGGAGGATACGAAGAAAGTGTGTAAAGATAGATCTGTTTTGCGTTCCGTTCTCTCTTTCTACCCCACTTGGGACACGGCATGAGGGTAAAGTATAGTATAGTATTATAGTATACATATTATAATACCTACAATAGTATATATTTTTAACACTAGAGCACACGCGCTCCAAATAGAACTTAAGCACACGCACCGCGAGGGAAACCTTCGCATGCAATTAAATGCTTATAACTCTGTTATTATATCAGATAAAACTATCAATTCTTCATCATTATGTACCTTGGAATATAAACAACAAATTTGTATTATTAATTTTTTTGGAAATTTATTTATTTAATACGGAAATTGAAAAATATAACATCACCTATATTTTCGAATAAACAGTACACCATGGTAACACGCGTCGTGAGGCAATCCCCACTTTTATTGCCATGTACGTAAGGATCGCATTCAGGTAAAAAGATGCATTGTGTAGTTTAGGGTTCCTATTGAATTTCGGCGCCATTCAAACACAATTGTTTTTTTTGTTATCTCGTTTCGGATTAACTTTCGCAATATAAATATTTATTATTATTATAGTTTTATTTTAATGTTTGTATTGGATTGGTCTGCAACGAGTTTTGACTTATTTCTCCACTCCTCCCTATTCTCAGCTAGTCTCTTCAACTCCATATATGAGCCACAGCTCATGTCCCTCTTCAGTTGGTCCATATAGGCGTCTCTCGGTCGACCTCTGCCATTTGTGCCTTCGGTCCTGCCCTCTGCGATTGCGATGAGCAGTCCTGGGTGCCTGATGTTGTGGCCAATCCAATTAGCTCGTTGTTGGCAGATTCTTTTGAGGAGTTGCCTTTTTTCGTCAACCCTGGTTAACACTTCTTCGTTTTCGACGTGTTCCGACCAATGAATCTTCAGCATGCGTCTATAGCACCACATTTCAAATGCCGCTAACCGTCCGCTTTCCCTCTTGCTGATGGTCCACGTCTCGCACCCATATAACAAAATGCTCCACACAAAAGCTTTAGTGAGATTCTTCCTCACGCTTAGATCAATATTAGGGGATTCTAATATTTTGGATTTTTTGTTAACGGCAATTCGTGCCTGGTTTATTCTGCTCACAATTTCTGATTTGGAGCGTCCGTCCTGGTTTATTCTGCTGCCCAAGTACACGAATTCTCTTACTTGTTTGATGCTCACTCCATTTATGGCAATGTTCGCAGTCGCTTCCTCCCTTCCAACGACCATACATTTTGTTTTGTTTTATCTTTATTTATTTTCATGTATAGAATAATATAGCGATTTTAAAAAGATCGCTTTTTAAAATAAACTTTTTTTAAAAAGCGATGTTTTAAACAAGTTTT
This sequence comes from Athripsodes cinereus, assembly GCA_947579605.1. Taxonomy (NCBI): domain Eukaryota; kingdom Metazoa; phylum Arthropoda; class Insecta; order Trichoptera; family Leptoceridae; genus Athripsodes; species Athripsodes cinereus. Next base: position 20,127,153 of record OX388316.1, read on the forward strand.
TAACCATTACATTTTAATTGTAATGAAATTGTCTTTAAATCGGATATTAAATTGATGTTTTGAATGTGTGTAGGTACCTACGTTAAAAAAATAATAAAAAATATTGTTCGAACAATTATAATGTACCTACATAATTATAATATTTACCTATTTGTTTCAAGGAAAGAAAAAAGCAAAACGAAACCTAGAACCGTACACCGTCAGATATTTTTTTATGAATGAGTACTTGCATAGTGACGCCGTGACACGCGTAGTGGGAGAATCCCCGCGGAACAGCAATAAACTGGCAAAAAGTATACTTATGAAGATTTTAATGAGCTGATTTCACTGAAAATAAATGTTGCTTATTGATGGGTAGGATATCATAGAAGGAAAAACTCGACAATCTCGTTGATTTTATTTTATATCGAAAAAACTGTCGATGTGAAGGTTTGCCCGCGCACGCGTGTGCTCTCGTGTTAAACTGCGAAGTAAGCTAATTTGCATGAAAGTCGAATAGCAGCAGAGTAAGAAAATAAAAATGTAAATGGAAAATATGCGTTGAATTGTAGTAGAAGTAGTAGAATAAGAAATAAGATTTAAAAGTTTAAAGAAGGATTTAAAAGGAGATTTAAGAATATTTTCGGTAGATAATGTTATGATCGTGTTGCGGAGATTTCTAGCGATGGTAACACGAGGTATAAAGAAATAACATAAATCCGTTGATGCGTAAATCTCTTTTCAAATACATATATTATTATCTGTGTTTATATTCCTTGTTTATTTGTTTTATTTTTTTCTTTCAGCACTTTTCAAACCAAGACAATATCAATCGACAGTTGTCTAATATTTTTGTATGGGGGAATACATACAAATATTTTAATAATAAAAATTACTGGACGTTGAACACCTCCAGAATTCGCAAATTATAGGGAACCAACGATGCAGAAGGCACGGTCAACATATGTAGTTAGCCAGAACCCCTCTACGTGGCACCAAAAGTCTGTGTAAGCCAAAGTGATTTTTGCCTTTCCGTTGCCTCCTCAGAAATGCAGAACTCCGAGATGTACACCGATGCCATGCCATAAAGTGCCTTGAACACAGTCAATATGATCTTGAACTCTGCTCTTTCGTTGGCCTTAAGCCAGTGAAGATCTTTTAAAAGAGGAGTTACATATGTGATAAGTGTATATTAATGGTCAGAAATGTGGTTGTTAAAAATAAAAAGTTGGTGTTTTACTTAATTAAATCATAATATAATTGAAAGAATCGTTTAAATATGTACATTACTACTCGTACCGACACTGACAGACAGAAAAAATATAACAACACAATATTCAAAACTGTTCCATTTTCAAACTACTTATAAATTTAAATAAACTATTACACTTCTATTAAATGATTTGATTTAGGTAGGTACCTATCTACAGAGGTACCTCCTTACATAATTGATATAAATTTAACACACCCCTCCGTTGACATGTAATGTCAACATTCAATATAATATATCAGGTGCAATACAATTGTAAAATTTTATAAAACAAAAATAAGTAAACAATAACAATGTTGATTTCAAGAAATTAATTAAATTAGCAATACAACTGAAATCATTCTTCAACATTATACATAATACCATTGAACATTATACATATAAAAACAAATTATTTAATTCATGGTTGCACTATGAAAAGTAGTTCCATTGTCACTGAATATCTGCAACGGCTTACTTCGTCGACTAACAACATAAGGCATTTAAAAATTCATTTTTAGTCATATCTGACAACAATTATACATGAACCGTTTTGGTACTTATGTAAACACACAAAAAGGCAAACATATGACTTGAGAATCGGCGCCTTCCTCAGCCCGGAAACTTTTACGTTAATTGCATCTGTAAAATCAACACCTAAATAACATTTTTGCATTTCGCGTAAGACATTAGCGACCACTTTTTGTTCAGGAATAGATGACTCATCAAGTGAAATAAGAACATGACATTGAAATACTCCAGAAGATAACCAGTATGGATCTTTATACCATAGCTTGCAACTAACTAAATCCTGCGGCTTCAAACCCATAGAAATCAAATGGGCTGGATTTTCTCGCCATTTAACATGACTCCAATTACATGTTAATGAAATATCTTGTATTTCAACTACTCTATTGGCCACAAATATGGTCCATTTAAAAGGATCACCATGAAACTAACATAATGTGATCTTTGAATCTGTCCAATAAAAACAAGAACTTAAATCAATATTCAATAACTTACTAACTTTATCCATTAATCTGGCAACAAGAAAAGCAGTCAACAATTCCAAACGAAGTAAACTGACTGGCTTTAATGGAGCAACACGAGATTTAGCACGAACTAAGTGGACTGTATAATTATGTGTAAATTGGCAACGTGCGTAAATAACACCTCCGTAAGCCTTTGTAGAGCTATCAGCAAATCCGTGAAGTCCAATTTTCACCAAATCCTTTGGAAAAATCAGAAGAGGTACTGAAATAAAATTCAAAAAGTGCAAATTTTCACAAAATGACTTCCATACTTCTAAGATAGCGCTAGGGATATTATCATCCCAGGCTATACCTTCCTTCCAAATTTGTTACATTAACAATTTTGCAAAAACAGTTACAGGAGCTACAAAACCCAAGGGATCAAAAATTTGGGCTATATCTGATAGAACATTTCTCTTTGTCGGACTTTTACTTAATAATTTATCGGGTAAAACAACTTGAAATTCATCTGAAATGGGCTCCCATTTCAGACCTAAAGTCTTGACAGAAGAATCTTCTACAGTTTTAAAGGAAAATGTACATCTTTCCCACTTTTCACAGGGAATAGTATTCAATATAACAGGATTATTAGAATACCATTTGTGTAAATCAAATTTGTCAAGACTTAACAGGGTTTGTACTTGATTAACAATATCGATCAAAACATTCTTATCGCTACAACTAACCAAAATATCATCAACATACGCATTTTCGCTAAACACTTTAGAACCTAAAGGAAAGTTGTGACCTTCATCCTCAACCAACTGCTGTAAAGTTCTGGTGGCTAAGAAACTGGCTGGAGCGGTACCATACGTAACAGTTGATAACTGCAGGCACTTCATTGGTTGCTGAGGATCATCTCTCCATAAAATACGTTGTAGTGACTGAAATTCATCTTTGATACTGACTTGACGATACATTTTAGTAATATTGCATACAAAAGCATACACATTCATGCGAAATCTCAATAAAATTGTGAACAAATCTGGCTGCACAGATGGGCCAACCATAAGTACATCATTGAGACTTAAACCTGATGATGAGACTGCAGAAGCGTCAAAAACAACCCTTAACTTAGTGGTTGTTGAATGTTCCTTCACCACTGCATGATGAGGCATGTAATATTCAACAAAATTACTCTGATGAGGGAATTTAACTACCCAATGCGCATGACCTAGTTCAACAAATTCATAAATAAATGAACGATATTTTTCATAAAACTCTAAATTCTTTGCCAATTTTTTCTCTAAAAACACAAAACGACGATATGCCATATTGTAGGAATCACCTAACCTTGACAGTAATTCCTTTTTAACTGGAAGATCTACTTGATATCTGCCAAACTCATCACGTGTTACAGACTTTAAATATGACTGCTCACATTCCTTATCCTGTAATGATAAGATTTTTTTATCAGGAATATTTTCCAAATCCCAAAAACGTGTAATGTCGGAGTCCAAAACAGCTAAATTACAAACAGACTTTTTTAAAGAACACGAAAGCCGATCTGATAAAGATAGATCTCCGCACATCACCCAACCAAACTTGGTATTTATTAAACCTGGGAATCCAGGTCCCATATCTATTTTACCTGACTTAAGGCAAATGAAAAAATCATTGGCACCCAAAATGATATCTATCTTACTTGATACATTAAAACTGGGATCCGCCAATTTAACATGAGAAGGCCATCTTACTTCCTTCTTTGAGAAATCACTTGTTGGAAGACTATCGGTTATTGTGTCCAGTACACCAAACTCTGAATTCAACTTAAAATCAGAAAATCTAGACACAATGGTTAACTTTACCGATTGAGAAACGGAGGTTGAATGACCTCCAACCCCTTCAACTGAGAACTGCACTGACCTGAAATTAACACCAAATAATTTCTTCACAAACTCGGCTGAAACGAAATTTCTTTGACTTCCAACATCCATCAATAATTTGCATTGATGCTTATTTCCCGCATCGTCAACAACATAACAAGAAACAGTAGGTAGTAATGATACATTATGACATAAAGTGTTATTAACATTTTTGACTGATAATGAAACTGAAGGTCCCGGACTTACGGAAACCTTCGTAACATCATTATCATCACAATGATTTACCGATTCTTTCGCAATATTTACATGTAACAGAGAATTGTGTCTCTGTTGACAATTATTACACAATAAATCCGTCCGTCTACAATCGGACACCTTATGATTTAAAGATAAACACAAGAGACACAATTTTAACCTTTCCACCGACAAACGCCTTTCATCAGGTTGACATTTTTTGAATTTGAAACAATTCAATATGCAATGATTGTTTTTATAACAAAATAAACATTTCCTACCTTTAAGATTATCCCTTTCGGACTTAGTAGCGCTCGTCGTAACATTTGATATTATTTTATTTGTGAACTTAGACCTTGATTCATCACTTGAAATTACTTCCAGCGCTTGACATCTCTGAGTCACAAAATCAACAAACTCGCCTAAAGAAGGAAACGCCGTACTCGTTCTCTGAAATTCAAAATCCCTGAAAGAAAGAAAGTCAAGTCTTGCCGACAGTGTGTGTATAAGTAACAAGTCAGCCATGTTGCCGACATTCAATGACAATAATGCACTATAATTCTGCTGAAAATCACATAACAAATTTCTTAATGAATAATTTTTGTTTACTTTTTCCAAATTCATAATTTTTTGTAAATAAAAATGTGCAATCAAAGTTTTGTTGTCGTAACGCTTCAGCAATGCATTCCATGCTGCTTCATAGTTCGTATCAGCAATCTCCAAGGATGAAATGGTGGCTGCGGCCTCTCCAGTCAAACAAGACTTCAAGTAGTATAATTTTTCTACATCATTTAATTTAGTATTATTATGAATCATAGAGATATAAAGGTCCTTGAAAGACTGCCAAGTACTATAACTTCCTTCGAAATTTGGCAGCTTAATTTTGGGCAGCATGCAGTTTTGTATATTACCATGAACATTGGCTTCAGAGGTTTTAGAAACATTCACTTTATCTTTTATCATTTTTATTAAATAATTGCATTTAATTTCTAGTTGAATTCCTTCCGGAACATGTGATTCATCAGCTTCCAATTCAATATTTACATCTTGTAACTTTGTAAATAACTCTTGCAGTCTTTCCATGATCAAATGATACTCTGATATATTTGTTGTTTCTTTTAAATGTTCTTCATAATATGTTAGGCGTCCTTTAATGTAACGCCTTACATTTAACATTTTCTTTTCTTCCATCGTCGGTGGCACTCAATAAAACTATGTCTCAAAACTTATATAAAACACTTAACAACCAACAAGTCCACTTATATCCGGTACGATAGGACCATTTGTATATTAATGGTCAGAAATGTGGTTGTTAAAAATAAAAAGTTGGTGTTTTACTTAATTAAATCATAATATAATTGAAAGAATCGTTTAAATATGTACATTACTACTCGTACCGACACAATGACAGACAGAAAAAATATAACAACACAATATTCAAAACTGTTCCATTTTCAAACTACTTATAAATTTAAATAAACTATTACACTTCTATTAAATGATTTGATTTAGGTAGGTACCTATCTACAGAGGTACCTCCTTACTAAATTGATATAAATTTGTTGGCATTGTAAATCAATTTAGCAGCCACATTAAATACAGAAAACAGATATTTCATCAGTTTTTTTATCAATTTTCCAATGCTTTTTTCAGTGTAAAAATGTGCAGTGTATTCATTTGCCCAAAGCTAAAATAGTTTTGTAAAATATAATATTTGTTCGATTTAATTTTTTAAGCCAATATAAATTAATATAGTTAGTAAAACTAGTAATAATGCTTAAATAAATAATAAAAATCCAACACATTGCATCGCTGCTACAAACATATTTTTTTTGTGAAACAGAATCAAATAATTATATTTTTTTGTGTCTTTAATGTCATAATTTAAGGTAAATAAGTACATAATATATGTATTATTGTTACTTATATGTAGGTACATAGTTTTGAGCCGCTAGGCCCGCGCGAAGCACAGATGTTACAATTAATTCCCTAGTTGTATCGAAATTCACGTCGGTTTCCCACCCTTCACGTCACAAAAGCTCTTCCCATGGGGAGGTATTGTTTAAAACGTAATTTATCATTTCAAGACTTTTTCATTCGAAATACAATTCGAGAAGAAGAAAAAATGTGGAAATAGGCTATTTCCAGGTTCACCTATTACATACAATAATAATATTTTGAATACAATATAAAAAAAGACCTCCGATCTTTTTCCTTGGAATAATTTGAATTTTTTTTTTTTACATTTTTTGATATTTTAATGAAAGTCGGAAATGTTATTAGATGAATGAAAAATGTATTGCTTTTATTAGCAACTTTCATATTTATTTTCTTTTTTTCCCATTTTTTTTCGCTAACACCCATGGCACGCATGAGCCGGGATCCTATCATAAATTTTATTAATATACCATATACTTTGAAATGCACTTTTGATGCAGAATTATTCAAGGAGCACGTTTCATAAAGCATAATATCTACTGAACAAAAGAGTATTTTATACTTTTTATATATATTACACTTCCCATATATATCTAATTTAATTTTTTTAATATATCCAATAGGTACAGCACTTTTTTGTTATTTTAGTAGGTAATTGAAAGAATTATATAGGTATTAAATACTTCACTTTTAGGAATCATTTGCACAACATTTTAACATGCCACGAATACCTAAGTGTGCTTTGGAATCGTTGCATAGAACTATGAAAAAAATGTTTACCATAGAGTGTTAATATTTTATTACAAAATTTATTTTGTATCTTTTTTACCTCTAAAAATAATTAGGTACGTGTATTGTTGGTACATTAACAAAAGCTTAGCAATGTACTCTCATTAGGAAATAACATGTTCCAATAATTACGTTTTAATGACCGTTTATGAAAAAATACAAGATGATTTTTGAAAAATTGTGCTTTTAACAAAAATAATTATACTTTTTATACGACATGAAAGCGTTTTGGGTTTTGGTGAATATTTGTATTTTGTGTTATTGTAGTAGGTTGAGTAGACATCAATACATAAATGATTTGAATTTTTAAAATTTATTTTACGAGATACGAACTGATATCTTTTTAGTGGACAGAACAAATAAGGTTCAAAAAAATTTAAAAAAAATTAAACTAAAGTCAGCATTTTTACATTCAAAATATAGTTAATTTATAATAATAAAAATAAAGTTAACAGATAGTTAATTTCCTGCGATTTGTATCTGCAAAATTAGATCTGGCAAAAGTTTAACAATGATAATATTAATAGTACATCAGCGCCTACGCGGCGTGTCCGGAGGACTTCAGAACTTAATTCAATAGAAATCGGAAGCAGGTCATAATCCTTGGGATTGACAAAAGCATCGCAAAAGAATATAAGAAATATGAATCACTTTTATCCTATTCCATCTCATGAAGTCCCCGGTAAAAATGTCTTCCACTCTTTTCTTTAAGTTTTCAAGTGTCCTGAAAAGCGCAGGTGTTTGTACAACCTCACCTTTAAGAAAATTAACATTTAGGTACAATTTAGCAATGAGGTATGTCACCCATCTTGAATGCTGTTTTTTATTGGCACAGAGAGAACAATCTGCATATTTATTACATTCACTTGGGCTACTAGATACTCCATTTGGGGTACACCACATTAATGTTATAGTAGTAAAGAAGTATAGTATGGTTATAAGTTAATTGAAAAACGTGTAATAAATATGAATTCATAATCATTGAAGAACCATAAACAAGTAAAAAAAGTCTCTACGTTTTATAAAATTTTGTATCATTTGGGTTATATCTTTTCATAAAATTCTTATAGTTTCGTTCAATGTTTGAAATCGCTGGGACACTGAGGTTACTCAATGTTTTAATTTAGAATATTATTTATTGTACTTATTATAAATGTTTAATCAATATCCAAACTTGAAAAAATACTGAGTTCTTCACTTAGTTGACAATCTATCCGAAGATCTCCGAAATTGTTGAACTGTCCGTCTTTGTACGATATTTGATGAGTCCAGACAGCCTATTTTCAACAGATCTTACTTAACGTCTCTAAGATATAAGATAACGCTCTAGACTAACACAGAGTTCGAACATTAATTCCTGATATTTATAACAGTTATGTTAATAACACTTTTTGTAGAATATGTTGTATTTATGTATATATCGAGTACTGCCTCTGTACATTTTGGTCACATAATACAGTCATGTATCTGAATTACAATAATCCTTATCATATACGTGAATGTAATTTTCTTTCTTTCAATTTTTTTCCTTGATAAATCTTCCTGTCATAGCACTGAAGGATTTCCACAAACAATTCTTGATGATCGTAATTTATTTTAGCCTCCTTCCTTCATAATATTATATTATTTTTTTCAGCGCAGCAGATACTTTTCGAAAAGGATTGTTATTACCATAATTTTTCCCTTTGTAAAATACCTACCAACCATTATGTGTAATAATCTATACTACGGATATACATTTTTTATTTTTTTTCTCACGTGTAAATGGGTATTAACATGCGATCTTAAGGGACACAAACAGTTTTATCCAATAAATATTGACATTGTAAACTTTATTGACAAGCAGACCAATCAAGATCTCTGCAATAACCAGAGCGTATGATGAACACATTGTTATCAAAAAACATACATATAAATGTATACACCTACATATTTTTTCTTCTTTTGTAAATAATAAAAAAATAATAAACAAAACTAAAACTTTTAGAATTAGTAATCAAAAGCTATATGCGAACCAAGCAATAATCATTACATTATTAAGATCAAATAAATGTTAAGTTATGTAAAATATAAATTGAATATTTATATATATAGCTATATAAACAAGATATTACATTTATGTTATGAGTTTTCTGCATCTATGGTTACATATTTTATTCTGTAAATATTGCTTTCACCAAATTTCGAATTAACATAATACCCTGTGTTCTCGGTACTAACAACAAAATAGGATTTTGAGGATAGGTGACAAATATCATCGCTAAATTTAATACACACAGCTGATATTTGTGGATAGCAACAGTGGCATGGACAATAACGCGCAAACATAGATGTGCTTCGCACTGATCTCGTTAAAGAGATTTTATTAGTTATTCGAGTATCTACCTTTTCCAGGACACTTGAAACTTATGAAAAGTGTGGGAGATCATTCTTGACCGTGTGCGCATCGGGCAATAAATAAACTAAAACATATTTTTTGCAATAAATAAATAAAGACTTTTAAGGTATAAATATTGTATGCATACAAGCAAATATTTACAAAAAAAAATACTAAGGGCGGACTTATCGCACAAGAGATTTCTTCCAGCCTACCCTAAAAAATATATAAGTAATAAATATAAATAAATACAGAAAACTATGCTATTCTACCAGCAAAAATGTCACGAATATTCCCAATAAGAATGTCCCCATCTTCACAGAGGCAATAAGTCATTTTTATGCCCTTTTAGAACGCAGACTGAATATATTTAAACTATTTAAAATCACTAGGAGTTTTACCGCAAGTTTCACAAAAATTTACAAACTAATTTCAAAACTAATTAACCATATATATATTCTTATCATATTACCATTGCAGATTAGCCTACAAAGAAAGCTACATATTTTTTTGTTAAAAACACACATCTCCGGTTTGAAATTCTTCGAGTAGGTAGTACTACCTTTTTACATATTTAATATGTTACCATGATGAACGAATGAAAAAAATGTGTTAAACTCGAATACGCATTCAATTTACGAATATATTCGATAAATTCAATTGAATGCCAACCAATTTGTCACTCGAATCGATTTAACATGTTTTAATTTATTTCGAAATGACAAAGTCCGAATCGTTGTTAATCCTAATATCGGACCCAACAATTACCAAAGTCGCTTAGTAGAACAAGTTCTTAAATACCGCAGTCCCAATAACGATGGTTTGGCTTAATGCACTGTAATTTTAGAGATGGAGTTTTGATTAATTTTTTAAAAGCTATGCTAAACCTCACTTAAATACATACTGGTAGAAAGACATCACAAACACAATACAAGATGGAATTTGAGGTCTGGAAAATGTACAATGAGTTCTCTGTAAAAATCATTTAGACTTCTAGTCTCGACTAGATTTCAAGTTTTCTTAAGTTTAAGAACGTGGCAAGTGATCAAGCAACGTTATTATATTTAATACTTAATGTATATATTCATCTTTCCAATGATCTATCAAAATTCAGTATTATTTTTATTAAGTTTTAAGTTCAATTGAAATAAAAAATTCTGGTGGAAAAATGTACTTACTATAATTATATATGTACTGTAGTAACTGTCAATGCCCGATTTCGGACTATGATGTTCATAAATATATGTACACAAAACACCAGAAATTTTATGTAAATTGAATTCCCAAATGTATTCAGAATAATAATAATTGAAAACAAACTCTTAAATGTCGAGACATTAAAAAGTAGGGTTGCCAATTTCACAGAATAAATAAATAAAATTGCCATAGTGATAGGTATGTACCTCCCTAAAGAATAACATTGTGAGCTGTCCTATGTTAGTACTTCATTTATCTGCTTATTCAATTGTTTTTTTATACATTATTCTTACGTCTTTTGTCGTTTATTTTTTGTTTCCTATCTGCCTACATATTTTATGTATAATTTGAGCGGCCAAGGATAATTTTATTAAGTTATTTAGGAAAATAAAAAAGAACTATTAACAACAAATTTATTCGGACATTGTATTTATTTGCATTACTTTATCAAAGGGAATGTTTTATTTCTCAGAATACATAAATAAATATAAATCACTCTACATAAGTATAGGTACATGAAAAAGTATTTTATACATAAAATTTGCGTTTGATATTTATATCCATGTATGTAGGTATATTATAAGCAAAGATTTTATATTTAACTAAATGGACTTTCAATTGTCAAATCTCAGTCTTCAACACAAATATTGGTGTATTGCTAATTGAAGGTGTTTGAGATTATAATTGGGTTCATTCTTAACCAATATTCAAATTTTATTTGGGTTTATTACAAACCCTTAACTTCATCAAAATTATATCCTACGTGTAATATCTTTTGTCATGATATACACGTAAATAAACTTCCCTTTTCTTACAAAACAAAAATCAACATTTCATCTTTTCATTAAATTACCTTTTCCTTTTTTTGAATGCTGCTCTTAGGATCCCAGAGCGTCAGCTGCATTAATGACTTTACTACGATGAACAATTACAAATTCAATAAATACTAAAAAGTTGTGTAAACATTAATGAAAGAACATTCATTAATACCTCACATATTTCAATGAGCTTTAGAATGGTAAGTATACTTAAAGATAATAACAGCAAACCTTTTACTTTATTCACGATATTCTTTAAACATTTCCCGAAACTGTAAAACGACTACCTAATGGTGGTATGGGTTCTTATTGTTATCCTCCCAATATCCGTGCTTCAAATAGATGTTAACTTTTTTCCAATAATATTATCATTATCTCTTATAGTTTAGCAACATTTTAAAAGATGTATAAGTTTCTTTTTTTATGGAAATTACTACGATATCCAAAATATCAGTGTCTTACATACAACGATGACCATTTGTTTGATCGTATTTTTTATCGTATGTTGAAACCATAATATGGATCATATAATGAGATAAGAATACAGATTAGGTGAGCGCGTATAAATTTTTTTATAAATGACATGAAAACCAAGTGTATTTGAAACGGTTTTTATGTAATCCATAGAAGAAAGTGCTAGTCTAACGGACTCTGAACAAGGCTCGTGATTTAACTACCGCTAATCATTTATTTATTCTATAAAATTGACGATAAGAAAACTGTTAGAACATGTAGGCACACCTTTATAATTAATGGCATAGAATTTTGTTTATGGTTATCATTGTCTATAAAAACCATCGTAACCTGTATCTCACTCTCTGTTATTCTTCACTTGCTTCTGTGAAATAAACTTGTTTCTTCGGCTCTACGTGTTTTTAATAAAAAACCCGGATCACATCTCCCAGGATAAAGCTGGCTTAATTAAACAAAAACTATTCCTTTAAAATAATATGTATAAAAACTCTTCTGTGTATCATAATAAGATGTCTTATATCTTGAAAGTAATTAAATATTGAACTTTTTAAGATATTTAGTAGTGACGAACAAATATTGAGACTAAAGAAGTTTTACTTATTTAAACCATGAAGAGTTGTATTCATTTCCAGGATCATGTAGAGGCTTTTTCCAAATTCTTAATTATGGTATGAGAAATGGAAAAGAAATTCTAAACTCGTTGCAGACCAATCCAATGGATTATTGGCATGTATACTTATGATAAAATAATGAAACATATAGAATTAGTTTTTCACTATTCGACATAAAAAAATCATGAAAACGTTTTTGTGTGAATTAAATCGGGATTTATTTAACATAGGCAAAATTATTAGTATAAACCGATTTAATACCAAATAGAAAACATCACACATCATTATTCGTGGTGTATTTCATATAATTTACTTCTCATAAACCCTCGTTTCAATGAAAAAAAAACACCTTGTAAACTGGAACAAATTGGGGATTAAAACAAAACCGGTTTTTTTATTTTAATATAGGTACATTTTTCTCGTTTTTTCGAATCAGCTTTCAGCCGTAGGCTATATTCCAATTTACAAGGTGATACATTTTACGTTGTAGATACAAATATACTTTAAATATATATTAATGTACTTACATATATAAAGGCCAACCATTATATCCCCTATATCTTCTAATATTTTATGTATATATTCTTGTTTATATTTTTATTTTTTATATGAGCTTTTATTTTTATCTGTATATATGTATGCATGTGTGTATGTATGTGTATATATGTATGTACATATATAAATTTATTTTATTTTTTACTATTATTGCTTTTTTTTCAAATGGTTGGCTAGAAGATGTTTCACTGCAACAAGTCCGCCATTTGACAGAACATTGTTTTTATTTATTATGTGTGTTTGTACAATTATGTTAATATGTTCTGTCGATAAAGTTTTATTATTATTTTATCAACTCTTCAATTATATTTTTTTTTTTTTCTAAGTGTAGGAACTTGTTCTTTATGATTTTAATATTCTTCTTCTTTTATTTAAATGTGACAACCTTATGGGCCTCTAACATAATATAACTTTTTATTTGTGTACCTACACTTATAAATAGGGCGATATATTGATACTTTCTTGGTCTGCATTTTTAGTTTCTATGAATTTATATTGTCTGTAGTGAGCTATTGATGTTAAATAAATAAATGTAGAAGTTTTATTTAAAAAATAGCTATCTTCGATATATGTTCTAAAAAAATAATAATTATAAAGTTATTTACTAGTTCTTTTACTAATTTACTAGTATTCGTAACCTCGTTAATTTTATTTTATTGTTATAGAATGCATTCAATATTTCAAAGTACCTATCTGTGGATCAGCCCCGTTTAACGTTTCAGTGATGATGTCAGCAATCCTAAATCTTTATTTTTTTATTGTAATGAAGAGAACCGCCACCTACCAGTAAATTTATTTTATGCAGTTAGGCTTTTGGCTACCTCACGTAAGTTTCAAAAAAGATGATCGATATTTTCCATTGGCATGCATATTAAAGACTTTACCAATTCGTATAAACTGGCCATATTTTTTCATAACTTTGTTAAAACGATTTACTTGGAAATCTTTAAAACAGTGCTTTAATTATGTTTTTCAGTAATGAAAAGGTAAAAATTTGTAAGAAATGTTATTCTCAATAAATTATTTTCAAAATTTATTCATTTATTCGTTTATTCGATTATTCGATTATTCGATTATTCGTTTATTCGTTTATTTGTTTATTCGTTTATTCGTTTATTCATTTATTCCACCGTTATTGCTACACCGTTGCATCATTCACCTCATGTGCGGTAAGAAATGCTACCAATCCTGAATGCCTTTACTTTCATTAGCATGAAGAGAACGATTTGTATGTTTATTACTCTCCGCACAATCATTTAGTTGCTCATGGAGGTAGCATTTTACCGTGTCTAATATTTTTCTGTTGTGATATCAATATATACTGTGTTTATTAAAAAAAAAAAAAGACATGCAATTGGTCTTCTGGCTACCCCGCATGTTGGAAATGCCGTGATACTTTTAATGAATGAATTTATGTTTTCTTTACCCTAATTTGTTTAATATGATATCCCCTTTTTTTCAGATATTCAGGATTATGTTGGCTTTCAGAGCTTTAAGCCCATTATAACTTTTTCAGATCCCTTCAATAATAATTTTAATTCGTTTTTGTCGGAATTCAGAAAACTTACAAATGTTAACAGAAAATATATTACTTGTTATTTCTATCGGTTTTATATTTATTTTATCATATAATTGAAAATATCCAATTTAGCCAACAGAAAATGTATAAAAAAAAACAAAAATTATATAAGTATATTTCCCAACTTTTGTCTTGGCCCAATATTTCAATATGACTCTTATCCTGAACTGTCACTTAAGTTTTACATCCGATTTATTTTCTTAATTATAAAAAAAACACTTTTAGTTAATTTAAATATGTCTTTTTATAGTTTATAAGAGTGAAAAATAAAACCGTGATATCCCCGTAGATCAGGCTGCATGATGAAAAATGACAAAAAATAATGTAATATTTTGTTTAGTAAGTAGGCATTATGTATGTACAATTTATATTGATAGCAATTACTTTCATTTTGAAAATAATATGCAAAGCAATAAACCTACAAACAAACCCTATATTTCGTTATTATTATTATTTTGGTTCGTAGGTCACAAGAGAAAAGCAAATAAAGGAATGATTCTGAAAATTAATACAAAATTCAGTTTCGATAATATCTAAAATATTTGAGTCAGTTCACGTATCTACATATGTGATTATTTTTTCACGATCCTTCAAAGTATAATACTTATGGCTTGGAAGTGGGCTGCTCGATTGTTAATAATCGAGCCACTTTTCCGCAGTTTTCAAACAATTACAAGTATTAATAGCGCTGGCATACTATGAACAGAAAAACAATGGGTCTTAATAACACATTTTTATGTTTTATTGTAAAGTTTCCGTACGAGGAGCTAAAAAATATCGCACAAGACAAATCAAAATGGAGATACAGATTAGCTATTCACATGAAGATAAAAACCAAAGAGAGGGTTCCTGTTTTTGATGAGCCGTATTGACATCCTATTCAACTGTATTATTAACAATTTTATTTTATTCTTTTAATAGATATCCACTCATTTGCGAGTGATTTAGAATACTAAGGAACAGTATTTTAAAATTTAACTTTGTCATAATCCTGTACACATTTGCTGAGTTTTGTGCTATTTTGATACATTCTTTCATTGATGTGTGATGTTTCATATTTGGCATACTAAAAAGATAGAGATTGTTCACTACTTTAGTCACACTCTGGGGAAGGGAAAACTATAATCTTTGCTAAATGATTGGTAACCAAACAATGCCCAGTTCTCATTACAGATATGATGAAAATGTCTAATTCACATTTCCACTCGATTTCAACCCATGGGCGATAAGGAATTGTTTTTTGTATGTTCCTATACTAAACTTCAGTTGGAAAGTAATATACATCTCTTATCTTATAAGATTCATGATAGCTTATAGATGGCGTAATAACTACGAATAATATATGAATGACATTTAAAAGTAACTTTAAAATGTTTGTAGAAAATAGTTTTATATTGAAAGTTTCATGCAAGACTACGGGATTAGAAAACTAGTATGTAATAAAATAAATAAAATATAATGGTGTGATTTGATATTTTCCTTTCTGAGTCATTTTTCGTGTATTTCTCTTTAAATCTTGTTACCCAAATATGGGATGAATACTAACCAAACTTCAAACAAAAAGCTGGAAGTGAAGTTGGTCTAAAATACTATAAAGGTTATTTCGCAGAATGGTATAGATCTGATTTAATAAAAATTGAATTCGTCAGTCATAAAACCGTCTGATATTTTATTATAGACTTTTCTCAATACAAAGTATAAATTCATGTCACATAATAAATATGATCAAATTAAATAAATCATATAAAAAAAGTAGTTACATAAACATAAAAAATTTACAAAATTGAAAAACTATGTCATAAAATTTTGTTTATTGCCCCTGTGATTCTGCTTTATGAGATATTTTATGTATATATATTTTAATTTGTTCGTGAAATATATTGGATACGCCTTTTTAGAATAGGATGAACAAAAAATATACAGTCGTCAATTACCAAAAAAAACCAATCATAGTAAATTAAAGAAAAGCATACAATATTACATAGATAAAGACTCAATCAACAAATACAATATTATTACGTGGATATAATGTACCTACTACTTTTGGTTCAATAAAGCTCATAATTATCATCTACCGACCCAACAAAGTTGTGTGAGTGCATAGTTTATGAGAATTAATTTATCAATTTTCTTTGATATTGAGTGTATTTTGCTTGAAATTTAAATAAAAAAGCAAATATTACTCTTTGATAAACAGAGTTTTTAAATGTTTATTACCTTTGATAATAAAGGTAGTACTAATTTTAAAAAATTCTAAAAGTTGGACGAGTATTATTATACAAGTAGCTTGTTATAATATTTAAAATAAAAGTTTTAAGAGATACCTACCTACTCAAGGAAGTAAATAAGAAAGCCTTTTTATATAAAAATTTGACAAGATCGTTATTAAGGTAGTAGTTAACTGTGTACCTACATAGAATTTTAAATAACACAGAGACTTCGTATAAAGTGAAGTTCATAAAAATAACACCTTACCTACTTATTTCTATATATTTATAAAAATTAAAAATTATATACTTTCCAGACTTTCTGAAAAGAAAATGGAGAACTTAAGAGCCTTTCTGTTTTTGCCATCCATTTTATATTAATTTTTAATTGAAATATCTCTTTGTTCTATGACAAATTGCGCATATTCATTACATGCAGCTGATCTGCTGGCTACCCCACTTGTAACTTGTACCCACTTACCCCACAAAGAATACGCAGCGCGATTATGGAATTTAGGACTTCCAATGGATAAACCCAACTAGATACCTAATTAATTTTCACGATACAAACACATTGCTCAATAAGGGTGTTTGAAGGATATCTTAAATTTGTCTCATATTTGAAAAATCAATATTATATGCTTCAAGCATTAAACTTCTAAAACTTTATATTAATGTGCAATTTAATAATGAGGAAACATATTGTAGAATAATATATGAATTCATTACGAATAGAAGATGTTTATGTGCGTTTTATCACATTATAATCTAACCTTATAAAAACTAGGAAATCACTTAAAAAAGGGTAGAAATTCAAGAATATATCTCTCTATTAAATTACGGTTACCTTGTTAACGAAACCCCAATTTATTGATACCTGCTGTGTATTTTCATTCCAACAAACCGATTATTTTCAGATAGTTTACTTGTGAGCAAACTCTTCTGACTAAATAAATAAGTAGTTTTCCGAACATACAGCCTTTCATAATCTCCTAGAAACTTGAAAGGAACAACATCTGAGTTAGATATACCTATACCTACTGTAGAATACTGTCGAGAATTCCCTTATCAAAAGTTATACTATATTAAAACCAATAGAAATCGCTAGGCAATTTTAAGATGAGGCATGAATCAATATTGTACATAATATAAACAGCTAATAATAGCTAAACAAAGTAATAGAATTTTAAAGATTTTGAATAGTTAAACTTATAATTAACCAGAAATTCAATAATATACCTGAAACAAAATAGTTTTATTACTATCAGACCAGGCAGACCAGTGACCACCTGGATGTTCACAATTGCCAGGGACCTGAAGGTGCAAAGTTGCGCTCGGAGGATGCCGGAGGGGACCGGAAAACTTGGAAGATGAGGACTAGGAGAGCTGACCTCAAGTAAAGGGGATAAAGGAGAAGGAGAAGAAGAAGACTACAAAATTTTTCACTTTTTTAACCATTCGCCCTTTGAGTAATCAATAAAATACCTTTATGGTGAAAGAAGATTAGATCAATCACTACCAAGACTCCCCCATCACCGATTGAAAATTTCCCGCTTCACAATGATTAAATAAATTATCAATTTATTAACTCTTACATTAAGGGTTGCACCCTCCCTCTTCCATGAATTTTACAGGAATTTATTACAGTTAACTCTCAATGTAAATTAACTCCTTGCGCTAATCTGAAGAAAAAAGATCTCTAGTTTTCTTCAAAGTTTGAAAGAATGGGATCTGATGCAAGGCGGAGAGATCTGAGTATAAACTATGAAAAACTATTGTCATCTGTGAATGAATTAATCGTATGATTTACTTATAAAAATTAAATGATTTTTTTTGAACTTGAATGATTTAAAATGAAAATATTCACGATATTATTTGTATGACGAAGAGGATTATTTATCTGAAAGAGTGGTTGTAAGAAAGCGTGGATCAAATCCTAAAGGTCGGCTGCATGTCGGGTAAGAGAAATCAGTGTGCATGTATGAGAAACTGGAAGCGAAAGAAGCGAAAAAAGTTTGTAAGGATAAATCTATATGGCATTTCGATCTCTCTGCCTACCCCTCCGGGGACTCCTGGGACACGGCGTGAAGATAAAGATGGATAATTTGTATTATTGGACAGCATTAAAATTTCATTTACGTGTCAAAGCACCTCAAGGACATTGTACAATTTATCAATTCTAGGACATTGCATCCACGTCAAAATATTAATAAATAAACAGATCAAATGAGAATCTCGGATACACAAAGGTATCCACGTTTGATGTTGTTGATTTTTAAGAGTATAAATGTAAATTGTAGGAACAAACCGTCCCATAATGTGAATCACAAAGAGTTTTGGGTTGTGTTTTCACCAAAATTACAGAACGTTGGTTCGGAATAAAAAGGAAACCATATTCACTCTAAATAATAACATTTAATGTGAATGGCTTCGCTGTGGCGCCACTACAAAATCAAATCATGTTCATACTACGAGTATAATAAAGGAGTCAATGTCTTATCCTTGAACTTTTATATCACAATCGTTCAAAGATCAAATAATCAACTGTTATTATTCAAATTCTTCTTCAGCGCCAAATTCAGATGTGAATGTTAATCATAAACGAGTGCTGAAACTTTAGCTACTAGCATCATAATATAAAGAACATTTTAAAAGTAATAAAGCAGAAAGATTATAATATAAAATCTTTTATGTAAATTTTTAAGTATTCTGTAAAAAGAAGGTGTTTGCGAAATATCAGAATTAAGATATGTTGACTTGAATTCAGCGATGAGCCTTCCACACTTTTTGAATGACCTCTTTTTGATTGTCAACTTTCACGTTTAAGCACGCAGTAAATCTACTGGTTATGCCGCATGAGGATATGCCGTGATGGCATTGGTGTATGTATTGTAGTCTCAATTTTACAATTTTTCAAAAGTGCCTTTGATAGTTTGTAATATGGAAAAGACAACGGTCCTATGGTTTGATATTCCCAGTGAATGTTATCCAACAATAGGACTAAATATTTATTGTCTCATCATCATCATCATCTCGCCCTCAACGCTCCTCTCGGGAGCACAGGGCAGAAACCAGCCTCCTCCATTCAGAGCGTCTCTGTGCCAATTGCGTCACCTCTTTCCACGACATTCCCTGCGCTCTGATATCGTTGTCATAGGAACGGTGTATTGTGAAAGAGGGACACCCGGGCCGACGGAACCCTTGCGGACGGAAGAACTATCATTGGCCAAATATCAACATTTATTGTCTCCAAGGGTATTTATTTTAAATGATACTTATTAATGAAACCTAAAGATACTTAAAAAAATTATCAATTCTAAAAACTCACTTGATCTATTCATATATCGATCATATGTGATCAGGGATAGAAAGATGCTTTTCCGGGCTCATGTTGACTCTATCCTTGAAAAGGCCTATAAAATGCTTGGTTTTATACTAAGAATCGGTAAACCATTTAGGTCCCCATTTACATTCAAGGTGTTTCTCGTTTGTAAGGAGTCAACTGGAGTTCTGTTCTGTAGTCTGGAGTCCGCAATATATCACTTACATAGACCGTGGAGCACCCGGTAAAGAATTGGTCTCCCACTCTTCTGCGTAAGTTTTCGAGTGTCCTGTAAAAGGCAGGTGTTCGAAAAAATTAAGACATTTTACATCTTAAATTCAGCGATGAGGTTTGCCACCCATCCTGAATGTCTTGATTTTATATTGGCACGAAGAGGACAGTTTGCATGTTTCTTACATGCAGCTGATCTGCTGGCTACCCCACTTGTGGGATATGCCGTGATGGTATAGTAGTAGTAGTAGTAGTAGACCGTATCGAGGCGTTGCAGGGGAAGTTCATCAGGCATATGAATCATTTAACCTACAATCAATTCGACAATTACAGATCTGCTGTGCGCTACTATCACATCTCCACACTTGAGAATAGGAGGACCGTTTTCGACATGATGTTTTTATTCAAGATTCTCAACGGTAAGATCGATTCCGCCAAAATTCTTGAGGGGGTATGTTTTAGTTGTCCGGGGCGCACAACAAGATCAGCCAATTTATTTGGATTGCCCACAAGCTCCACAAACTATTTGTAAAATTCATTTTTAAGGCGAACTTGCGCGCTTTATAACTCATTTTTTTCGGGGTTTGGATTTCTTTTCATTGAGTGAGCGAGAGTTCAGGAAGGGTGTCTCGGGGGCCCTGGATTCATCTGTTGTTCCATAAGGGAATTTGCTTTCCTACTTTCTAAACATGGTAAACGCTATTTTTGGGGATTAGATTAGTGGACTTTGGTGGGTTGTGTATTTTTTATTTATATTTTTTGCATTTTTTACATTTATTTGCTTTTTTACATTTTTCGCATTTTATACATTTTGCATTTTATACTGTTTTACATTTTTCGCATTTTTACATTTTAAACATTTTATACATTTTTATATTTTTTTACATTTATTTGGATTTTTTACACTTTTTTTACATTTTTACACTTTTAAATTTTAACATTTTACATATTTTTACATATTCACATTATTTTACATTTATATGTGTTTTATCGTTTTGAGTCTCAAATTTATGTTTATTAGATTGGTAAAAAGGGGATCTTAATTGGTTTGTTTATTGTTGTCTTTTTATGTCTATACTAATTGTTTCAACTGTCTGATCCTTACTGAATAAATAAAATAAAAAATAAAATATCGAATAGGTAAATTTTGCTATGATACGGCTGAAAGATGAATTAATTTTTTATTCTATGCGTCAAAATGAGAAATGGTCCCAAAATACTGAATTGTGTATAAGTTGAACATACATAACATTTGACATATAACTTTATTCCATACCATTGTTGTTATTATAACAAAGTTTCCCTTATTCCAGGTGACCAAGTCCACAAAGTCCTGAAGGTTTTATTACTATCCAGGGAAAGTTAATAGCATCGGGGGATGTGAACTTTCCAATGAACGGTGTTAATGGAGTACATTTGTATTATGAGTTCATTCTCTTTTGTCTCATAATAATAATATAAGAAGAGGTATACCTCACCTACATACAGGATACTCATATCAATACAAATACGTGTATGATATAAGGAGTTTGCATAACATTTTATACATTTTCACATCCCTAATATTTCTTCGTCTCCTTCTATTTGTTAAAACTATTAATCACTTATTTGATTAGCTCAGTGCATCAAGACTACAATATCAGAAATATTTGAAAAATACTTCAAGACCTATTTCACTTTCAAATAAATGCATTTTGGCTTACTGCGATGGTATTTGGAGTATACTTTAGTCCTTTACATATCCAGATGCCTCATTTTAATTCCGTAATTTCGATTAAGAATATGCTTAATTAGTGATAGCTGGGGACAGAGTATCACAAACTCTGTACTCAGCAAGTCCCGTAGAAGGTAGTCATTCGTAAAATATCTCCATGTTAAAACATTTCTTCTTCTTTCTGTGCCATGTCAGGTCCCCCCGACGTTGGCGATCACTCCGGCGAAAACCTCCCTGTCCTGTGCTGCTCTGAACAGGTCATCCACTGTCCTCATTCCGGTCCATTCTCTAATATTGCGCAGCCAGGACATCTGCTTTCTGCCAACTCCCCGTCTTCCTTCTATCTTGCCCTCCAATATAAGGCAGAGGAGACGGTACTTCTCTCCACGCAGCACGTGACCCAAATATAAAACATTTAACATTTTCAATTCAACGATGAGGTATATCACCTATGTGTAATGTATTGTATTGTCACTTATGTATGTATACCAGGCAGTCAATAAAGAGTCCTCTACCTATCAACATGTCTATTCATTTCTGGACACCACATACCTCATTAAATACATAATATTATGGCGACGAGGAAATTGGAAGTAAAAATAAAAAATAATAATCGTCAAATATTGAAAAGAAAAAGTGTACAAATAGTCATTAATTATAATTAAATACGTGTCAAAGTGTAAAGTATTAAAATTCAATTCAGTTATAATAAAATTTTGTATGGATTTTTGTGACAATAATTTGTGAAAAATTGTTTTTGGTTAAAATAAATAGTTGTTTTCTAAATTTAATTATGTCTAAAGCAGAGTCTGTACCGTTAAAATCTGTGTCTGATTATCAAGAATTTGTCAAAATGTCTGTACAACAAGATAAAAATATTCCAGTGCCTGTATTCGAACCAAACTCAGAAACATTCGAACTTTTTCTAGAAAGGTTAGAGTTGTATTTCAACATTGTGAAAGTGCCCGAAAGCGAAAAAGTCAGTCGGCTTTGTTTATATTTAGGAGCTGAAAAATACAAAATTTTAAGAGAAACATTATGTCCAAGACTTATAAGTCAATGTACTTTTGAAGAATGTATCGAATGCCTAAAAGACAAATTTATATCTAAAAAGTGCACTATAGCTAAACGCTTTATATTTTATAATAGAAATCAGCATCATAATGAGTCTGTCGGGGAGTATATTTCAACAATTAAGAGTTTGTCTATTGAGTGTAAGTTTAATGAATTCCTTGACGAAGCATTGAGAGACAAGTTAGTGTGCGGTCTTAATAATAAAGAGATGTCAAGAAGATTGCTGTCACAAGAGGAATCTCTGTCATTCAGTCAAGCGTGTAAGATTGTCTTAGACATGGAAGCTGTCGCATATAGTGCATCATTATTGCACGGGGAATCGAAGGAGTTATGTCAAGTTAATACGCAACAATCGTCAAGTGATCAACGTCAGAAGCCGTCGTATAGTCAACGTAATGAGTCTATGTCACTATACAGTGGTCAACGTCAGAAGTCGTCGTACCGTCAGCCCATGAGGTCATCGTCATATTGTCGTCAGAAGTCTCCAAGTGGGGATCGCAAGTCTGAAGAGTCATCGTTTATGTCAAAAAGATGTGATCAGTGTTATGTGTCACATAAACCATATAATTGTCCGTCCAGAAATTGGTCTTGTCACAAATGTCATGTTAGAGGACATATATCTAAATATTGTCGTAATAAGTCTACAGTGAATATTTTAAGTCTAAATTGTAATAATGTATCTAATGTTTCAGGTCCTGTTGCTTTACAGTTATTTGTAAATGATGTCAAAATATTGTTTTGTCTTGATACAGGGAGTTCATCCACCATTATAAGTTATGATATATATAACAGATATTTTCGTCATGAAAATATGAATAGTTTTTCTGGTAAGCTGATTACAGCAAATAGTCAACAACTAGAGGTATGTGGATATATATATGTTAATGTGCAAGGTAGAGAAAACAGTCATTGTGTTAAATTACAATTGTTGGTAGTCAAAAAGTTAACATTTCAAGCAATTCTAGGTAGAGATTGGTTGAGTGTATTTTATCCAGAGTGGGAGGAGAATTTTAATAAGAATATTTTGTCGTATTTTGAGTCTAGTATTAATGTTGTGTCTAGTAGTAGTAATAATAGTTATAATCATAGTGAAGTTTGTGAACAGTTGTCTCGTAGTTTTCCAAATGTTTTTTCAAAGAAAAATAACGATCGTCCTATTAGTAATTTTGTTGTCGATATTAATCTCAAGGAAGGGGCTACGCCTGTTTATCATAAGGCATATGAGGTGCCATATTCTTTACGTACAGAAGTGTCTGAGGAGTTGGATCGTCTAGAAGCAGAAGGTATTATTTCGAAAGTTCGGCATAGCCAATGGGCGTCACC
Organism: Athripsodes cinereus; assembly: GCA_947579605.1. Taxonomy (NCBI): domain Eukaryota; kingdom Metazoa; phylum Arthropoda; class Insecta; order Trichoptera; family Leptoceridae; genus Athripsodes; species Athripsodes cinereus. The sequence goes on from OX388316.1 coordinate 20,151,681, forward strand.
TATTGTTTGTGTTCCGAAAAAGTCGGGTAAATTAAGATTATGTGTTGATTTAAAAACAACTGTCAACCCGCAGTTAAGAGTAGATCAGTACCCAATCCCACGTACTGAAGATATTTTTAATAAATTTACAGGTTGTAAAATATTTTGTAGGTTAGATCTTACTAATGCATATCTACAATTACAGGTTAGCGATGTCAGTAAACATGTACTTACTGTAAATACATTGAAGGGTCTATATGTATATAATCGTATGGTTTTTGGTCTGGCATCAGCACCAGCAATTTTTCAGATGTTCGTTGATTCTGCATTGCAAGGTATAGACAAGTGTGCTACATATTTAGATGATATTTGTATAGGAGGTGAAAATTTTCAGTCATGTCAGCATACACTACATCAAGTGTTGTCGAGGTTAGAAAGGTATAATGTCAAGGTCAATTTAGATAAAAGCGATTTTTATGTCTCCAGTATGGATTTTCTAGGTTTTACATTGTCGGGGGAAGGAAAACGACCGTCTTTAGAAAAAATTAAAAAAATCAAGTCTACTCCGTCTCCGCAGAATATTACTCAGTTGAAAAGTTATTTGTCCATGTTGAATTTTTACAAAAATTTTATTCCTATGAGTCCAGTTTTGTTAGAACCGTTGTATGAATTGTTAAGAAAGGATGTAGCGTGGATTTGGTCAGCTGTGTGTGAGGAAGCTTTTGTCCAGAGTAAGTCAATTCTTTCAGATAAAACATTGTTAGTTTTGTATGATCCTAGTAAACCAATTAGTTTAACAGTCGATTCGAGTGCATATGGGGTAGGATGCGTTCTTAGTCATGAAGTCAATGGTCAGGAATTTCCTATAGCTTTTGAGTCAGCCACATTGACTCCAGCACAAAGAAATTATAGTCAGCTACATAAAGAAGGTCTAGCTATAGTTTTTGCAGTCAAAAAGTTTCACAAGTTTTTATATGGTCGTCACTTTACAATATATACAGATCATCAACCATTGTTGTCATTATTTTCTGATAATAAGAAAGTGCCAGTGATGGCAGCGTCACGTCTTATTCGTTGGTCTATATTGTTGTCTGGATATAATTATAATTTAGTATATAAGAAAGGTTGTCGCATTCCACAAGCTGATGTTATGTCTCGTTTACCTAATACCCAACGGGTAGATTTTCCAGAATGCAATTTTATTCACATGTCAACGCCTTTAATACCATATTCAGAGGTAGAAAAGAATACTGAGTCTGATGTAGTACTGTGTGAGGTACGTAAATATATTTTAAATGGTTGGCCTGAAAGGGTTAACAATGTTGATTTAAAAAGATATTTTAAAGTAAGAAATTTTTTGTCTCTCAATGGTAAATGTGTTATGTATGGGGAGAAAATTGTTATACCAGAGTCCTTAAAATCAAAAGTACTTCACATCCTTCATTACGGCCATAACGGCATTGTAAGAACGAAATTACTTGCTCGTTCCTATGTCTGGTGGCTTGGGATGAATGAGGACATTGAAAGAGTAATATCACAATCTGATATTTGTCAAAGCACTCAAAACGCAAATCCTAGTAAGAATACGCGTAATCCGTGGCCTAGTGCTAAATGTCCATGGGAGAGAGTCCATTTAGATTTTTTTGATTTTAATAGTAATAAGTATTTAATTGTATGTGATTCGTTTTCAAAATGGATTGAATGTTTTTTTATGAAAAGTACTAACTGTCAAAGTGTTATTAATAAATTGGGAGAAATTTTTTCTAGGTTTTCGTTTCCTAAATTAATTGTGTGTGATAATGGTTCACCTTTTGCTAGTAAAGAATTTATAGAGTTTTGTAAATCCAAGTATATAAAATTGATGCATTCACCGCCTTATAACCCACAGTCGAATGGATTAGCTGAGCGTTCTGTACAAACTTTTAAAAAAATGTTAATAAAGTCTCTAGCATCTAAGTATAGTAATAGTATGTCTCCATTACAAAGATTGCTCGATTGTTTGTTTGTGTATAGATCGTCACCGTCAAGTGTCACAGGTATTTCACCTATGGCAAGTCTCTTTGTTTTTAAACCTAACACACCTTTATCCATATTGTCAAAGCCAAATCATAATGTAAGAAATAATTGTAATATAAGTCCAAAATGTCATGTTAAAAAATTTAATATTGTAAAGGTATTATTATAGATAAGTTAAGTAATTATGTATATGTCGTAAAATTGTCTGAAGGGGGAGAAGTAAGGAAGGTGCACGTCAGTGGATTAAAGAAAAGTTGTCTCTCACATAATGATGATTATATATATATGACTATTTTGACCAAGATAATAATTTCAATAGTACCAGTAATTATAGTAGTCCATCTGAACCGAGTCCTAGTGTATCGACTGATTCCCATTATGTTACAAGGTCAGGTAGAATCAGTAAACCTCCAGTGAGGTTCACCACTGATTAAAATAAAATGTAAGGGGGAAAGAGTGTAATGTATTGTATTGTCACTTATGTATGTATACCAGGCAGTCAATAAAGAGTCCTCTACCTATCAACATGTCTATTCATTTCTGGACACCACATACCTCATTAAATACATAATACTATGATGTTACAATTTTTACTATTGGCACGGAGAAAATATTTGCGTGCTAACGGTCCGCTAGTTTGTAGAAAACGGCGTGATGATGTGAATGAAAAATTTGATGAATTTCACTGTATTAATTAAGTAATTATACTGTACGTAGACGAATCCTGCAAAAACTCATATGATAAATACAAATTAATAAATAGTAACAGCTAGATTATACATCATCAGAATAAAAAGTTAGAAGTATCATGGGACACAAAATGAATAATATGCATGCTTATTACAAGTTTTGAGTTCGCTGACAACCGCACATGTAATTTTTTTCATTCTCCACCTTAAGAAATTTATAAGATTCAACTATAACCATCGGTAATGTTATTCTATTTTATAAATAATGCAAAAATTAACAGATCATGTATTGGGTGATAAAAGGTATCTGATTCTTTCAATATATAATTAAACTATATTTAAGCTTTTTTCACCCGTTAAAAGAAGAATACCTACTTTATTTTTTGGAATTTTCTAAATCCTTGAATCGATTATTTTGTAGAGATACTTTAGAGAAGTCAAATATATTTTAAATGTTTTCAGTAAAAATTCATATAATAATATTTTAAATCTTATTGGATACCTAACTATTTCTGAGAATATTGTATTTCATTCAGTTATATTAGTTGTATGTCAGACGTTTTAAATTATTTCTCAGAAAGCCTCATTTACAAAAAGGCAGTGTCCTGTTTGGAATCAATTTTATTATTTGAAGATATTATGTAAATATTTTGCAATGAAATAAAATTAATATTGAAATAATAAACGTCGATTTTCAAGAGAGAGAAATGCCAAATTTCTGCGATGATTGAATTCGAGAGAGTCAATATTAATATTAGGTATCAAGTACCATAATATTTAATATTTATTCTTATCAATTCGGAAAGCGTTTTTTGTTTGAATGTTCAAGAACATCAATTTAATAATTTCGAGAGCATTATTATTATATTTCTTGTGGAAAGAGAACTGTTTTTATCATTTGCAAAGGTTCTAACTGTCTCTTTCATAATACACTGTTTCCATCACAACGACATCAGTACGTTAGGAATATCTTGAGGAGTTCCCCAACTGGCATAAAGATGTACTGAACAAGGGCAGTTAGAAAAGCTTTAAATGGCGATTGAGTAGGATTGGAATGCGGAAAGATATTTTTCCTTCTTTTTTCACCCCTCGATGATCTCAAAATACAACTTTTTTCGGCGATTATGTTCCAACTACATTATCAAGTTCTGTAATTTTTTTTTTAAATATGACATGATATTTGAAACAGAGTTCTGTTTGAGAGAAAAGACATTCAAAGGAAAAGCAATAGATTTTGGATATTCCTTGATGTTTTTTTTTTGATTTGAAGTAGAAATATAGCATTTTGAAAATTATAACAAAACTTAATGAACCATTTAAAATGTTACACTAACAATAAAAAAACATCACAAAATCATCTTCACATTTACTGCAGACATCAAAAGATTGAGGAAGTATTGGAGGTGACTTCCGAACTCAAAGTTAAACATAAAAGATAAAGATTTTAGGCATTTGTTTGCCAAAGAATATTTAGAATATTACTCAACAGGCATTAAATTTCATCTAGCGTCAACAGAAAACTACATTCAACATTTATTCACCTTATGTTGAATAAAAAATTACTATTTATTTTCGGGAATTGGAGCTAAGTCATTTATTTTAAGACTTTCTTTAAAATGTTCCTTTGATTTTAAAACAAAATTATATTAAACTATTCATGAAATAACGCTGAATTCTTCGATCAATATACTATACCTACTATCTATACTATACCCTCACGCCGTGTTCCAAATGGGTCAGGCAGAGAGAACGGAACGCCAAACAGATATATATTTACACACTTCCTTCGCTTCCTCCACATTCATACAGTTTCTCATACACGCACGTCGGTTCCTCTTACTCAACACGCGGCCGTCCTTGAGATTTTGATCCACGTGATCAAGCCACGTGGTTCTCGGATGCCCGCGTTTCCTCACACCCTTTCTTTCAGACAAGTATATCCTCTTTGTTCATTCGTTCAACATGTCCAAACCACCGTAGTTCATATAGTCGTATTTATCTGACATTCTCCTAGTTCATAATTATATACTGAAAGTATGAAATAAATATATAAAAATAAAAAAATTGTAATAAATCAAAATTAGTTAACGTTGAGGTCAAAAAAGTCAGTTTGGGTCTTCCCACTTTTCTACTTCCACCTGGGTTTCCAGTCATAATTCGTGTGTTCGGCATTCTCTGTACATGTCCAGCCCATCTCAATACAAGAAGTTTCATATGGGTCTTACTAGTCATAGCATTTTGTTCACATACGAATAACCATACGGAATAATGAAAAACTGTTTAAATACTAATTTACTAACATTCATCCCTGCCACGAGTAAGGTTTGAGGATTAATAGGATCATAGAACAAAATAATTTAATTGAGAAGATTTTCCGGGATATAAGGGATTTATAAATATCTATCGTGTATGTACGTACGAGATATCATATACTCCTTTTTAAATTGTTATTAAAAGTTCTGAAGCTGCTTCGAATGTTTTTTTTATATAAATTTACGCCCCAAAATAGACAATATTTGCCATAATTTCAAATATATCATTTTCTAATAAAGGTCTATTTTCCAATAAATTAACTTTTATATCCAACCAGTCTAGCCACATTAATATGAAAGTTTTACTTGCAATACCATCATATGAATACTATCTCTTAATTTATGTGAAAAAGAAGTAATGGTTCGTCTATAAAAAGAGGTAATTTTTACTAAATATGACCCAACATTCACATTGTAACTGGCATTATGTGGCAATCTGTGTCTTTTTTATTTTTATGGAGGGATGAATTGAATAATGTAATTTTTGTATTTTTTACAATTGTATTAAAACGGCATTAAGAAATATGTGTTTTTATATCCAAAACTTTATCTAGACAATTTGAAAACAATAAAATATTATGATATTTTTACTACTAATGGTGATCCGTTAAGTTACAATACAGTTATTAGCTATTCAAAACATAAAAATATAACATCTATTCTCTCGGCAGCGTAGCCTCACTCCAAATTATAAGGAAAATCGTCTCGTATACGAGTATATGAATATATATAAATTACACGAATAGTGTGGAAGCGAAAGAGATATGTGGAGATATATCAAACTGGCGTTCCATCGTATCTGGCTACCCTCCTTGGGATATGGCAAGAGGGTTAGTTTAGTAGTACAGAATTCTGGTAGATGATTTTGAAATTCGATGTCTTTACCCAACTGAAGAAGCAATCAATTCTAGGATAGTATTTTAACTTGTGACATAAAATCATAGTTTGCGAAAAATACGGAATTTAGCATTAAGAATAACTAATTGGGTGACTAAATGTGAGCAACCATTTATGAAGTTTGTGCGACCATACAACTGTTTTAGTGACAGTATTATAGATAACAAATAAATAGAAAATTGTCAAGCAATAAAAAAACATATCAAAGCCAACTGAGTTTTATTTGATACGACGTGTATATTTTTATACATACATACATCTTCTTCCCCTTGTCCTAGTTGGGTCGGGGGCCCATTGCGCCTAGGTACCTCCTCCAGAGATCCCTGTCCACCGCTGCTTCCAGGACCTCTGGCCACTCCAAACCAAGTCTTTCATCACACAAGTTTGACACCTGCCCTTGCCAGCTTCTTCTATTATATTTTTTATATGGAAACAATATTGTGAAAACAATGGTTTTCTGCAGTCGGATAGTGTTTTTTATTAGAAAATCACAAGTTCGAAACTACTGCCCACTTTCTTCACCTTCGCAATAAAATCAAATGGTTTAACGTGAATATATTTATAACGAAACAAAAATATGTTTCAAAGTTCAACAAGACATGTCAAAAACCTAAGTAATTAGTAAAATTTTGAAACATATATTATTTTGTCAGAAATATTGATATAATATTTTCAAAATAATTAATTAGAAAGCAAGGTAACTAAATACATATTCCGTTTTCGTTAAAATAACACACGATATCGTCAAATATACAGATACATACTTTAAAACTGTATTCCCTTTGACATACAGAAATTATGCAAAATATTACTAAGTATCTTCAGAAACGACAATATGTCAACTATGTTACTGTCAAGATGACGTCAGGATAGAGATGTTTGTGAAACGTTTGCATCTTGCTGAACTAAAGAGTATTTACAACAGTATGTAGAATCGCTGTCGTACAACATGAACGGTGTACTTACAAAAGTATTTATTAAGTAAATTCAACCTATAAATTCAGGAAACTGCTAGCTACTTTCATTTGCTCAGCTAGGCTACTGAAATGGAATGTCGCTATAAAGAGCTAACAACATGAATATCTTAGTCGCTCTACAATGTATCTATAGTTACACAATATTATAAAACGCACTCAGGTAAATAAAAGCGAGTGTAAACTTGTGAAATTTACTGTGTTTGTTGTACAAACTTATGACAGGTCCGTGATTTAAAGATTTCTGAAACATTTAATATTTTCATTTAATTAAATCGGCTTTAGTTAGTTAGTACCCTAACTACCTATCCCAAATGATTTTCAGAGGTGTATGTAGGTAAAATTATTATTAAAGGGATTCTACTTCATAATTTGACGCTGGAGAAGGTTTATTATTATAACAATTTGGAGAAAGGGGAATTTAGGAACATAATAATAATAATATTGTTATTAATATGAACGTAAATAAGAGCGAGATATTGTGTTCTCTTTGGTATAGTTAAATATGTACATGTGTTATGTGCGAATTGTGATTCATATATTATAACAGAAGTCTTTTAAACCTACCTATCTACATAATTATATTGTTTATTTTGACAATGTGAATGTGCATAATTAATCCGTAAATTTTGTTTACAGTCCAAATTCAGATATAATGAAAAACATTATATCTCCATACAACAACAAAAATGTGCAAAAAAATTAAACAAATTACAGTATTTCATAACATGGTAGGCGTAATCTGTTGTGAAACAGTAGAATTAGTACCTATCAAAATAGGGTACAGATTTTTTCAGTCACAAACTATGCACATATTCAGAAGTGCAAACGTTGAATCATGCGTTCCGATATCCATTAGCACAAATCTCTTGATTTTTTCCCCATACTAATGGACAAGATCTGATTGCAGATTCCCAATCAATGGCTTCTTCTTCGCCGTCGCCTTTATCCCATATTTATTTGGAGTCGAGTCTCCTAGTCCTCCGTTTTTTTTGCATCCTCTGAACCCAACTATGCCTCCTTCGAGTCCTTGAACATTATGGACATTCAGGTAGTCACTGGTCTTCTGAGTCCTACTTCTATGTACATTGTCCTTTTTATCGTATTATACTGTGGTAGTCTCAAAATATGGCGGTAAGATTCTCAATCACAGTACTCACTAATATTTACACCTACCTTTATGGTATTGAGCTTTTATTCGAGACAAAATAAATTAAAATACAAAATTATTGTTCGTCATAATTATATAACAAACAATTTAAGAACACCCGTATGCACAAGTTGAGGAAGGATTTTTGTGATATGGTGAATAAGTATTATCGTGTGCAAATGGGCTATTCCAATTACAAATTACACTTAAAATTGAACGTTGTTTTTTGTTGGTTGAACCGAAAAAATTGCTGATCACAATGTTATTTTCTGAATACCGGCGTAAGAAAGTGTGATAAAAATAAAATCATGGTTTTATATACATTATAATCAAAACAGTCTAAGATAATTTACAGATATCGATGACAACGAACTTACACAAACTGATTTATTGTATGAATTTTAATTCTGTAGAGATATTTTCTCATTTCTATAATTATGTTTTAAAATCACACGTAGGTATGAAAAAGTCTGTCAAACTCATGAAAAATTTTAAAAATATTATTGTTACCTAATTATTTAAAACTTAGTTTTTTCTATCTAAATTTTTTGATTTGTTTTCTTTTATCACAATATTCTGAGAAAAAATATTTATGGAAAAAGCTAAGTCGGTATAAAATTAAAAAGCAAAAAGCTTAATTTATATAGGTAATGAAGTATTTTTTCCTGTTTTTCTTCGTAACTACTTTGTTTTTCAATAAATTTAAAAAATGTATATTTTTAAGTTATCATGGTATTACTTGAATTTCATATCATAAAAGCTAAAAATACTTATGTTTATCGTTTTCATATTTGCTAGAAGCCGTTTTAGATAATATGTCTGTATAAATGTGCATCTACAAAAATATGACTTGAACCATCATAACAAAGCTACGAAAAAAAATAAGGTCGTTTTTTTCTTTTTTGTTTCAGAGAGTTTTTTTAGGTGATGCCAGACCTGTCCTCTGGAGCCGCCTTCAGCTTCACTGAAGAAGAACCGGGCAATAATTATTACTACCTTTGTAAGCAAGTTGAAGACAGCATTGTTTATCAGCGCCCTTGAGATAGTCGTATACTGTGAAACACAAAAACCAAGTCATCCATCATCACGCTCATTCTAATTTTTCTTTGAAGTCGAATATACCACAAAGGAAAAATAATAGAATAAAATGAATAATTACTTAGTTTATTATCTTAATTCAAGCATATAATTGATATTTCCGTAGAAAATAATTCGTAATAATTTTAGGGTGAATTTATAAAAGCCTTAATTTTAAAATCAATGTCCCTTAAAAGCGAATTAATTAAGCAATATTTCATACCTTATCTCTCTCTAATGATAAATATTCAAATAACTGAAATGCTTACTGAAAAAGGAATATTATAAAAAAAATACTTAATTTATGTACATAGAAATATGGTTGATGATAAAAAACACATTTATTATTTTAATTAATTTTTTTAAACGATTTATTTTTCCAGAGACAGAAATTCTGTCAGCACAAAAAAAATTGTTTTAAATATACGAAAGAGGTATAAAATCTTGAGATTGAAAAGATAAAAAAAGAGATGATGAAATTGAAAAGCGTTTTTTTTTTCTAAAATATATGTGGGTACATACTTTGATAAAGTTCATGAAATAGATGAAATAAGAAAACATTTTATCCAAATAACTATAATTTCATTATATAGTTTCATCTTGCCTCCAATACTGAATGTCTTTTTTATAGTTCAAAGAGGACAAGCTGTATAACGCATTTACATAAATGCAGCTATTTTACTGATAACCAGACTCATGCAGTAATGCAGTAGAGTGGAATCAAAAAAATTAAGTTAAAGGAAGATTGAACGCATAACTAGCAAAGGCAAAAACATAATTTTGACCTTACTTCTTATTTACTTGGGTAGTTTGTTCACGAGAGATGGGAAGTGTGAAAGCGATATTGAAAGGAGAAAAGTTGCTGGGAATAAGGTAAATGGTGCAATCCGACCAATAATTGAAAATACAAACATATCTACCACAGCTAAAAGGTTGGTGCACTCTGCTATCTTAGTGCCAACACTCATGTATGCAAGTGAGACGTGGACATGGTTAAAGAAAGATGAAAGTGGCATAAATGCTGTAGAAATGAGATCGTTGAGAAAGATGTGTGGTAAAAGTCTGAGAGATCGTGTGCGTAACAGTGATATACGAAAGGAATGTGGAATGAAAGTTGGTGTGGTTACAAGGATGAATGTAAATAAGTTAATATGGTTTGGGCACGTGGAAAGAATGAATGAGGACAGAATGACCAAGAAGATATATTTGGCTGAGAGGAATGGTGCTCGGAGACGTGGACGTCCGAGAATCAAATGGCAAGATCATTTAAATCAAATCCTACAGGACGGTCACGTGTTGGGCACATTGAACAGGAGAGCATGCATGAGGAATTGTATGACAGTGACGGAAGCGAAAGATGTATGCAAGGATAGAAGGAAGGGGCCCTCGATCCTTTCTGCCTACCCCGCAAGGGAAGCGGTGTGATGATATGTATGTATGTACATATGTATGTACTTCTTATTTAAATAAACAAATATCACAGTTAGTTACACTTAGGTAATTTTCAAGATATTAACACTTCTAATGTGTGGTAAAGAGTTTCTTCAAAGAATACTCAAAGAACATTATTTTCATCACCTTTCTGTGAGCACGCAAAATTTCGTTTACAAAATGTTTCAAAGAACACATCAGCGAAGGTTTTAATACACGGGTAGTTGCGCATTCCATATTTTTTTATAATCTTATAAAGAAACACTTATGTTCTAGTTAGGGGTAGACTAATATCTATTTCACTTTTGATTCTCTCTCTACTTTGCTCCAGGAGTAATTTTATCTCGCTTCCTCAGTTTGTTTCAATAGTTTTCCCCGGGTGAGCGCGAGCTTGCTGCTGGGAGCTCAAAAGTATGGCGAATCAGACAAAACATATGTGCCTATTATCACAAATGTACAGAATGTGGAAAATGGTACGATCATAACTGCGTCGATAGAAAATTTTCAGTTTTCATGTGTGACAAGTGCGATAAAAAGATGATGAGAGTAATAGGATCACTGAGCAACACCAGAAAATTGAGTATCTCTAAATGCTCATTATCACTAAATTTTCTTCAAGATATCACACTATTACCAGAATATTACGATAATGCTTAATATGTTGGTACTAGATGCTGTTTTATTCGTTGTTATACATATACTATTCAGTTTTAATTTTAGCCGTTATTTTCATATTAAAATTTAAAGACAAAACCATGATCAACATTGTACATTATTAATTTGATCAATAAAGCTCTGTTTCGTCTTTATGAATATGTTTGCTTTATGTAGTGTATGAACATAAGTGATCAATCCACAGACTATACATCTGTGGTGTGGAACTGTCGATGTAAATTGACAAGTACATTGTCTCTGACACAGAACAGTATATGAACTGGAGTACCTATTGTGCAACAGCAAACCAGTTGCTGTTTGATGTGAGCCAGAGCCAGTGATCCCCAAGAGAATCAACAGTACCTACACTTTACGTGTAGTTTATCTTCTTATGGAATAGACCTGGATGATGTTGACAGAAAATGTAGGTGTATTATCCAAAGTATGGATATATTTATAAATTTCTCTTTAAGTCGTTAATATTGTGGCATGAGGTTATTTACCGTAGTGTGAAAAATATGATACATGTAATATTTGTAAGACAGTTCTTTTGTCTCGAGGCTTTAATTATTATGTTCCTTCCTTTGCCACCTGCTCGTGCATATATCAGAGATTTACACACCTACTACTAACGTTCTTAGTATTTTACTTTGATACGATGTTATAAAAAATAATCTTTATGCATTTTAATTTATTTTTATTTCACAAATTTTACAGGACACATGTGGTTATAAAAATATGTAATAGGACATAAATCAATACATGAAATTGTATGAATGTAGGAGAAACAAAAAAGTATGTAAGAATATACCTATGCGGCGTTCCATTCTCTCTGGCTACCCCACTTGGGACACGACGTGAGAGTATAGTATAGTATAATATGCTATACCTAGTTTAATTAAGAAACAAAAGTTTTCTTCTATTATGTGATTTATTCTCAAGAGACCCTCTTGCGTCTTCTGAGGACATTGTCAAGCTAACTAACAAGACAAAAGACGTCTATCTCGAGAATAAATCACATTCTTAAAGAAAACAAATGTTTTTTTTTTAATTTCGTTATGGAATTCTTCTACCTAAACATTGACACAATGAATATGCTTTATATTCATCAAAAAAACAAATGTTTTCTTCTATTATAATTATGATTTATTCTTGAGAGACCCTCTTTCGTCTTGTGAGGACATTGTCTTTCTACATAACAACACGTAAGACGTCTCTCTGAGAATAAATCACATAGTAAAAAAAAATCATTTATTTATTTCGTTATGGAATTCTTTTTAGATTCTGTTAGAAAAATACCACTTTCTCCAACTGATATTGAAGTGGAAAATTGAGGGACGCCGAAGTCCCGGTAGGAGACAGATGTCCTGGCTGCGAAACATAAGGGAGTGGACCGGCATCCGAAGTGTGGAAGAGCTGTTCCGAGCAGCGCAGGACAGGGACAAGTTCGCCGAGGAGATCGCCAACGTTGGGGGGACCCGACAGGGCACTTGAAGAAGAAGAAGATGGAATTCTTCTACTTAAACACCGAAACAGTGAATATGCTATAGCTATTAAAATATCAATATTATAATCATTGAAATTCTCAAAAACAACTATGTACTGTGCACAGATACTAGTTCGAAGTATATATAAACGTACAATGTATATAAGTATACAGTAAGTTTCATTACATAGTACGTCACGCATATTGTTCCCAGTCTTCTACGTATCTTTTCCTCCTAACAACACCCTAGTGCATTGAAATACAATTCTCCGACACCCTCACACAAAACAGACATAATAATGTTTTATCCCTTTTCTCCACAGTAATAATACTATGAATATATGAAGTTCGTTCATTTTCTCGGAAGAAGATTAGGTTGCTTGAAAGAGAACGGAGCGTTAAGTGAATAAAGATGTCGAGTATTAAAGTTATAAATGGATGCAATATTAAGTACGTATAGTGATAATACTACAATAAATTATTAGAGAAGTCGAGACAATTTGGTTTGAATATCATTATTAAATTGGTTTTAATATGAAATATGCAGTACTCAAATTTGGTGAAGTCTAAATCATTGATTCCCAAAGTCGTCCAGTTGGGCCCCCAGGAGTCCAGGGGAGACTCGACGGGGATCAACGTTGGCGGGACAAAAAAGGAGGTCAGGTTAGTTTTGGAAATATGGTAGAAACGTAGCTGCAGGAGGTCCACCGGAACCAGCAAAATATTGGAAGTGGTCTTTGAGAATTAAAGTTTGGAACCTCTGGTCTAAATGATGAACATTTCTTAATGTTTAACGGTACGCACATTCTTGAGACTCACAGAAAATAAAAAAAATATAAATACAATGGTTTCTTGGAATCCATACAAAAGGATCTATGATGAAAATCAAGCCTCTTAATTAATGATAGGAGAGTTTACTCATAAAATTTTTATATACCTAAGGCTAAGAAAAGACAACGTCACTTTTTTATAGTGCCTTGGATGGGGCTTAAATCCGCAATCCATCCATTTCGCGAGGCGTGTTTCATGCAATCTAGCTACCAGGATACGCAGCAAAGTTTCGAAACTCTGTCTTACCACAATAAAAGTGTATTAATTTTTTTATTTATACATTTTAAGACATAAAAAATGCAGTCTTTTTATTTGAAAAGTTTAATTATATAAGTATGACGTAATTGAAAAAAAAATCACAATATGTAGTTAACTTCTAAATGGCTTTTATTAACTTCGCGTACTAGTATTCGGAGACTCTCGACTCCATCATCAGGCGATTAGTAAAAAGTGAAGAAAAAAATCGAGAGTCTCCGAATACTAGTACGCAAAGTTAATAAAAGTCATTTGGAAGTTAACTACATATTGTGTTTTTTTTTTCAATTATCTTGAAATGGACTTCCAGCAAGTGCCTTTGGTCAACAGCATTAATGTTTTATATAAGTATGGGACAATTTCAAAACCCATACGATTAAGTATTGAATAAAACAATAAAAACAATTCAAACACAATGCTGTTAAATTTCTATAAAAGACTATGATACAGAAGCTCAATTTAAATCGAAAATCTTTAATTGCCTATGTTTTCAAAATTTTATTTTTTTAAAAGCACAGAAAAAATATTATGATATAAATAATAAATCCAGTAGAAAACCCCATCTTATGAGAATGAATGTTATCAAAACCACTGGAAACCCTCATCTGATCTGAATATTATGTGATGTAAACATTTACACAAATCGAAGGGAAATGTATCGAAAGTTTTTCCAAAAGTATATTCACTTTATGATGTACACGGATTGAGTCTATATACATATTATTATTTTTACTACTACACAACATAAAACTTCTTGTATTTTATTGTTGAGTGACGAAGTACTACTACATAAAGATACCACCACTATTTTTCTATTCTATGCATTTGCATTGTTGAAAAAAGGCTTTCTCGGTTTCTACGTACCTACATTTTCTTTATGTGTACAATATTTTTCCAGTAACCCTTCGGGGACTGAGTTCTTCCTTCTTTAACCTCCCATGTCTCTATTGTGTAAGAACATCGATGATAATACTATCGAAACGACTGGAAAAAATCATAGTTCTTTTTACTATGCTTTACTATGTATACATTTTACAATATAATATGTTACTTTCTTTATGACTTTTGTATTTAAAGAAGAAAAAATATATACATATATTTTACTTGTGCCAATGCAATCTATTGTGACATCTTTCGATTTCATATCTCGCTCTCAATACCTTCATACGTCATGTAACTCACAATTTGTCTTGGTGCGAGAAGCCTCACCTCTTCGGATTCCATTAGGGGTTCTCCAAGGATGTGATTCCGATTGCGAGCGAGTGCACCACAACTACAGAGAATGTAAATAATGTTTCGCTATCCTCTGATATATTATATCTGATTTTTGATGTGTGCATCAAAGTCTGCAGTTTTCCGTCAAAGTCCTGTTAGAATCGAATTACAATTCAACAACTTTCATTAGTTCAAAGAAATCAATTACAATGTTTTTGATTATTATTTTTTTATTTATCGTGTTGAAAACCAGAAAAAAAACCAATCAAACTGATCTGCAGTACTGTGCAAAACGCACAGCAGGTGGAGATGCATCAAAAATATCCTCCATAGTGCAAGTGTGGCATGGTCTGTGCTGCACCACAGTCACACGCTCCGGATTCGTCTCTCCCTTTTTATATATATGTGTATGTTTTATATGTATGTGTTTTGTATATATGTTCACTTTGTGAATGGATTTTTTTTTCTCTTTTTTTTTCACAAATACCTTTGGATATTTAATTATATTTTTATCATATGTCATTTTTTTTTTCTTTTTAAGTTAATAATTTTGGGTTAGTTGGAAGAGATCGCGCCTTTGCGATAAACTCGCCCTCTGTATATTGATTGTATTCAATTTGAATGTATACCTTTTATGTAATTGTTTTTTATCAATGTACAGTAAAGAATAAATAAATAAATAAAATTCGTCTTGTAAGAAGCCCCATCGTTCTCTATTGTCACGGCAGTTTCCTACACCAGATCTTAGTCGATTCAGGGTTTTCCATGTCCTATAGTCCATATCACTTCCTGCAGCAAGGTGTTCTTGGGCAAGGAAAGGTTCGCTTATTTGCGGATCCTCCGCCCACCTACTTAGACGCTCAGAGGGAGCAGAGCCCGTCAGTGAGGATGAGGCATTTAAAAATGTTCGTCTAGAACTGAGACGTTGTGGTGGGGGAACATGGTTAAATAGGAGATTCTTTGAATCTGTCTCTCGTAAGGTTCTCTCACAATCGGTTGCTTCACTTATTGATATATAGTTTAGTATTAAGCATTTAACTGAGAGTTTGATGGAAGAAATTAATGGTTATTCGATTGGTTCCCTGTAGATTGATCAAAATATCATATAAAAATTATGTAAAACAGCAGAATTTTTTTTAACTCTTTTCTGTAAGTTTTTGAGTGATCTCGAAAAGGAGGTTTTCGTAAAACACCACGTTATAAATATATTTAAGTTTGGTAATAAGCACGCAGAACTTTGGTAATAAGCACGCAGAACTTTGGTAATAAGCACGTAGAACTTTGGTAATAAGCACGCAGAACTTTAGTAATAAGCACGCAAGTGCCAAGCAAGTGCAAGTCCAAGGTAAAACGTTTGGAATTAGTGGCACACCTCATCGCTTAATTTAAGTTATTCAATATTTTATATACAAGTATCTATAATCAAACATATATTTAAATAAATTTTCCTTACTTATTATAATCCTAGGATATACTCGATGTTGTTACGTTGAATCTGAAATAAAAATAAACATCATTTTTAATATTAACAGATTAAAAAATTACTTTGAACAAATTATTTCCAAAAGGTTTTGCTAAAAAGGATCTAATGATACGATAATTCGTATCGGAAAAATACATACATGTGTAAACTGTAAAATACAGTTTGTATAAAAGTCTGAAAATAAAATACAAATTTGTCCTGCACTGTTTTACACATTGCTAATAAGCAAAGCTATAAGCAAAAATTCATTCAAAAATAATATGTTGTTATGAGTACGTATTCGAAATATAAACAACAGTTTATTGGCTACCCCATTTATGGGATATGCTTTGATGGTTGAAACTTTCACAACATACCCAAATGTAATTCTAAGCCTTTCTGTAGAACTCTATATTGTTGATAAATAAAATTGCGATAAATTGCTAATAAATTCCCCAGATTCTGCGGTATCCGGGTGGACGGTAAGTCGTCTTTTGAACAATGTTAAACTTTTTTCAATGTTAATATTTGAAATAATTTTAATATATAAAAAAACGTTGTTTTTTGTTTCACCAACCGACAATAACGACACCGAATTGTTAAAAAAATTATACCCAGTTTTATTGTCATCATTATTTTTCTGTTATGCTTTTCAGCATAAAACTCTAATGATGTCAATTCGTTGATAAAAGCGCTAAAAATCTTTGTAGTATACGTTTTATACACGTTTGTGAAACGAAAAACAGTGTTAATTTTTTTATGTTAAAATTACTCAACTTTATGTTCAACTCCTTAGCACATTTTTTTGCTTACAAATTATTTTATAGATTTATTCATAAAAGTTTAATAATTTATAATCGCTGCACAGTAAAGAAACTACAAACCGATTGTAATAAAAATATCTTCAAATTAAATAAATCAATATTCAGTAGGCAAGTACTACATTTATAACAAAGGTGTTATTTCATCCATACAAAAAATAAAAATATTATCTAAATGCACAATCCCTAGTGAGTGTAACAAACAATAATAATATTGGTTTGTGTTGGTGAGATGGCTTTTAAATAACACAAAGTTTTAAGGTAAGATCTCCCATAGGATCACACATGAAGACGTAAAATAAAATATTTGCTCACATAAAAAAAGTCATTTGGAAGTTAACTACATATTGTGTTTTTTTTTTCAATTATCTTTAAACACACGGTAAAACTTTCATAACCAACAAACGTCAATTGCAAGAACACTTTGATCAAATCTTTGTGTTTTCTTGTCGACTTAACTTACACAACTGACGAACTTATTTATAATATAATAAATGGCATATGCCTTTACATCAAAGAACACTCAAGTTCGCTATAATCATGAAACTAAAATAATATAAGAAAATATAATTCAATTCATAAATAATAACAAATAGCTAACAATCAATACAAAATTATTCCGCTTGTACAAATACACCCAAAGAGTTGTATAGCAATAAAAGGCATCATATTTATTACATGCAATAGATCCACTAGCTACCATACAACAGAGATGTTGTGATATAGTACCTATATATAAAAAAAACAAATGAATGTTGAAGTGCTAGTACTGATTACTTTTACTTATCACAATAACTAGTCAAATACTTTTGCACAGTGATGTATACTAACTTTGCAAACGTATGAATCGTGTACGAACATAGCTTTATGTCACATTATTTGAAAGCAATAAGACAATATATGAATTAATAAAAATACGAGGGATTTAAGAATAAAACTGACGTATGACACAAGTTTCATCAATTGAAACAGCCTTAAGAACAAATGTTGAGTTTCTTTGGTCAAACATTTTAGTAGTGAGGAAATGTTTATACAGAGTATTTTTTTAGGTTCAAACATGTTCAAATACGTAGGGAATATAAACATTATATTTACTTCGTAGATTTAAGAACTGTATTTTATGATTTCTCTTTGTGACATTTTTTATTGAAAATGTCATAAACAGAAATCGTTTCGATAAAGAAAAAAAATAACTTAATAAAAGATGCGTAATTTTTCCTAAGTTTTGTAGAAAATATCGAAATGGAGATAGGACAGCTGTTCTTTATCTTCTCCAATAGCTAATCTGGTAGTAATAAAGGAACTAAGCTTTCCACTTATTCCAACTTTATTGTTTATCCATACACACTACAAGAAACATTTTATTTTGTTATTTCTTATGAATAACATACAACACATTCTCAGTAGACTATCCGGATTAAATGTGTCTTAATACTCTTCTGTGTTTTTCTAATGTATTGTAATACACAAATACTCCTAAAATAACACGTGTAAAATTTTACTTAAAGTTCCTTTAAATTTATAAAGTAAACGTGATTAGTAAAAATCTGATGTTGTAGAATCATAATTATACATAATGAAGCAGATTGTATATACTATATTTGTCATTTTATGAAAATTATGGGCTCTTTTTGTTATGTTGGTGTTGGTGCATACTTAGATTTTTTTTTTTTCATTAATAGGTACATACCTACAGAATAAAAAATACTGAAATTTAAAAAAAAAAAATTGACACGGTGAACATTGTTGGTTGGAGAATGAAAAAGTGAAAAATCCTGGAGAGCCAATGTTAATCAGACGACTGAAACGTGTGATTAATAAGGATGTTTTTTTTTGTTTCAAAATTTATGTAATATTTTATTGTTTTTATTTGCTGTATTGATTTGTGTTCCTTAAAAACAAATAAATAAACACATTTTTTAAAAAAAAGGTTCTCCAAAGACGACACTTTTCTCATTTTCTGCTTTATGAATATAATTATCCTTAATGGAATGAAATTTTAAGCGTAGTATTTGCAAAAAGACTCAAATATTTTAATATCAATATGAGTAATCATTATTCAATATTATGCAAATATTTTGCCTAATCATAATATTGATAAGAATAGAATGAACGTTTCGTGGGTAAAAATTGCACGAAGAATATTAAATTTCTGAACCTATCATAAAAATTCCTATTAAAATTATAAGGGATCGATCAATCAAATGTAAAAGCTATTTTGGAAGAGAATTCAAAGGCTTCCCACGAAAGGGATACTAGATAATATTATATATTTTTTATGTTGAAACTTAAATGACTTTATCTATCTATTTTAAATTTAGTTTTGAAGCTTTCCTTCATCTATGACAATTATTTTTTTAATAAGATTATACTGCCATGAATGAAAATTTAACTTATTAGAATTCTTTGTTTTAAAAGTAACATGATCTGAATTTTTCTCATAATCTCCTCCAGTTCAACAGTTTTTCATGTTCCGTTCGTGAAGTTGTGCCTTAAATGTGCATGGAATTTTACAAGTTTAAACAAATGCTTATTACAGCAAAAATGTGGAAAAAATGACAAAAAGCTACTGGTGTCAAATAGTTTCAAAAACTTTATTTTTCAAATACCTATACTGCATAACACGGAAAAAGAGTTTGCATTGCCGTGGTAGTTTCAAAGTCGCTCCCATCGGTGAAAAAATAACCGAAAACCGATAAAGAAGGTACGGGCACATTTTGAGACTACGAAAAAGTATTTTGTTTTTCACTAAGCATCCTGTTGGATCCCCCCCAACGTAGAAGATCACTTTCGAGAACTTTTTTTCTGTCCTGCTCACTGTTTCCTGCTTTATTTAATTCTTATTTTTTAATTGATATCCATACCATCCTTCATTCTTCCTTTTTTTATTCTATTTTCGTAAATATACCAGTATTTTTTTCGAATTCAAAACATTTAATTAATTGAATTGCCCGAGTATTTTTATAAAATAATTTAGACAGATTTTATGAGGATTTCATTAACAAAAATATCATGGCATATTTTTTACGTTTATCTCGGTTAATTAAAACCAGGAACATCCAAAATAGATATTAATACTCTGTTTGAAGAAGTAAGTGATGAAATGTGGGGATTATTTTTATATTAATCCTACTCTAAAAACCTGTTTTTTTTCACCACATTAACATAGAATAAAATAAAAAATGATGTTTACATTAAAGGTATTACCTATTAATAATTCTGGGTTTTGTCACGATGAGACATGCGTATGAATTCTTGAACGAGAATGGGCTGATACTTTGGTTTATATTTTTTTCAGATGTAGGTACGTATCTGAGTTTTTGTTGTAAACCCAAATACAACCTCACACAACTTTCAAAGTAAGCTAAAAGCTTGTGTCGTGAAAAAGGAGTCTACCGACTATTGGAATCTATTAGTTCTATAATTAATATTTTAATCTGCATCGTATGACTAAAAATTTTCTATTGTAATGATTAAAGTCTATTGTTTCTGGTTATAATTTTCAAATTTAGTAGGATAATAGATAAAGATAAATGATTGCATGAAACTGAGAACAAGTTTCCGAAAAATAATAATATTTAATACAATATATTGTATTGTCTATAATATTCAATCAACAAAAATCTGTATCAAACTTGAGAAGGATCGAGTTTTCTCCATCAATCATAAAATTATTCACCTTGATTAACTAATCCAACAATGAACCTCTGATTCCAGCATTATTTACGGGAAATAAAAATATTCCATCACTTTTCCCCTGATACCCTTGTCCGCCTTCTTTAAGTGGAATAAAAAATGCGGCGAGATTTTGATGGATAATGGTAGGTGTTGGGTATCTACTAATCTTTCATATTAGGTAATCTGTCTTTTACCTTTGGTTTCCTGTAAGCTTTATAAAATGAAGATTAAATTAAAGTACAAAAAATAAAGTAGAGATTTAAAAAAAATGGAAATTCCGATGAATTGAATAAAATGTATATAGATAAAAAAAAATCTACGTTACAGAAAAATAACAAGAAAAGAAAAGGATTATGAAAATAACTATTAATAATTTAAAACTCTTTATATAATTAAAAAATCATATCGAGAATTTGGATAAATATTCTTTGATGTATGTATCAATTGGGACTCATGTAATGATTCATATTTGAAACGGTTTCATAGTTTATTTTGATTTACTTCTATATTAAAGGTTTCGACAGTTTTTATTACTTAACAAATAAACTTACAAAAATTATAATGCGGAAGAGATACTTTAATCATTTCACATGATATAATTGATTTCACATATATCTAGGATCAACCCAAGAATCAATACCGTTTATTCCAAATAAAAACGTGAATTTTCGGTTTTGTCTAAATACTTGTACAAATAGGTAGGCTATATTAATAATATGTATATATATTCTCATTCATCTCTCATTCTGTTTATGTTTGTGAAGGATATCCCAAGCACTTGAGTGGTAGATACTTGAACAGTAAATTAGGTACAAAGAATGAAAACGAAATGAACAACAACGAGTACACAAGCAATAATGATGAAGAAAGAAAAAAAGATGAAAGAGGAATGAATGAAATAACTCTTCACTACTCTTCTTCGACTAAATTAACTCTCTTCTATACAATATTATTATGTATTTTTTAAAATGAATCTCTACGTTTTTATAAATTCGAATACTACTCTGCACGTGGTTAAGCAACGTGCAGTGGATTTTATGAAATAAAACAATATTTAGGTATGTATAAAGTAAGACAGTATTTGTAGATGTGACAGAGCTCGAGTTTAAAGAGTTGACTTGCAACTGGCTCTTTGTCTACCTTATGAGAGGTATGTGATCAGGATATCTATTACATACGTAAATAAGGTATGTTACTAAATGTTGTGTTTTAACAAAACATAAAAAAGCATCGAAATCAAATAAAAAAACAACAATTATCAAAATAAACCTTTTAAATTATAAATCGACACTTTAATTTCACTATTTTTATAAATACTCTTGCCTAAAACATTCGAAAATGCATGGATGGCCTTGAAAAGAATAGAATATATGTACATAATAATAATAATAATAAAAATCTTTATTGCACAAAAAAACAAACATTAAAATATAAATATTGTAGAACCAGACAAATAAATTTGTGCAATGGGCGAGTTTATCGCAGAAGCGCGATATCTTCCAACTAACCCATACATAGTTACTCTTCAAAATATAAACAAAACATTTGAACACTCTTCGTGACAATAAAAGTACAAACATTTAGAATGGGTGCCATCTCTCATCTCTGAACTGAAAATTATTCCTTGAATTTATTGATTACTATTTTGATTTAGGCATTAATTTATTACCTAGGTTAAGAAAATGCTTTACGAATACCTGCCTTTTACAGGGCGTTTGTCATAGAAAAACAGAAAAAAGTGGGAGACCATACTTTGATAAGATCTTCACGGAAAATTCTTTGTCGGGGGCTCCACGGAAATACAAAAACATCACGGATAATAAGTTTCATAGAATAATATAAGTGTGTACCTATATTCTAATTACATAAATCACTCGATTGCGGGTGCATTGCCGTAAAATGAAATAAGTAGAATATATTCTAATTAGATGAATATTTAATCACTCTTTGATTGATACAGTAGAAACAGATAATCTTTATTAAGTTCAAAGGTACAATTAAATGTAATATACCTACTTTGTTAATTTCGTATTAGTACGTTGTCTCACAAAGGGCATCATATTTAAAGAGCATGAACCCTAAATTAGAGCCTTCCAAACAATTTATCACCCCAGTAATGTTGTACTGAATTGTTTGTACTATTATTATTTTAACTAGATAATGAACTCGATTCCACTCAAGAGATGAGCTATTATTTTAAAAATATTTGAAATTGAGATAGTCTCAGTATTTTAATTATGCTACCCATACTAAATGTCTTTTACGAAAAGGTTAACTTGCATGTTTATTACATGTCAATGCTCAACTAGCCGCCCCACTTGTGGGATAAGCCGTTATGGTATAGATAGATTGATAAGGGTTTTTTTTAAAATAAATTTGAAAATATTTAGAAAAACAGCAAATTTGGTAAATTAAATATTCACCGCTTCGGTGTTTAGGTAGAAGGGTTCCATAATGAAGTAAAAAAACAAATTAATGTTTTTTTCCACTATAATATCTAATATGGTTTTTTAGTTGAGAGAGACTCTTTCGTCCTATAAGGATATTGTTAATTTGTGACTAAAACAGTGAATAAAAACAGATAACCAAAAACAGGCAACCTCTCATGTATACAATGAATAAAAACACATAAATAGTACCTATTGATAAAGTCCGAAAACACCAGTAATTTCCCCTCAATTTATTGATCGATGATTTTCGTAATCCATTTTTTATCGTTTTCAAATTTCTCTGCATAAATAAACGTATTAACAAACGGACTAATATATTTACGTGAGGATTATTACGAGTATATTATTAGATACAGAAATTCCATGAACACACCTTTAAGTATTATATGTATAATTCGTGAGTGTTCTTACCCAAAATTCCAATTCTGGTTGTCAGAAATCTTTATTACTTCATGAATTTGAATTGTGGCTACGAATAATGGTTGTGTTCTGGAATTTTTCATACATATTTTCATTCTCAGAAAAACTTGGCAATTTTTTACTGTGCTAAGCTTTGGCGAGATATTTATCAAGCTGAACAACTTCCTTATAAAATTTCCTTATTCTCAACTACTTCTTAATAAAAAGATTACTAACTAGGCTAACAGAGCTGGCTAACTTCCACAAGAAGGTTGCCCGACCAATTACATAGAAGGCTACCTACATTGAGAAATTACTAATGATTTACTAATATAAATGACAATAAATGATTAACATATTATTCTTCTTACCGCATTTGAGATACGACTTGAGGGTAATGTATATAATGATTAGTCATAGCGATAAATTCAAAATTGCGTTTCTTTTAGTACTCTTGGTAAGGCGTTAGTGCCCTTGAGACGATTAAATCGTTAAGCGGCGATAAAAGATACAAGAAATCTATCTCGAGTTAATATATTCTTCATAACTTATCAACTGAATATGGATGACAGTATAATACGAATATCGAAATTCAGGCATCCCATGTTTAAAGCTTTCAAAGCCTTTACTAATATTAACTCCTTTCAAAAGCGAATCATATTTATTTATCGACAAAAAACATAAACAAACCTTTTACGCAAATAAATGAATCATGTTTTTCGTGTTTTTTTTTTCATTGACAATATTGAAGTGTTGAGAATAAATATAAAATAAAAATGAAAAACAAATACTAGTATTGTTTCCTTAATAGTACCTTTTATATAAATTGTATTATAAAGAAACCTGAACGCCGCATCGTCCTTACGTGTCAAATAAACCACCTACAATTTCATTCAGTAAAGGTTTATATCAATTGGATAATACACAACATTTTCAGATTGTTATTTCTCAGAATCAACGCGACAACAAGATATACAATCAAATATGTAGAATAAGTAGAATAAGTTGAGTAAGTTGACAATACAATCTTTACACAAAACACGTCTGAAGTATTTCCAATCATATTTGTATTCTTTTATTATTATTTATGCCGCGACAAAAATCTACCTTTATATTTTTATATAACAAATAGGATCAACAATCTTGTCTTCGTAAAATTAATATTTACATTTCAATAAAAAAGTTTATTGATAAAAGAGATATATGTAGTGATGTGAGTAGAGAAAATTCTCCGGAGAAATTTCTCGAGAACGAGAAATTTCTCCGAGAATTTCTCCTCTGATTGAAGAGAAATTTCTCTGATTTTTTCCCATGGGGATTCCCCTATTATTTATTGGCGATAATGCGGCGGAATTCCCCTACAAAATATATGAAAAAATATCCGGTATTGACTAATTTTAATTGTAGCAATATTGGTGATAAATTGTCTCAACATTTGTACATTGTTATGGATTGATTGAATAAAGTACTGATTTATTATTATTTTACTGTTAAATAAAAAAAAAAAAAAATTCTCGGTAAATTCTCTACTTCGTAAATTTCTCGGTAAATTTCTCCAAAAATTATTTCTTGAGAATTCCACAACACTAGATATATGTAATGAAAGAAAATAAATATTTTTTTTCTCAATATTCAAGTATTTGTTTCAAAATTCCTATCCATAGTTGAGACTTTTATTTAAAGAACACAAACAACAAAGCTTATCTGGCAATCAACTTGGACAATCTATCCATAAAGATCTAAGATAAGTCGAAACTTACTACCGATTAACTCCACCATCACAACACAATTTGTTTAACGGCCTTGAGTACAAAGGGTATAGTAATTGGATACATAATCAGATTAAGCTGTAGTGGTTTCCGGTGACAATTTTCAGCAGATTCAGAGATGAATTACTAAAAGCAATAAATTAGATAACCTTGTTTATAAAAAACTTTATATGCAATAATTATCACGGATATAAAAATATGTTTTGCTTTCACACATAAATAAAAATTAATTAACATTATTTATTTTGTAAATCATGATAAAAATCAAGATATTTCATAAAATTTGAGATATTTTAAGAGGAATCCTGGTTAAATATTTATATATTTTTTAAAGATAATTACTCCAAAATCGCATTACTCAATCAATCATTACTGTGATTTTAATTTTCAAAAAAAAATCATCGTATTTCTCTTGACAAAATTAATATGTTATAATAAAATCACATAAATGAACATTCAAAATTCGACATCAATGTATGAAATAATATGATGAATATTTTGTAAATTTTAGTCATTATAAACGCGTTGTTAGTATATGTGGTTTTTATATTTTATCTTATTTATTATTATTTATATATTGCATTTGTAGTTTTTTTAGCATCTTGTTTGGGGTTTGTTTTTATATACTTTATTATATGTATTTTCTATTGTTTTGTTTTTTATTTAATTATTATATTATTTTTTCGGGTTGGCTGGAAGAAATCGCATATGCGATAAGCCCGCCTTTTGGTAATTTATTGGAACAAAAACTTGTGCACTGTATATATTTAAAACGTTCGTCGGTAGCCTGGAGATAAGAGTCTCGGCCTTCAGAACATGGGGTCTGTTTTAGTTATTTATTTATTTATTTATTATTATATTGTGATTTCTTTGCAAATGTACCTACAACAATATATTTATTAAAATATTAGATAATTAAAATGATTTGTACATTTTAACGACAAAAGAGGATCATATTTAAATTTTATGAAACAAATAGTCACATTTCTCAAAAGAGGTTTATGTAGTTCCTAACTATAAAATTTCTTTTTAAGTAGGTTTTAGTTTTATAGGTCTAATTTTACGATCAAAGAAATCTTTCACGTTTATTTCTCTAATAGTAATCTTGAAACAATACTTCTAGAGATAGGTACTCAAAACAGTTTCAATTTTATATAGTCAACACTTAAAAATGTAAAACGTAATATATTTCCATCAAAACATACTCTCAGTAATGTACTTGTTACACATATAAAAGATTTCTTACATAAAAGGGGGTTATTCTTAAAAAAAAGCAATAACGTGGTGCTTAGATACTTAATGGATATACCATATACGAATGGTAGATATTTTTTTTATAAAAAACCGTTTAAGTAGATGTATTCTAAATTGTTCAGAAGTCTACAATATGGTAAGCGTATAAAAATAAAAACCTCAAAATGACTGCTAATATCTAGTGGGTTTTTATGTCGTAAAACCATTCCAGCACAAAAAGATTTATTCTAAAGCAAATATCATACATATAAGTGATTTGGGGTCGAAAAGGAACAATTCCAAAAATTTCAGATTATCTATCAATGTTGGTATGAAAATCGGTCAAAATCTTATTAGTTTTGGGTTCTTCTGACATTTAACAACAAATTAATTGGCTCAGTTTCAATAACAAACCACACACATCTCAATGTTAGCTTTTGCTAATATAAGCTTAAATAAATAAGACATTTAGGATGTTAATGTCTTATACATAAGGGTTTACGAACGCCTGCTTTTTACAGAACATAAGAAAACTAATAGAAAAGAGTGGGAGACATTATATTGTCATTTTCTCAAATATAAAAAAAAGTGAAAAAATACCTATTTATCACATATTAATTATGCATCGAAAGATAACTAAAAATATTCTAAGGAATATAAGGCAATATTCAATCAATTTATAGTTAAAATTGTATACATATTATTTATTTGTTTGTTGTATATTTTTTTGTACGATTTTCTATTTTTTACTTTTTTTATTCTTTACTTTGCTAACAACATCATTCATTTCAAAGTTTCATATAATTATCAATGATGATCAGTTCTTTTATTTACTTCTTACGGTGTTATTTATTTTTATGTCTTTATAATAAATTTATATCAGAGACTATCGTTATCAGGGCATTAAGTATGTCACGAGAAAAAATAGCTCAATTTGAGCGTGAATTCTATCTGAATAGAAGGACAGTTTAAAGATGAGGGAAGGATAAAGTTAATGCAATATGCTTAAAATATATATATATTGTAACAACTTTTCCCATTATTTATTTAACAACTTATCACTATACTTTCCTCCAATTCTTTCTTTGACTCGAGACCATCTTTCCTTACATTGTCCAGCTAGATCAGTCTGCAGAGTTTGAGTCTCATTCAGGGATAATCGTAGAGTTACATTTTCACAAGAACTTAGTATTTATACAACAGGTTCTACTTAAATTAATCAAGCTTATTTTGTCACTACTATAGTTTATAATCAAACTGGTTTCAATTGTATTTTGAACACTTTATTTAACACAAAAGTTTTATTATTCTCGGAGCTCGCTGACGTGAAAACATGCCAGCGAGCCCGGGAGGCCGAGAAGAGTGAAGTTGGTTGCAGATGGTCAACCAAGAGATTTAACAAGAGTCAAAATAAGGTTTATTATAATATTGGCGGGATTATTTAAAAGTCAACTTGCAACTATGGAAACTTATTACGGAAATTATCTAATTTATTTCTGTTATGATATTTTAACTACGACAATATTTCACACATTAAAATGATTTAAATAATTTGTGAAATATAAAAAATGCCAGATTAGTAAATACAAAGATACGTTAAAAAATTAAATCGATAATCAATCAGCAGATAAAAATAGACCCTTGCTCTTGTCACCTTGTTTAATTGGTTTATCACTTCAATTCAGTTATTATTCATCCAAAGTCGTTTGGCATTTCAAAATCATTCAAATTTATATAAAAATATTTTTTCTTTCTAAAATATAATAATAATATAAACTACAGTGATAAAATGTGCTCACTTCATGAAAATGTCAAATGATCTAAAAAGTAATTCAACTGACACTAAAAGCTTTCAACGACCACCTTAAATAAATGACGCGAATAAAAAATTGTCACCTTAAAGACGACGTCGCGACGCAATTTACATTGTTCGTAATAAAAAAAATATAATCCAATTACAGGAAATTATCAACCTCTTTAAATAAACTAATTACGTAAAACCTAAGATTGTAACTTATTTGTATATACATAAATTCAATTAATGGACTTTTGGAGACATTGAAGTTGTTGGATTCTCGAAAAATTACATAATATTATTTTGACAGAGTCGAGTTTAACTTTATGAAAATTATATGAAGTATAAAATAAATATTTATTTTTTCGGTGTTATAATGTAAACGAAAATAATTTATAAAAGATTCTCCATTCCTCAAAACTGTTTGCTTTTTTATTATGAAAGGTCGTATATTTAAAATAATACTGCATTCAGGATAGACGGCATTATGATAGAATGCATTAATCAATTTAAATCTATACTCTTACAACTTATCACTGAACGTAAACAAAACAATGACAAACTGCACGTAATAAATTAATACACTTACAGATCACCTTATTTGTGTCATTAAAAATAATACAAAATAAGTCTTTCACCTCATTACTCAAGGGTTTGAGGTTTTACAAATACTTGCATTTTAAAAATCGCTCGAAAGTTTTCAGAAAAGAGTGGCTTACTTATTATTTACCAGTCATTCCACGAGATACAAAAATACACAAAGCGCTTAAAGGCGAATTTGTCGCTAAGGCGATCTTTTAAACTAATATACTAATGTTTAAACAAATAAAAATTACCCACATATGTACCTAAAATTTGTTATTTCCTGGTGATTTTAGATGGAAATGCTTATTCAGAATAATGATAATTCCAGTAAATTACATACTAAATTATCGGAGGCTTATACGAAAATAATCGAATATTATGTTATTATTATTATCGACATTTGATTAATAATCTTCTAAGCTCCTGTCTTCCTCATGAGAGGTAATTAAACAAACATCAAATAATGATTAATAATGAATATCAGATAAATTCACGGAAACATTAGTAGTATATTTTGATTAGATACGTCGTTGCTTTTGATTAAATATCATAAGGGAGTAAGTTGAATGCCTTAATTTTCAGATGGCGTGGAAAGGATGGCTCACATGTTGATTACATACGGCTGGTCTGCTGGCTACACCGCTGTGGGATATGTTGTTTCTTGTGGGATATGCCGTGATGATGTAGTGGTAGTAGTAGATCATCCCAATCATTATGTATTCTTACGTATAATTAGAGAGAGACCCATCACACATTCGGATATCTCAAGAGTCGTAGACTCCAATTTATCCGCACATTAAAACCAAAATTGACCTCACGAGCGGACCTTTGGGCAGGTCTAAGGGGCCAGCCGGACAAAACAGGCATCGTGGAATTTTTTTTAAGATCCTCAATGTCTATGTCAATTTTATTGAAAGAAAAAAGATTAAATAAAGAAAATTGTAAATTTACAAATAACAAACTTTGAGTTCCAAGCTACCTTTAGCCAACCTATACAAGAATTATGGAATCAATGTAAGTACATACTTAAAGGATTAATGTAAATATTTATTATCTATGATTCGTATACTCTATTCAAATACAATAAACTCTACGAAACACGGTTTAGTATTTTAACTACAGAAACTCTCACATACCTAGAACGTATCAACATCAATAAATTAAGGTAGATAAAATAATGTAAAAATAAAGAGAATAGAATGAAAAGGATCATTATATGTAACAAATGCTTGAATACATCTCTATAACGATTATATATTTTTATTATTAGGTAGGAACCTTTCTACCGAATTCATGGTTTGTTTATGGAATTTGATTAGCATTAAAACACTACGCTTGCCTAACGAATTGTTGAGTTTTATTCCAGCTGGCCCTAACGTGAGGTTCAGGTACTGTTAGTTTAGGCCAGTTAGACAGAACAAGAATACGGAGGAAGCCTTCATCAAGCAGTGGAAAGATTGCTGAAGAAGGAGAAACTTACATATTTTTTTTATGTAAGTTTCAGTGTTTTTCTGTTATCAAACGTAAACAAATTGAGAATCATCGGGGCTGAATATAATAGTTTATTTTTTTATTAATCACTCAAAACGATTCGAGTCAAAACACAACAAAACTAATATAATAAATAATTCTCAGTATGTGTGGAATATCTTATCGCTGAATCGTTCATGTTAAATGTCTTATTTATGATACTTTACGAATACCTACATTTCACAAGACACTCGAAAATTTACTGAAATCATAAGAACATTTATTGTTTGCAGGAAACTCTTTGAAACTAAAAACCTAAATAAGTTTATGTACAATTGTACATACACAACCGATACAAACATACGAAAAAACTAAAATGTTTATACCTTGGTCGAAGGAAAATGTAAGTATATGAACCAGGTAAATCAGAATAATTAATTCCAGGTAATGCTTTATGATATGTAATGTAATGTATAAACTTAGTAGAACACACATTGTAGGTATGTAGGTAAATATAATCCTTAACTATTGTTTATCTTTATATCAGGATTTATTCAAATTACTCCACACTCAGTCACGTTTTAGACATTAAAGCTCAATTATTCTTGATGTGGGCTAATAGGTTTCTTGTATAAAGGAATAATCCCACATCTTATTCTTGGGTCTTGTATCTATGTAATAATATGCGCTCCTAAATACATACACTTCTTACATGCTTCCCTCATTATTCAACCGATTAACTAAGAGTAGTCCATAGTTTTTCCTTCAATCCATATTGTACTATTACCAGATTACCTTCATATTGCTTTCACGTTCTTAATGATTATCTTAAGTAAAAAGGGATATAAACATTATTCTCAATAATTGGTCAGTGTTATGCAACAATAATTCAAGTCACACTGATTTCAAACTGTGATAATTGATATTTGGTATATAGTCAAATTTGACAGTTAAATGAGTGGTTTGAGATCGAAAAAGGACTAATTCATTTGCAGTACAATGTCAGTAGAGGCTAAATCTAATTAATTTATGACTATTCTCAATACTTATTTGAGGTTCGCTGTGTTAAAAAATAATATCGATCAACTTATCAAACAGTTTTTTTTCTTGCATCAGCCCACCTAGACAAATTGCATTTGGCGATCGACTACAAGCGAACTTATTGATTGAGTTGACGTTAATTTTGTAAAACTCCATTATATTTGATATAACGAAAACAAAATTAATTTTAGTTTTACTATGTTTTATTTATTTTATCAGTAACCAGGTTTCGACTTATGAGGTCATTGTCAAACACTGTCCTCATAAGTCGTAACCTAGTAACCTGATCTAATAAATAAAACATAGTAAAATTAAAAACGATTTTGTTTTCGTTATATCAAATATAATGGAGTTTTACAAAATTAACGTCAACTCAATCAATAAGTTCGTTTGTAGTCGATCGCCAAATGCAATTTGTCTAGGTGGGCTGATGGTATAAATGAAACGTTTAAATGTTTTAATATTCGTGTTGATCACGAGCTAGATAATAATACATTATCTAGATTCCGGCCTTTTTCTCATAACTTTACATTATTTACCTTCATCAGAATGTTATTCACCTTTTTCATGAAACTTTTCAAAGGTCAAAGTAACCCACTACATTATTTCCAAAGCATATGGTGCTATGTGCTGAATGGAATAATATCTACTCTTACCAATAGGGAAATAAGATAAAATTTATGTTAATAAATTCAAACGTTTGATTCCAAATCGAATATGGATGGCATCCCATAAACCTACATTTATAATATGGTATTCTCAACTCTGTATTTATATATTTACCACTCACTATATTACCTTAGCACATCCCACAAGTAAGTTAGACCGTAGTCTAGCTGCATGTTATAAACATGCAAGCTGTCCTCTCTGTACTGACAAAAAATTATGATATTCAGGATGGGTGGTATACCTAATTGCTGAACTTTAAATGTTTTTTTTTCGAACATCCTTTTACAGTACTCTCGAAAAGTTAAAGAAAAAAGGGAGATTTATTATCTCAACGATTTGTTAATCAGGAATAAATTGTAATGCATTGTCAAATATTAAAATAAATGCATAGCTAAAATCACCTTTTTTCAAATAATATTTTCAAGAAATGTATGAAAAATAATTATGCTGTTCCGGCGTTTTGACCTCTCTGCCTAACCCTCAAGGAATGTAACATAAGAGGGAAGCTATATCGGAAGATAATATCATATCAATTTACATATTATGTATATAGATATTTTTATATCTATCTATTCTCAAGGCCATCCACTCGTTGGCGAGTGATTTAGGTTTATATCTGTCATATTATATAATTGCATCTTCCGATATTTCAAGATTATTTCTGTACCTACTGAGAGATGTAACGTTTGTGGTATACAAGTATACCTACCATTTTGTTTAATACTAAATAATATTGTTGATTTTATTTTAGCTATTTTAAATTACAAAGTGTTCAAGTAAACTAACCTGTATTTGATCTTTTATTAAAAGATGCATGTTTATATGTCATGGGGATCAATCTTTTGTTTTATCTATTCTGAAAATGTGACCCACAATCCTGGGAATAAAACTGTCTAGCCCGTCATAAGAAACCTAATGATTCATTTCAAAGCTCTGCATGTTTTGTCTTTTTTATTATTATAATTTCTATGACATGAAATTTGAAGTTTTCAAAGATCTTAGGTAGATATGTATGTGGTTATCAATCCCATTCGACAGATCTTAACTGTCACCCTACAATATTATTAGATTTAACGAAATACTAAACTCAGTATGTTTGTGGTAGGAAGAACGACTTATTTTAAGTGAACAATGCGACCAAAATGTGGGTACCATTAATAATATTACAATATATAGTATGATAAGGTGTTTTCAATTATACATACAATAGAAATGCGGGCAATGAGTGAAAAGGGAAGTTGGCTACTACTTGTAGTATATTATTACAAATGTATGATAATGCTCAAACCTCACTCAAAACTTATTCATTCTCGTGAACTATAACGGAGTTCTATCAGCGGTATAATAGTTACCATGGTCTCTAATGCTTTATATTCTGATTATTGTACCACTAAAAGTTCTTTTGAGGCAAGTAAATTTCATCATTGTCTTAATGTTGTAGTTGAAAGGTAAAACTTCAAATAATCAGTTAAGTACATAAAAGTTGCAAGAATTCTATTTGCTTTGAGAATCCACGATCTATTTAATAAGACAATTTATTTATAATGGAAATTTGTTTATTTTCAGAACTTTTTGGAATAAGGTTTGAAAATATGTGATGAAATTTTAATGAGTATTCTCAATATATCATGTTTAGAAAAAGAATAATCAAATCCTTAATTTTTAAATGAAAATGTATTATTAATCAAATTATTAATCCTTTTACGTTACTTACTTTTTTCATATTTTCTCACGTATTTTCAAAAAAAGATTTAACAATTTATCAAAGTCAACTAAGAATCTAAATATTGAAAAAAAAATAAGCTGGATAAATGATATGCTCGCAGTAGAAATAAGTACGAGTACCTACTATGAATTATTGTTTTTTTTTTCTTTTAGGCATATTAAAATAATAATTGAATTATTGAAAAATTTGCGATTTATTCAGAAGTCTAAATGAAAAATACTTTTGTTTTTAAAAGAAAAAAACACTATCTTATTTACAATAATTTATAAACAATCAAAACACTGTTATATTTTCACCATATTTATTCAAACTCTAACGTTTTCGCCCACTTCAATGGGCATTCTCAAGAGAAGTACTATCTTATATTATAAAAAATAAAATGATGGATTGATACATAATCAAATTCTTCATTCGCCTTACCTAATTACACGGGAACATGGAAAAACCATTATCTTAAAGTTAGATTTAAAAATGTGAAAATCAAAATACTCTTCATTGATAATACTCTTATTAAAGTTTATATATTTTCGGAAATAATTTCGAAAAACATTATGAAATCACCATGTATTTTAGAGTGATTAAAAATCAGTTAATGAGTGTGGCTTACCTAGTACTTATATCTGAAGTGTGCCTGTGTAGAATTGTTACATTGGAATGACTGCCATAGACTTGTAGATACTCTTAACTACATAATTATATGATTGTGCATATTAATGCATGTATGTAGTTTGCACTGAATACTTATTTTGATTATATTATTTTATAATCTAATATATAAAAGGAAGACGTGTGTGTTACACCATTTATAACTCAAGAATGGCTGTACCGATTTGAATGATCTCTGATTTGTTGGATTCTTCTCCGCCCGGAATAGCCGATAAGCTATTAAAATATCTTACAAATTCACGGGAAGAAAAATTATGAAGAAATATATTTACGCCATACATTATTTTTTAAAACTATAAATAATGCAATATGGAGAATATACAAAATCAACGATGAAGTTTTTTTATAGATTGGCCTATTTATAAAATATTTTTTCTATACATTTTCAAATTAGAATCGTAATCCATACAATTTAACATCTGTGGTTCTGATATTTCAATTTTGAAAAAATGATGGAAAGAATTTTTATAAATTTAAAATGAATAGGTATCTACATAAAATTAGTACCTGCATAATTATATTATAAGACATTTTACATCTTTAATTCGGCGATGAGGTTTGCCACCCATCCTGAATGTCTTGATTTTATATTGGCACGGAGAAGACAGCTTGCATGTTTTATATGCAGCTGGTCTGCTGGCCACCCCACTTGTGGGATATGCCGTGATGGTATAGTAGTAGTAGTAGTAGATAAATATATTAGGTAGGTACAGCAGATAATTTATAAACAAATCTAAGTTACGTTAATTGTTCATTTCGGTCGGTGGGGTGCGGAGGTAACGCTCTTGCCTTTAAGTCACGAGGTCCCGGGTTCGATTCCCGGCTAGTGCAAAGTGAAGAATGACCTTTTTCAAATTGTCCTGGGTCTGGGTGTTACATATATGTGTGTATAGTGCATTGTATGTGTGTATCGTCGCGTTAGCACCCATAATACAAGATTCATCTTAGTTTGGGACTAGCTCGATGTGTGTGAATTGTCTATGTAAAAAAATGAATGGAACTTTCGCAGTTTAGCGGCCCCACCCGTTTGTCGAGTACTTTTTTCCATAGAAAAAGTAATATTTTTTTATTCTACATATTTATGGTAACAATTTCTTCAAGTTTCAAAAATATTACTTTTTTATGGAAAAAAAGTACTAGACAACGGGTGGGGCCGCTAAACTGCTAAAGTTCCAAATGAATTTTATTTTTTACACTTTATCTACAATGACAGACTTGGAGTATTACGGGAGTTTGTAAAGAGTTTAATAATTTTAATCATTCATAAAGTCAGTGTGAGAGGCAGAAGACCGGTGGGCCGCCCTAGAAGAAGCTGGCAAGGGCAGGTGTCAAACCTGTGTGTTGAAAGACATGGTTTGGAGTGGCCAGAGGTCCTGGAAGCAACGATGGACATATACCTAGGGGCAATGGGCCCCCGACTGAACTAGGACAGGGGGAAGAAGATGTATGTATGTAATCATTCATTGATTCTTAGGCGGTACGAAGTTCGCCGGGCCAGCTAGTTTGTAATATTAACAATAATTTCTGTTTAATCATCAATTTCTGTGATATTTACATCAAGTTTTGTTATATATTTTAATTTTGTTATATTATTGTAGGTATTGTTTTTCTTCTTGTGTTTATATGTTAAATTGTATGGAGTATAGAGTAGTGATATGTATTGATTTGAATTGTATTGAGTAAAGTATTTTATATTTATTGTTATTTAAAAAGGCAACAGCCGTTTATAGTTTAATAAATAAATAAATAAATAATAGGACTCTTGACTATGTTATTTTCCCTCACCCACTTCGGAATCCCTTTCATATATAAATTTCCTTGTGAGAAGTACAAAACATCGGTTATTTGCTTGATTTGAGATACGAAAAAGTTCTACGCAGCATTTAATTATAAATGAATATTTTTTTTTTGCTTATAGTTATGTGTCAATATGCATTTAAGAATACTTTATTTGGAATATATGTATGTCCTGGCAGCGGCAACAAACTGGCATGTCTGGAGAGAAAGCCTAGGCGCTATAGGTCTCTGACCCGATTAAGACAGGAGTAAAAAGATGTTTATATGATATCAAAGCTTACAGATAATTTTTAAATGTAAATAATATTTATTATCAAACAATATAGTTACACAAAGTTGATAGTAAATTAACCCAAAGGCGTTCGCCTTGCCATTTTTTTTTCAGTCAACCTTTTAAAAATTACAGGAAAATAAATTGTACGCTAAATACATTTATATTTTAAATGTATAATGTAACAAAAGTTGTTTTCCTTTTTAATTTTTCAGTGATTGTCAACCTCAGGCAAGCAATTTTAAAATAACAATGATCAATGTAAAATTCTATTAAAATTACATGTAAAATCTATTGTATACAACCACGCTATTTTCCACAGAAGTCGAAGAGTACACGTCTCTTATTCTTATTGTTGTATAGAAAAATCAGGATGTCCACAGGAAATAACAGTCAGGTAACAATTATATTACAATATGCATTGTATATTTTTGTAAGAGACTAACCATAGAATGATGATGTAACGTTTTGTGAAATACTTTCATCCGGTCTCGCAAAAATATATAAATTTAGAACCGTCTTTCTAGACATGTTTAATATGAAAACAGAGTCTCAAACCAAAAGCTCACTATGCTTTCACAATAAATATTAATTAAGTTATTGATTAGGATTTTATTTATATTAATAATAACGTA
Organism: Athripsodes cinereus; assembly: GCA_947579605.1. NCBI lineage: Eukaryota > Metazoa > Arthropoda > Insecta > Trichoptera > Leptoceridae > Athripsodes > Athripsodes cinereus. The sequence continues at coordinate 20,189,114 of OX388316.1, forward strand.
CCTAATAGATATCACTGTCCCAAATACACATAATATACAAACAACTATCGCAGAAAAAATACGTAAATATACAGAACTAGCAGGAGAAATAAAAAATATTTAGCATTCTAGGTCTGTTTATATAATACCTTTAGTCATGTCAGCTACGTGGTAACTCCGAAATCTTTAATAAATAATTTACAAAAATTAGATTTACCGATTAATTTAAACATAAACATTCAAAAATCTATATTAATAAACACTTGTAATATTCAATAATTTATAAACAATCAAAAAACCGTTATATTATAAGAGTATTCTTGAGAATGTCCATTGAAGTGGGCGAAAACGTTAGAGTTTGAATAAATATGGTGAAAATATAACAGTGTTTTGATTGTTTATAAATTATTGAATATGAATTTTCACAGTGTGAACACAAACACCCTTCAACACTTGTAATATTGTTCGAAAGTTTCTAAACACAGATATTTCAGGCACAATGCTGGTATTTTGAACCCACGTTTTGAGCCTAATCCTTTGATATCTTGTATATCTGGATAGGTGAATTTTTCCCGGCATTAGTCTGTTAAGTTTTTGTGTGACCATGACTGATCATATAGAGACTTATCTGGTTGTAAAATGCTGAGATGTATGGATGGCAATTCTGCCACCGCGTTAAAAAAATAATAATAATACTTATTATTTAGTTCAGCGGTGATGTATGCCACCCTTCTTGAATGTCCTTCTGAATGTTTTTACGTGCAATTATTCCGCACACTAGTTCACTGGTGGAAAACGCCGTTATAATATGAATAAATGATTCTTATTGTTTAAGTATTTTCCAATCAAACTTACAGTCTAATCGCAAGCATAATGCATAGTATCCTATAAGTCGACGATACAACATAAATCTCATAGTGTGAAGGTAAAAACATACTTTATTCGTGGATGAATTTGAAATTTAGATGCGGTGTAATTTATGACAAGTAAAAGGGTTCCTACTACCTAAAAGTAGGTATACATCGTTGGTGGTTCCATGAAACTTCATATGTGAAATTTTTTCCAAGAATGAGATATTGATACCAAATTATTCGACTCATCAAGCCACAACTATATAGCTTTTACGCTGAGATATGCATTTAAAAGTTATTAGAAGAAATAAAATCTCTTATGTGCTGATTTTTCTTGGATAATTCGTGAAAACTCACATAAACCTACTAAAAAAATATTCTGTGAATTTTTCGCATCATACCTGGGTATTAATATTTTGAGTTCGTCGGTAGCCTAGAGGTAGAGTCTCGGCCTCGTGAACAAGGGGTCCGTGGTTCGATCCCAGGTACCGGCAAACTCCCCTTTCACGATACAAGCTTTTAGCTTACTGTGAAAGGTGTATAAGGTTGTATTTGGGTTTATAACAAAACCCAGATATATCTTTTTAAAAACAAAAAAAAAATTAATAGTAAATACACCTTCTACGTTACGAACCAGACACATAGAAAATATCATCCGGCATAATTTTTTTTACGATCTCTCCTTAAATATTGACAAATGCACATAGGAGGTTTCATTAATCCGCCGATAAATATTCCACCATAATATTATGTCACCTCTGATAATGCTTGAAAGTAGTAAATTCAATTTGTGTGAACAACACATGAATAACTAAGGAATAAAAGATTATTTTGAATGCAGTAGTAATGTATGTATATTATGTTATTCATATTCATACTGTTATTTTACCTATCATATTATCTTAACTCTCTTAAACATGAGCGTTACCAAGAATAAATTTTAAAATCGTGCTTTATTCCATTTTTTTTTCAATGACCTTCAAAAATTGTGGTGTTCTTAATTTTATTTCGTGTTGACACGTTTCGTATTTGATGCAACTTAAATTTTAGGTCGTCCAGTTTAAAAGGCAGTGAATATTGTTTTATTATTTTAAATACATACCTACAGCACGGAATCCAAACAAAAAAATTGCGAAAAAATATCGTGATGAGATAATCTACACTTGATTCTCAATTTCATAATCATTGCCCTAATAAATTATTTATAATGAGTGTCACATCAATAGGATATCATAAATGTGTTATTTTTAATTGGCACGTAGTGAAAGATCGAGGTTATTACATCAAGGTAATCTGCTGACTTCCTCAATTGTGTGGATACGGTAATCGTGTGTATGGATGAAAGGAAGATTTTATCAGATGTGTGTAATTAAGGAACAATGCATGTCATCGAGTGTTAAATAAATAGCAAACTTTGATCGACATAATATCGTCAATTTATGTAAATTTTTGATTGCTGAAGCGTAATTTTGTAAACGAGTTTGCTGGGAAATCATGACATGCGACGGAATGGAGCCTACATTCAAAATACTAATTCGTTACTCTTTGTTTGACAGCACTGAAACTCTTACTTGTAATTAGTGACGTAATTTTCCTTTCAAAATAATAATAACATATATAAATACATTTCAAAAATGTTTTTTTATACGTCAATATATTTTTATATTTTCTGTCCTATCTATATATTTAAAAAAAAATTACTTGCTTAAAAATAATAGATACCTACAGATTATTGTACAAATAATCAAATTGAATATTTCAGTGCTTATATTTTGAAACATTTTTTTAAATTTATTCATTTTTATAAACATTATTTAAAATAAAAAATAATTGACATTTGACAATACATCGATGAACGTCACAAAAAGTCCACTTCCACATTGTGACAAAAAGTCCGGAAACTGCAGACAAGAAGAATGTACACATAGCATATAAAGAAACTTTATAAGCATAAATGGGTTAGACCAGTGGTCGGCAAAGTGCGGCTCCGGAGCCGCACGTGGCTCTTTGGCCCCACAAGTGCGGCTCTCACGGCCTAGTCTAGAGTCAAATTAGTTAGAGAACAAAAAATCAGAAAACGTGAAATTAGAAAATAAATTTTAAAAAATTCGTTACAATAAAGAATTTCACCATACATAATTCCTTATTTCCCTAAATTAGCGAAGGTCTAAAATTATAATAAAGGTTTACTTAATTAATAAACAGAGTTGGCTCTCAATTTTTTTTTGATCAGTGTAATGTACATATTTGGCTCTTTGGCGAATAAGTTTGCCGATCACTGGGTTAGACTAATGATATATGTATGACGTCACAAAAAATTTACTTCCACGTCCGAGTACCTGAAGACCACTTTTGGACTAAGAAGAATTCACTCAATGCAGGCGGATCTGTAGTAGGTACATAAATTTCATAGTAGGAAATAAAAATATTTTCTCTCAGTTTTCAAAGTGCTCGCTAATGACGCTAACGAATCGAAACCGGTCGCAATATTAAAAGCAACAGTGATAATTTAAAATCATTGCAAGAAAACTCGTTGCTATTAATTATGATGATGATGATGATGATTTTGGATGATTTTATTTTATTTATGACGCCGTTTTACAGTCTCTAGACCGTCACAAGGGCGCCAGTGAAGAGTTTAGTTTTTAATTTGCCTCTGAAGCTAGTGATCGTCTGACCATCTCTCAGCAGCACCGGTAGGCGATTCCACATAACTGGTCCTACAACACCAAAGGCCCTCTCGTAGAAGTTGGACTTACCGGATATTATGTCGCGAAATTATCACATTGTGAATGCCAATAATATTAATAACTATTTAAAATTGATCAACTGAAATCATTTCTTAAGCTTTAAAGGGAACAGAGGGAGAAAATTATTCCTTTAGTACTATTTTATTTTTTTCCATCACGTAGGTGTCAATTGACGATTAATCTCTTTTCGTAAATTTGAGCTCGTGAGGTGTTAAATTTCATGTTCTTGCAAAAGGCTGACGAGTCACAATTTTTACAATAGAAAGGATTTCAAGGTAGTTTGTACAATATGTAATTCAGGCTTATGAATTTGAACAGTTTCTCTTTTATCAACTTTATCAACTATATTCTCAACACTTGTACCACTGGGATTAAATGTTAGATTAATCGAAATATTGGCAAGGCCATGAAAAACAGCTTTCTGGTATTTATAATTTTTACTTTTTTCTACGCTGGCATAGACACGAGATCGAACATAAGGCTGAAAAATTGTTCCCTCAGTTGATATTCTGAAAGAAATGACTGAATTCAAATTACTTGGACGACCCAATAAATAATATTGTTTAATAAAGAACTGTAATGATTATCGCATGATTAGCCTAATGAGCCATGTATTAAGACTGTTTCTTAAAATTATACATGCCAGAATAAGAAACAAGTGCGAGCAAGATCTAGATGAAACACAATTCGGGTTCCGAAATGCATTCGGTACCAGAGAAGCTTTATTGGCAGTCAATGTCCTGCTACAGAAGTGTCGCGATCAACGCAAAGAGGTGTTTGCATGCTTCATCGATTACGAAAAGGAATTTGACAGGGTAAGGCACACGACACTCATGGAGATGCTCAGAGACTGTAATATTGACTCCAAAGACCTTAACTTCATAAGAAATCTCTACTGGTGTCAAACGGCAAAGATCAGATATGGAAGCGGAAACACAGAGGCTATAGCTATACAAAGAGGAGTTCGACAAGGTTGTATTCTGTCACCTCTATTGTTTAACCTTTACTCCAAAAAAGTCTTTCAAAGAACTCTAGAAAACACTAGCCTTGGAGTGAAGATCAATGGAGTCGTTATAAATAATATCAGATATGCTGACGATACAGTCATATTGGCTGAAAGTATAACTGATCTCCAAGAGCTTCTTAATAAGATTGACACGGCTGGAGAAGAGTTGGGTCTGACAATAAATGTCGCTAAAACCAAGTGGATGTCGTTTGGAAGACTTGATTATTCTGGATCATCTCTGCAACTAAAAGGAGTAAATATCGAAATGGTTGACAAGTTTAAATACCTCGGCAGTATCATAACAAATACACTCGACCCAGATAAAGAGGTAAAATGAAGGATAGAAGTTGCTCGTGCTGCATTTAATAAGATGAGACCCTTCTTCTGTGACGATAATTTGAATCTTAAACTTCGACAAAGAATGATAAAAGCTTACATATGGTCAACTCTATTATACGGATGTGAAACTTGGACTCTGAAAGTAAACGTAATGAATCGGTTAGAAGCATTCGAAATGTGGGTACACAGAAGAATGCTTCGTATACCTTGGACCGAAAGGGTCAGTAACATCGAAGTGCTTAGGAGAGCCGGAGCCAAGAGAGAGCTGTTGTCGATTGTTAAAGTGAGGAAGGTCTCATATTTGGGTCACGTGCTGCGTGGAGAGAAGTACCGTCTCCTCCGCCTTATATTGGAGGGCAAGATAGAAGGAAGACGGGGAGTTGGCAGAAAGCAGATGTCCTGGCTGCGCAATATTAGAGAATGGACCGGAATGAGGACAGTGGATGACCTGTTCAGAGCAGCACAGGACAGGGAGGTTTTCGCCGGAGTGATCGCCAACGTCGGGGGGACCTGACATGGCACAGAAAGAAGAAGAATAAATTTAATAAGCCCGTTCATGAGGGAGCCGTGCTCAAATCGTTACAATGGGAAGATTTTTTTAGAAAATGACTTCCAAAAGTCAATTTTTAATGAAAATAATGAACACTTTTTGTTTCCATTAAGAAATTTAAATATTAAAAAAAAGAACACATCAGTCATTTTTAAAATGACAATATTCAAATACAAATGTTCGATGAACTTGACACTGATATCAATTTTTTAACGAAATGGAGAAGTCGTATTTTTTCAATATCATTGAAACCTTTTGAAAAGCTATTTAATAATATTTTTTTTATTTTCTGAATGTTTCAAATGTAAAATTTGAATACATTAAATAACTTTTTCCTAAAAATAAACTCTCTTATTTATTTTGTATTTATTTCCTTCGTTTTTTTCTATTAATTTTTTATATAGGAATAAAAGAATTGTTTTCGTTTATTACGTATAAATTTAATCCAGAAAAATATTGCTTATATAAGGTTTACATTTATCTTTCATTGTATTTTTATCTAACACAAATGGCATTGTTTTTATTTTGCAATTACTTTATTGAAATTACTTTATCTGCAAACTTTATTGAAACATTATGTATGTATGTAGAAGAAATATTATTTAAATAATATTAACATAACTTATGATTATTTATACAAAAATTATCTTCTTCAAATTCGTTAATATACAATCGAAAACAGTAAAACACATAATTGAAAGCAGCAAGAAAAAAAACATAAAAAATACATAAAAACCCTACACTGTGTTTATGAGATGAGTTTTGTAAGCTTGAGACATCAATTCCCGATACTAGGTGTAGCATTCACAATAAAGGTCTTTCAGAGAAGTCAAATTAATATTTATTCTTGTAGATAAACTACAATCCTTACTTAACTGACAATCTAACTAACGGTTTTCAAAATTGTAAACCAAGACAACTGTATGTTATTGTAAATGTATGTACTTATGAAGCTTGCCATCAAATTTTCAATATTGTGATTCTGCCGAATCCACTATTAAGATAAGATTCCGCGGAATCCACTATTTTAATTATATTAATTTTTTTACTGTACATTGATCACAATACTTACAATTTTGTAGAGAAATGGGTTCAGATTAAATACAAGGAATATACAAAGGGTGATTTATCGCAAAGACGCGATCACTGCCAACTAACCCAAAAATATAAAATAAAAAAGAGTTATCCATAAAAAAAATATTAAGTTTTCGAGTGCCATGTGATAAGGCAGATATTCGTTAAACATCACGTTTTAAGTCATTTAACATATTCGGTTTAGCGATGAGGTATGCCAGTCATCATGAATGCCTTGACTTTTATCGGTACGGAGAGGAAGACTTTCAGGTTTTTTACTAGCAGCTGCTCCGCAAGCTACTCCACTTGTGTTTAATGCTGTGTTAGAATGAATGAATGGATCTGATTTTAATAAAGTTTTATATAAAATCCGCATCGCGAATCACACAGTTTAGGCAAATGAATAATATTTCAGTAATAATTTGGTTACAAATTTGTTCGCCCAGCCTAGACATTTTTTTATTGAATTTCACTTGATTATATTGAATAAAAGTATATGCGATAATGTTCCGAACAATGTTTTATCAATCCCTTTTCAGCCGCGACTTAGTATTTACGCAACTTAATCAATTGCGAAACAAAGAGGCTACAAAATACGTAGGAAATGTATTATCTAAATCCTAATATTCCGAATACACAAAAGAAATAATAAGCAGCTTTGTAGGAAAACCGTAGTAAGAAGATTAGTGTTTTTTGTTGAGGTGTCGTTGTTTCAGAAGGATTTTATGAAATCCTAGGATTGTTATATTCCATTCCAACAATTCTCTATATATTTCTAACATTTCATTTACTTTGTATAATAGATTCAAAAACCTGATTCAATGTTAAAAACTTGTTAGTTATAAGCATCATATTTACTTTGGATTAAAAAAAGTACTGGTATAGAAAGAGATATTCTTAAATTTTTAAATCTTTTTAAGATTTATCTTCGTAGATTTAACACAGTTGTCTTCAACTCTTTTATCTCCGCGGACCGATCAACGTTTTATAATTTCACCACGGCCTGCTAGGAGAAGACGTTGATTGTGAAGTGAAAGAGAGGAACTTTTTTAGATCATGATTTGCCTTACACTCTAAACTCACCTCGTCGCAGATTTTCGAAAATGTAAAGGAATTTGATATAGGTCATTCAAGATCTTCCGATTTTGTATACGAAAGTATTTAAATTATTCAAAATGAAAAGAACTTGGTTTTAAAAGGTCTCCGATTCCAAAATGTTATTGTTTCAGTTGCGCTAAAAAAATATTTTATTCTTCTCGATTCCGTATATTTTCTCAATATCTCAGGTCTGGTTTTGTAAGTCGACTTTTCATAAGTGAGGAGAGTTTTTAGGTCTCAAATTCTAGGATTTGATTATTTCCTTTACACTCATAATTTCTCCTCCCTGTAGCCAGATTTTCGAAAAGATATAAAATTTCGACATATTTCTTCTAACGTTGTACAAACCAGGGGTTTGAAAACTCACCAAATTACGCTAAAGAGTTAACACATTATTCAGTTGATGGGAACGCATTCATGAGAGTGATGGAGTAATGAAGTTAGCTTAGAAATGAAATGAAACGGATGATTATACAAGGAGAAATCCTAGTAGGTTGATAAAAAGAAAAAATACAGAATTTTGTCACTTTTAATAAATACCTATATTTTCATAAACTTTTACATTATATTTCCTTCTAGTGAGATAGCCAGTGGATCTATTAAGGTTTTCGTAAGTGGTTTTATATTCAAATAATAATTCCTATTTTGTATTGTTCGTGAAAACGAATCACTCATTAATTTACTAAAGTTTTATACTAGTTGAAATTTTGTGTGAAACATTTTTATACGTTATTTTTATTCGAGATAATCATGTGGACGTATGTTTAATGAAGAAAAAAAGTTATAACAACGAACTTCATGATTTGTGTAGGTTTTTTATACTTTATATTTAAAAAAATTAATGTAAAAGAGAAATATTCATCTTTTACTTAAACATAGTGCTATGAACCTAAGATGGGATGACTATATTAAGACAAAATCACACTGACTGGAAGGAATAATGAATCTCCAACCTGTATTCCCAAATTGAGCATAAGAATTCCTTTGAAAAAGTTAAGTTATTTTTCAGTAAATATTTTAATTTATGAACTTTGTAAGACACGAGATAAAATTTCAATTTAGAAAGCCTTAATAAAAATACGTCATATATGATTTTATTATTTGGTGAAAAATTCCAACGAACACAACTTTTACAAAGAATTTTTATAGGCAATAAAATCAGTTTATAATATTTTCATCGATAAGAATAATTTCTTTATTGTCCTATAATATATGAATTTATTGAGGGCCAAATATACAGTTTCTTTTTTATTACATTATAAAACGTATTCCTCCAGGGCCACTCTTATAATATATTATTTTAGTAAATTCTTTTGCGCTGAAACAAGTTCTGAAACGTCTCGATACAAAAAAGACAATTCATGATTAGTGGAGAAAAGGGTTTCTTATTTTCTCAATATAACATAGATTTTTTATAAAAAATAATATTGTCATACATGTTCAAACAAAAAAGGTAATTCTGCTTATAAGCACCACAAGTATTTGTTGAGAATACAAATATTTTTATTTTAAAACTTGCTTTTCATCTTCTTCTCCTTTCTATGCCGTGTCAGGTACTCCCGACGTTGGCGATCACTCCGGCGAAAACCTCCCTGTCCTGTGCTGCTCTGACCGGGCATCTTAATAACTTTATTTACAAATAAAGGTCGGTAGCCTGGATGTAGAGTCTAGGCCTCATGCACATGCGGTGCGCAGTTCGATCCCGGCAAACTCCCCTTTCACGATACAAGCTTTTAGCTTACTCTGAAAAGTGTGTAAGGTTGAAGGGTTTATTACAAAAACCTAGATTCATCTTTAAAAAAAAAACAGACATTTGGATATATCTACCGCTAGCTATAAACATATTGAAATTTGCAATAAATTCTAATGGTGCGTTATTTAAACTCAAATTGTATAATCAAACATGAAAAAACTTAACAAATTATCAAAATTAGTATATACACACGAGATATTATTTAATAAATAAACAAATTTAAATTTTGCAAGCATTAATTTTATATCATTATGATCGCAATCAAAGTTCAAAGATCACGATATTACACATAGGTACGTATCTCATTTAAAGGGATTGCTAACCTTTAATTTGCCATAACGTAGTATACCTATTTTACACTCACACCCACGCTAAATATAAAGCATCAAAATATGTGTTTACAGACGTCTTGGTTTATTGGAGCTATATAATAAACAAAGTTGGAATATTACAAAATATGTTAATGTCACACACTTATCTCGTTCGAAACATTATTCTTGCATGAATTAAAACTAAACTAACATTCTTATATACATTCGAAAAACGAGAGAGACGTCTTAAGACATTTTAAATCATTATCAATCTTAGTCCATATATCCATCCCTCCGCAGGATTTCTTACAAGTGGGGTCCCCAACGGGCCAACTGCTTGTAACAAACATGCAAGTCATCCGTAAAAATAGAAATTAAGGAATTCGGGATAGGTGGCGTAACACATCGCTGAACTGAAGATGCTTAAGGGTTAAAAACGTGGTGTTTTGCGAATACTTGCTTATGACAACTTACATAAAATAATGGGAGGTCAATTATTTATTACGGAATCAGTCTTAGTTTTTTTTTAATAATTATCATTAGATCTAGATACCATTAGATTAATTTTAAAATCTTTAGTAGAAGGAAGCGCTTGTTTTGATTCATCAATGCAAAAAATACAAATAATAAATATTATATTCTTAATGTAAAAACGTATTATTGAAGATCCACAGTTAGACATACTTTATCAAGAAGCAATCTAGAGATTCAATTCCCCATTCCAAACTGATTTTCTCTAAAAGTTTCTAAAAAATAAAGGTTTATCTATAAAAAAAATACTGATCAAATCATCAAGAAGGGATGATAAATAAATACAAAACAACTACAATAACATTACTTACAAGAATCAATCTCAGTAAAATACTCATAGTTTATTCAATCGGACTACAAATACAATTTTCTTGATATTTTTCTCAGTAAAACTGAATGTCAAAAATATAAATACAAGAGGTTATATATTGATCAAATAAGAGATTAATAATAATAATAATCTCTATTCAAATAATATCTCCTTTACACTTTTATAATAACATGATTAGTAATATTTAACACATTTTTTTTACCACACTAGCCATAGGGCTGTGTTGTGGCAGAAATATCAATATGATATTTGGTTATGTGTAATCGCCTACCGGTGTAGCTGAGAGATGGTCAGACGGTCACTAGCTTCAGAGGCAAATTAAAAACTGAACTCTTCACTGGCGCCCTTGAGACGGTCTAGGGACTGTAAAACGGCGTCATAAAAAAAAAAATCATCCAAAATCATCATCATCATGATAAATAATAATAGTCATTGAAATAAGGAATCTAAAAATAAAACCTTTCAACAAATCGGCGGCTGGTGTGGCGTGGAGGTAACGCTCTTGCCTTTGAGTCACGAGGTCCCGGGTTCGATTCCCGGCCAGGGCAAAGTGAAGAATGACCTTTTTCAAATTGTCCTGGGTCTGGGTGTTACATGTATTTATGTGTAGTGCAGCATTGTATATGTGTGTATCGTCGCGTTAGTACCCATAATACAATATTCATCTTAGTTTGGGACTAGCTCGATCTGTGTGAATTGTCTATGTATGTTATGTTATGTTAAATGAATAAAAAAATCAGTCAAACAAAATTAATTATTTACAAAAATGTTTCAATAGTAGTACTGTCAATTAAAAAAAATACAAACAACAAAACAAAAATGGGACAGTGAATGATTTAGCAAATGTCAATGAGTGAAACCTGTCTGCGAATGAGTTATTATTAGCTGTGTTAAGTATCCTGTTAATATCTCGAGTTAGATATAATTATCATGAACGTCAATAGATTAGTTTGTTAGTACCTATCTTGAGTTAGTTATAATTGTCACGAACGTCAGTAGATTAGTTTGTTAGTATCTTGAGTTAGTTATAATTGTCATGAACGTCAGTAGATTTTAGTTTGTTAGTATCTTGAGTTAGTTATAATTGTCATGAACGTCAGTAGATTAGTTTGTTAGTATCTTGAGTTAGTTATAACTGTTATGAACGTCAGTAGATTAGTTTGTTAGTATCTTGAGTTAGTTATAACTGTTATGAACGTCAGTAGATTAGTTTTTTAGTATCTGAAACATGATTTAATATGAAACTCTTGCTTAAAACTGATTTTACAGGAGTGTTTTATCAGTAAATAAAACAAAGTTAATCAATAAATTTTCGTATTGAAATGTTTCTAAGTATATCGATATTAGTCTTAATAATATGTCCTTAATATTTATCTATGTAAAAGTATGTAATATGATATCTAAAGTACAACAGACATGTTTCCTTCATCGCAATCTTAATAATAACTTTGTATTTAAGACATTTATTATATTGATACAGAGTTTTTAACGAAGTTGTGAAATCTTAAATAACTTGCAACTATTAATTAAATTACATACAAACTTTTGCCTAGCGGTCAGAGGACTTGACTCGCAACACAGAAGTGCTATCCCATCTTTCTCTATCCTGCAAGTGAGTCATATCGGATTTAATGATTTTCTTTGAGTAAACAGGAATTTTCACAATGACGAAAGTGTTTATAAGATATGTATTCCGACGCTTGTGAAGATGCTTCAAGTGATACATTTTACGCAATTGAAACATTTCTATCGTAATTATACTCGTATAAGTATATCGTATATCTCGACTTAATTGAATAATTCTCAAATTAATCTTGCATATCCATACAGTAATAGTATGAAATAAGATATCAATCATTATTTCACTTCAAATCGTGTTATATTAATTTCAAACTTACGAAGTACCTACCTATACTATTATACATAAATTAACCCTTAACTGGACACCAGCTTTCTACTTATCAAAGTTAACCGATTTATAGCAAAATAAGCATTGTTTGGGAAAAGGATAAGAAAACATTTTTTCTTTATTATATAAAACCTTTATTCACTAAATACAATCATGTGGGAAATATTTTCCTTCTGTCCAATACTAACATGTAGCGCATAGGTAATTGTGGGAAATATATTCCTACTGTTCATTCTCGTTCTTCACATGTTTGATGGTAAATATATAAAACTACAGCATATTCTTATTCAAGAACTTAAGTATGGAAATAAATTAAACATTCGATACTTATTGATATTTGGCATGTTTTACAAATGTACTTTGATTTAAATTCTTTAGCTCTTGTACTGCAAAACCCACATCTTCTGAATTTCAAATTGTTTATAGGCATGTGAATGCTCACATTACTAAGACGTATTTCATAGGGAACACCATATTTTCCTCCTTTTTTATTCAAAAACACTGATGAAACTCTTTTCCTCGATGTAAATCTGTTTATTAGTTGGCGACCAAGACGAAGCCTAAAATCTCGATGAGAATTTTTCGCGAAACATGTTGATGTCGATAAATAATATAAGCACCTCTTGCGTGGACAAATTTATTAGTGTAGAAATTCAATCGGATAAGTGGAAGTCCCGAGACATCTAAGCTATCTGGGTGGACGGTGGGTCTCCTTCAATGCTTCAAGCAAAAACAAAAAGTGTCTTTGCCAACACTTATAAGATTTTCTTCCTAATGGATAAGATGACATGTAATTATCCAATTGGTTATTTACATCTGTAGAAACAACACGATTTTCGTCTTCTACAAAAAAATTTCTTCATCTGAAGATGACATCAATATCAATATTAACTTTTATCTGAAAATAAAACAATAATAAACTCTTTGATTCGAAAAAATAATAATTTCTAAATGTATGTCAATTTTTGTGGGAATATATTTCCCACATAATCTATGAAAGGCAAGTCAGTACTGGACAGTAGGAAAATATTTCCCACATATTTTGAAGTGCCGTAAAATCAAATTTTTTCTCTTTTATCCATATTTTTATATAAGATTGCTTACATAAATAGATAATAATTAATGTAATGAAATAAAAACCAACTTACCGGATTTTCCCACGACAAAATGATCAAAAATGTTCACGAAGTACCCTAAAACACAAACCACGTTGACAGAATGTAACAACACAAAATTTCAAAATGTGATACTGGCTACTATCATGTTCTTACGGAAGTTTTTTTGCAGTTGCAGTGTTGATTACTCTGTTCACCATATATATTTGACATATTGAGGGAATCATTCGCTTACTGTGCAATGAAAACAAGTAAAATATCATGTGGGAAATATATTCCTTCTGTGCAGTTAAGGGTTAACATCACCAGCAAACTAACTACATACTTCCAGACTTTTAGACTTATCCTCCTTCAGAAAGTTAGAGGAACAACTCTGAGTATGTGATATTATGTCTAGGTATTACTTTACTGTACACGAATATCGGAGCTGTGCGAAACATCCATGTAGGTAAAAAGAGTATGTGAATCCTGAAAAGATTATAACTTTATATACAATGTTGATCCCAATCTTTACACAGAAACCCCTTTCGCTTTAGGATCTTTGAAACAGTTAGTAAACTCTGCGCTTCGTACAATTTATTATTTGATCTTGACGTGTAGATAGATATATAGCAGGTTTGGTATATTTCAGAAATTCAAGAAATTTTCTATGCATAACTTACGCGTCAAAGTTTAATACATAGTAATTTATTTTCGCGTACGCGTTAATGACTTTGATTTATCCGTCATGTTCAGCGTAAAATGTATGAAGAAATGAAATAATTAATTACACTCTAAGTATGTGCCTGTATCTTTGTTTACACTTGAAAATCTTTCACGTCTTAAATCTAACAATAAAATATTGTGTGGAGAAATGGAAATATATGGGAAGCAGTAATGGAATTGGAGCAGGATTGTTTAACATTCTATGGATTTTTTCTCATTTCCAAGTATTTAAAGAAAGTGAAATTATATAGAAGAATAGCAATCTTTTCTACATTTGTCCATTTTTTTATCAAATGTGTATTTATACCAAACTAATTTATATTTAGAATTAATGTAAAGCAAAAAATAACAGTTGTTGAAGTATTTACTATAGTACTAAGATGTTGTTTATTAACGTTAGGACAACGAAATTAAATATAAATATCTGTCACCTTTTACTTCCTGAAATATCTAACAAAGCCTTTTAAAACATCCTTGAAGAAAATCAACATAAAAGTTTGATTAAAATGAGAGTTTAATTTTTTATAAACATTATTCAACAAATTTAGTGAACATCAGAATGTTATCACCTTTACAATTTAGTTTGAAACAATAACTTTTTCAATCTTCTTCTTCTTCAAGTGCCTTGTCGGGTCCCCCCAACGTTGGCGATCACCTCGGCGAACTTGTCCCTGTCCTGCGCTGCTCGGAACAGCTCTTCCACACTTCGGATGCCGGTCCACTCCCTTATGTTAACTATTTCAATATCACGTTAAAATATTTCTTGAATTACTTGGAGAATTATGTAGTTAATTTCATTAATATGTCTTCGTCTAAAACGAAAAAAATACAGTTCAAATGAAAACATATTTGTTAAAATATTACGCTTTAGGATCAAAGGTGTGATATTTTACGTTGACATAAATTTTTATATCTCATTTTTGCCTAATGTACAGAAGCGTAAACCTTACACATGATATGGAATATTAAAAAGACTATTAGAACTAGCTTGAAAGCTAAGAATAACAATAGAGAATGTGAAAATCATGTGTTTATTCATACCATCAAGCATTTTCCATAAATAGGGTCGTGTAGATAAAGTCTCCAAGCTGAAATGGCAATGGGCTGGTCATGTGGCAAAGCGAGAGGATGGCAGGTGGACTTCTAGAATTCTTGAATGGAGGCCGTGTGACAACAAAAGAAGTGTTGGAAGACCCCAAAAAAGATGGGTCGACGATATTGACCAGGTGATGGGAAAACAGTGGTGTCGTGTTGCTCGAGATCGAAAATTGCGAAAAAGCTTTGAAGAGGCCTAAATTCAGCAGTGGAGAGAAGAAGGCTTGCAGTAAGTGAGTAAATAAGTAAGGGTCGTAGATTAACTGCACGTAAAATACACGAAAGTCATCCTCACTGTACCAGTAAAAGTAAAAGTCATTCAGGATGGATTGCATACACAATTAATTAACTTTACAAACTTCACTGGCTTGTGAACCTTATGGGGTGTTCACATTTGGCGAATATCGGCAGGCGAATTTCAAAAAACAAAATTCGCCGGATATCCATTGATCGTCACACCTGTTCACACAGTCCACCGATATAGAAACGATCTGTCAGATGCGCTTTGATTTTGACACTGTTTTCAAAATGGCGGACGTCGAAATGGAGATCGCGAAGTATTTATTTTTAATCGAAAATGTTATAGTAGAGGTTATAAGGCGCCTTTTAATTAAGGAAACAAACGCCACAAACCAACAACAAAGATAACAGCTGTCATGAAGCGGGAAACATTATAAAATTTATAGGTTATAAAGCTTTTACCATAGATACGAACGCCGCGCACATCTGCGCATGCGCAAATCGTTCAATCGGGCGAGAAAATTGGAAGGTGGTCAACTCGAGACGATATCGTTTCTACTGGTTTGTATTGTTTCAGACTAGCTGTCATTTTGTTCACACGGTTCAAATGGCTGGCTATATCTTGGTGCTCTGGCGATATTCGCCAAAGTGAGAACACCACATAACAATATTTGAGTTATGTTTCTGTAAAAGCTGTCCGTTTGTATTAATTAATAATATAAAATTTAAGTTAAAATAATCCGAAAACTCCAATGAAAGTGAAACTTCAGTAGGTCTAGTAAAAACACATTTAAACGTTACGTTTTCGTTTCATTTTCGTTCAAATGCGGATGACGTTGCGAGCACGCGTCAATTTTCGGAGCTACTTGTGTATTTAAACTCCGAAAATTGACACGTTCTCGCATCGTCGTCCGCGTTGGAACGAAAACGAAACGAAAACGTAACACTTAAATGTGTTATGACTAGGCCCACAGGTCATTTATATAAGGCGAGGTGTTTCATAAGCCAGGTATCAACATACGATTTTGCAAGTAAATTAATCAAATTTGTTTATTATATTGCAAACAAAGCATTTCTTGGCAAATTTATATAACAAAAAGACTTGCAAACTGTAATTAATATTACTGCAAGAACACAATGTGATATTGCTATTACATATCCTAAGTTTTACGTAATTGTGGGTGAAGACATACTATCTAGGATTTTCTTAACTTTCTTAAATTGATGTTTTTGATCTCAAAAACCATATTTAATTATTAAACAATAACATAAAAAATATCATAATGGCTAGAGAAAATAGCTGCAAAACTGCATAATTGAAATATAAGGAAATCCATGAAGATATGGAGAGTTATTATTTCTTTCAATTCTTAATGTGTAAAGGACATACAAACATAAGAGATTCACTATTTTGATGTATTTTATTATTACTAAGAAGTGTATTTATTTCATTCAGCAAATGTACTCTTTAAGTTGTAGGTATGTATATAATCTCTTTCGTGTTTAAATATTTGATACAAATCTTAATAATAAGGAAGTAAATTTAAATTATTCCTTCTGATCCTTAGTGCGAAATGTGAATTATTTATACCCGTAGTCTGCGTTGAGTTCTTGGAAATGAATCGACCTTTAACTCTTATAATCTCTTTCGAGTATCCTGTAAAAAGCATTGCTGGTTTAAAATCACGAATAAGACATTATTTATCATCTTCATATCAATAGTGAAAAGTAACACCACCCATCTAGAATGTTTATTTTTATTTGCAAGACGAAGATGGCTTGCAAAAATGTTTGTCACATTCACTAAGTCTACAAGGTACTGCTCTTGCAGTAAATTACGTAGTGGTATAGAAAGATAGAATTTTATATTAGATTTTTTTCACACTACACACTGCTGGTTTAAGCTATCACTTAAAAAATGATATTTTTATTCCAGTCCATCTACCAAATTTCTTATTAAAAAAATTTCATGCATTTGCAATATTTAAAAAAAAATATAGTCACAGTCAACTAATCTATTATTTTTTTCTTAATTTCAAAAACATTAATTTGTAGACCTATATTTCTTAGACAATAATGTAATATGTATGTAGCATAAGTAGTCATAGTATGTAATAGAATTTTACTGCCTTGTAGGCAGATTCGCATGTATAATTTCGATTTCAGCAATTTAACACCTGTGATAAGATCGCGCATGCTGCTACTTTTAAGGCTCTACAAAAGATTGTTTTTTGAACCATAAACATTTTATTTAAAAAAATATATGTGGATCAAATAAATCAGCCAAAAGATTAATTATGTATGAGATGATTATTGTATGTAACACAGTCTGTTGTGTTGAAAACTGGATTTTCACTTACTCAGAAGTGTGGATGTCAATCAAATTAAATTTTGAACTACTATAGATGACTCGCACACATTGAATTGCTCAGAAAAATGGACATTAATATTTTTGCCCAGACTGAGGATCGAACCCACGACCCCTCGCTTGCCAGGCGAGTGTGTTAACCACTAGTCCAACCTAATTAGGTTACATACTAGTTAGGTTGGACTAGTACACACACGGTATATATAATACCTAACTAGTATGTAACCTAATTAGGTTGGACTAGTGGTTAACACACTCGCCTGGCAAGCGAGGGGTCGTGGGTTCGATCCTCAGTCTGGGCAAAAATATTAATGTCCATTTTTCTGAGCAATTCAATGTGTGCGAGTCATCTATAGTAGTTCAAAATTTAATTTGATATGTATGAGATGTCTGCTTTGATCGGAGATTGATCGCTTGCTAGAATTGATATATTTAATTGATATTTATTAAGAGATTTATTCTAAAACGATAATGAAAAACGTAAACTTCATAATATAATTATACCATTCCCATGATAAAATGATATGAATATGATATTCCGTAGAAAGCCTAGTGAATTATCTCTTTTATATTAATTTTCGAGTATCTTGAAGGACACAAATATTTATTGAACAGTATGATTAAATACATTTTACATCTTTAGATTAGCGATGAAGTATGAATGAGTAAATGAATGAAAATGTTACTCATTTGACACAGAATTACTCGGAAATAAGAAAAAAATATCTTTTATCATATTATTTTTTCATAGCAATCATGCTGTATCAACACAATCAGACAAGAACTCAAGTCTATGTGATACAAAAATATCAAATGATTAGGTTTGATTTGAGAAAATCGGTAATCTGATGGTAGAATCTCGGACTTGATAACGATATTAGATCATCTGGAAATCCATTGAATTCCATTCCATTCTCCCGATTGGTGCAGAGGCCTGAGTCAATAACACACTTTCGCGTCACGTTCCCGCTCCGTTATCGTTCGGGTGCAGACGATGTTGCGCCAAAGTGTTAATTTTCGTAACTATTGTGTATCTTAGCAACGAAATTGACACTTGCTTGCAACTTCGTCTGCACCCGAACGCTAACGAAGCGAGAACGTGACGCGAAAGTGTGTTGTTGACTCACACCTCAGAAGCCTGAGTCAATAACACACTTTCACGTCACGATCCCGCTCCTTTAACGTTCGAGTATAGACGAAGTTGCAAGCAAGTGTCAATTTCGTTGCTAAGATACACAACTTTTCGCCAGCCTGATGATGAGAGCGGAAGCTCTTGAAAGCCGGCTCGCGTCCAATAAAAAGTCACCGTTGATATACTACAAATAAGTGTTTTATTTTAATTAATACACAATAGTTACGAAAATTAACACTTTGGCGCAACATCGTCTGCACCCGAACGCTAACGGAGCGGGAACGTGACGCGAAAGTGTGTTATTGACTCAGGCCTCTGAACTGTTCGAAAGATTCAGTTCATGCAGATTGTTTCGGCTTAATCCTCGCAAAAAAGCGTTAAAAGGGACGGCAAAAAAGAGTATTATAATTTATTCAAATTGTATTTGGTTCGAATACATAGAACCTTACATTAAGCTTTTTATTTAAAGAGAAAAGCATAATACCTTCTCATACATAACATATTATCTCGCTCATGGTATTTCGTAGGTAAAGTGTGATTACGAAAATAAACACCTGTTAGTGAAGCACTGAATGACGAAATGAAAAGGATGTTCAAATTACATCAAATAATAATACATAGAGCTTATAATATTATTTTTATCCAAATCTTCTCAAAGGTCCTCATAATATATTCATAGCTGTTCAAAAAACGTGTCAACATCGTTTTTTTATGTATCATAATATTAAATGTAATGAGAGTCGGAATTAGGTGTATTTATTTATTGTAAAGGTTTCACATCTGGGTCATGTTCTGCGTGGAAAAAAATACCACTTTCTCCAACTGATATTGAAGGGACGCCGAGGACCCGGTAGGGGACAGATGACCTGGCTGCGAAAAATAAGGGAACGGACCGGCATCCGAAGTGTGGAAGAGCTGTTCCGATTAGTGCAGGATAGGGAAAAGTTAAAAATATCGCTAACGTTGGGGAGACCCGACAAGGCACTTGAAAAAGAAGAAGAAAGACATTAACTTTGTTCGACTTTTTTATTAAAATAAAATCGTTGTACCATTTTTTGGTACCTACTGATTATAAAACCTCTGGTTGTTTTGGCACGTGGAAAGGAAGGGTGAGGACAATAATATATGACCAAAAAAGTAAACATAGCCGAGAGGAATCGGCTCAAATGGCTAGATCATTGTTTAAACTTACAAATATTTTTTTCGATGTCTCATTAATATTTTTGTTTGATTTCATGCCACGAAAATTTTGACTTGTATATCCATCCAACAGCTATTACACATATGGAAGACATCACAATATTGTTAGAGATAGATTCTATTTAGTTAGCATATTTAGCATAGTCAAAGATATCAAGATTTTGCCACCAAAATAAAGAAAATATAAGTTTTTCGAGCGTGTGCATTATTTGTCTCTATGTCGTTTAGCTTTCTGAGTTCCAGTTTGTGTTATTCAATAGACTTTGTCTCGGTCTGTCTGAATATTCTCTATTCTAAGGTGTATAATAATGACCATAATTTATTATGAATGACGTTAGACCGTCTCAAGAGCGTCGGCGAATACAACAGTCTTGTACTTATTTCTAAAGGCGGTGACTGTCTGATTATTTCATAATGACACTAGTAGACTATGGGACGGACAGGTCCAGTAACACCAAAAGCTCTCTTCTAGAAGAAATTCAAATTACCGACTAAACTTGGTTCATTCCATTCACTTTTTCTTCTATATAATTTTCTCGTGTTTGTCTTTTTTTAATTAAACAAAAAAAACACTCGGAGCGCAATCGATGAATCAATTCATGTCAATCGAAAAAAATATACGTAGTATGATTAATGATTCGTCAAAGCGTTGATTTTATAAGTTTTTTTGCCTTTTTCTCTCACACTCAATAAGGTACTATTTGATAAATGAAGTTGTCAACACAATGAGATAGCGAACTGAAAATATATAATGCGAAAATAATATTGACAACAGTATCATAACAGATGTTGCCATTTGAGGGTTTCGGAATAATAAAACATACATGTTATTAATAAAATTCACAATATTGTGATATCCGGAAACTAATGAAAAAAAGGCGATTTTGTAGTTTGTGTTATATTGCATAAGATGACATTATTTTATTTTCTGAAATGGAAGCCTTAGAAATATCGTAAGAGGAGATGGCACTTCGGTGAGGAGCGTTGAAGGATAATTGGATTAAATTAGATTTATTACATATGTATTATAGAAATTATATTCAGCATATCGGTTATCAATACAGTGGTGCCTCGCATAAAGAACGCCTCGCACAGCGAACGCTGCACACAACGAACTTCCTGTTCGTTCATTTCACGATTCATACAACGAACTTCGCTTCACACAACGAAGTCGCCCGAGCTTCCACGATCGCTGCCGATGTATTGCATACTCCCGCGCAGGCAGTCGTTAGTCACTGCGCTTAACTTACGATGTTGGAGAAAAGAGAAAAACAAACGACTTTGGACAGGTTTTTCATGAAACCATCGGCCAAAAAGCAGAAAATGGATGAAGATGTGCAAGATTCGGTAGACTCTACTTAGTCTGTCTTAAAATTAAAAAAAATATGTTTTTGTTAGATGTATCTAAATAAAAATAATAACAAAAAAATTATCTTTTTTTATGTCATCTTAGCATATTTTATGCTACAGAACGATTTATTTTTTTTAACATGTATTGTTATGGGAAAACGCGTTTCACATAACGAACTTTTCGCATAACAAACTTGCTCCTGGAACGAATTAAGTTCGTTGTGTGAGGCACCACTGTACATGCTATTCAGCATATCGGTTATCAATACATCCTATTCAGCATATCGGTTATCAATACACCCTATTCAGCATATCGGTTATCAATGATTTTAGACACAATATAACAACTCAATAAGTTTAAAATAAATAAAAGATGTAAATAAAAAAAAATAATTAATTTTAATTCACTTTTAAATAGGCTATTAGGTCATCGGCAACCTGATGATATAGTTTTGGATTTCCGATTAAAATATCACATGATTATATGAGCCTGCTGCTATACCATTCTACCTTCACAAAACAGTTTGAATATTTAAAAAAAAAAACATGACATATTGTGATTTTGAAATTATTTGGATAACTTTGAACCCATATTCAACATTAAAGAAATAAAAACGCACTCATATTACATATAGTTAAGGAGGATCATATACAAAATTTTTGGAGTAAAAATTCCCCTCTGGATATGAAGTAAAATTATTGGATATCTATAAAAAAGGTTCCACTTCGTACCATAAAGTAGTACAAATATCTTCTACTGAAATGGTAAACAGAGTACTCAATTCAGATTACACTATAATAAAAAAAGCTTGCGGTAAGTGTTTTGCATAGATTAAATTTATATTGAAATACCGTAGATAACTACTTTTGAAAAGACAAAATAGAAAACTGTTATTTTCTATGGATAATTAATTTTGCTTCAGTGAAAAGATTGCGAGAATAAATATAATTTATGTAGAATGTTCTAATAGGAAATCTCAACATTGATGCTGAGGTTGAATAATGCAATTAGCATCAAAGAATTTCAAGACATTAAAAAGACCTTTTTAATGTCAGAGAGTTAACCTTTTCTACGACCACAATTGGTTGAAAATAAAATAAATAAAAAAAAACAAATAAAAGCTGGCATCCTGGATGAATAAAAGCGAAGCACCACAAAGCATTGAAAAAACTCGTCCGTATTACGACATGTTTTCTATCTACATATATATATTTTGTACATCTGTTCTCTCAAAAAATACATATTTATCTCTGGCTTACTAGCCACAGCTAGTCTAAGAATAAATTTATTCCTGAATTATCCAAAACTTTTCAAAACAATATGTTATATAATACACCTTATCAATACTATATGGATTTTTTTTGTACATATATATTGTCAATATAAATTATAATCCATAAATACATTTTTTGCGAAATCAATGCGAAAGCCAAGAATAAGTAAGCCAGACATAAAGTCAAAACAAACTTAATCACTATGAAATCGTGAAAAAACATGATAAAATATAAGTAAAAACGATATTTATCTGTGTTTGTGAGTGATGTGTCATTTAGCCAGACTTAACTGATAGAATAACGTAATTATTCCATGATTGCGAATGCGGATGAAATACCAGTGCTATTATACAACTTTATCTTGTAGTAGGTATATCTAAACACATTTCATTTATTCATTTCTGTGGTATTACTACTATTATTATTATTACATCTCTCCCACACAAATGATTTGTAGATGAAATTTTCGAATGTTTTGTAAACATGGAGTTATTCACGTAACTGCCACATTAAAGATTTATCTAGACCCGATAAGTTTTCTATTTCCCCTACTATTTTCACAATTTTGAAAACACATCCACCGCACATTTAGTGAAGATAATAATAGCCGCATGAATATTTTACTCCGTTCACTTGTTTGTTTAGTTATTATATCAGCTAAGTAAGTTTATAATATCATATAGACAAACGTATTACCTCTATAAAAACGCTCAACTTTGCATTGAGTGACTAATTTGAAATGATTTCGATCTCAGTGTTACATGTCAATTGTTTTTTTTTTAATTTTATTATTTTACTGCTGTGATAAAATCATTTTCAATCTTAACGTAATGTGTATATTCTAAGAATCTAGACTACATACCAACCCTTATTAAATTTTGTATCTCATAAATATGTATCAAAGTTTATGTGCATAATAATACAAATTGAATAACAAATATTAAATGATAAGTATCGACTATGTCGGTGTGTAGGTAGTAGAATTCCATAGTGAAATTACAAACAAATATTTTTTCTTACTTTGTTGACCTTTCATTGAGAGGGACGTCTTTCGAAGAACAAAATTTTTTCTTAGTTTCATAAATGCAAAGTATTTTTAGAATACAAAGCTGAGCTTGAAGTTAGTACTCGCCTAGGTAATAGCATTCAGTGTGAAATGTATGTCTGTAGGTATATTGGTAATGTCTTCAAATAGGTTTTATCGTTCATATGCCATTATCGTAATAGATAGAATTTGTATCTACCTAAATAACACAGAAAATACATGTATACAGTTGCAAAAGCGAAGATTTTCTATATGGTACAAATATTCAATTCGTTTTGACTTATATCCGTTCATACATTTCCTATTCAAAAATACTTAAATAATGTATGTACTTCGTACACAAAGGAACAAAAAATAATTAAAATTTATCCGTGAAATGTTACAAACCTTATTGTGTATATTTGAGAAGTTAATTAATGAATATGTTTCAATCTTTTTATTATATCATTAAATCTTCCACAAATAGGGTAAATAAATAAAACTCAATTAGCACCAATGTAGTATACAACCATATGTACCAAAAATATAACTTATCACATGATTTTTTTTCCAACCAACCTAGTACACTAGTAAGTCAGTGAACAAACTTCCAATAAAAAAATATATTCCCTCCCTAGATCTAGTTTTTGAGATAAATTTCTTATGTTTCTAAGACAGTATTCTTAAACACGTAATTTCAGATTTATAATAAATTCAAGGGTCTTTGACTAATTGAACAGATTTTTTCATAAAGGTATACTGATCACCACCACACATTTAAAACTATTGATTTTAACTTACTATAATACTTCTCAAGACACATATATATATCATGCAAACAAAAAAGCTGTATTTAAGGATTCAGAATGCCTAAATATGTAAAAAAAGTTAATGAATTCCAAACACTAAAACCTTGTTGCTCTGTGTAATGATTCTAAATAGTCAGAATACATTCTTGTTTAGCCCTGCTGTGGCTAAGTACAATGTGTTTCTATTCTCTTCTTTAGTATATTCATCCATTGATAAAATCAGATCACTTATATAAGTACCTACTACGTATACAGATTACACAATCTCGATCAATATAGATTTCATACTGAGTACCAATAAATTGTGTTATACTATCCTTTTTATTTTATGTCAACAACATTGGTAGAAAAGCTGGAACATATTATACAGAATAGTGAACGTGTTTTTCGTATAAAGGTTGATATGCATTGCTAATTAATTATGACGGAAAACATTATGATGAATATAATATTGTTTTGTTGATAAGGGAATATTTATTTCAAATAATAGAGTTCGCAAGAAAGTCTAGAAAAATCCAAATATTGATGCATTTATTTTTATGTACCTATATATCTACCTGCACTTAGATACTATTGTATGTATTAGTGAAAGTTAAATAAACAATGGCAGGATTATAACTATCCCATATAACAATGAGAGTTCTGGTGACTACTCACTTAGCCGCTGGGTAATTTTATTTTGTTGTAACTTTTTCTACAAAAATATTAATGGCTTTATGATATTCCCTTTTGTTTAACAAAGTGTTTTGTTTTTACACCTGTTTAATAATAATGACTAATGTCCGCGCTAGGTAAAGTAATATTTTAATTCTAATTTATTTTGTATGATTTTTGATATGATGTATGTGATAATACATTGGGTCGTATGAGAGATCCTAAAATATACCTAACCTGTGTAAATATTGCATATAGTAATTTATTGAGTAAAAGAAATGTTTAAATATGTAAAAATGTAAATAATATAGTAGGTAGTTAATATTTACTAGTACGGAAAGAATTAATTTTATTATAATTATATAGATGTGTCCATCCAATGATTAATTGTATCACTGATTCATTGTATCTAATAAATATCTATCAAGTCACACGACTTATGGGATATTGTCATTATATTGAAAAATATAATTTGGATTTAATATCTGGCATTGAGATAGGTATAAAGAAAGTTTGCATATTTAAAAACAAAAGTAATAATAAACTTGATTAAGGACGTATGTAAATAATTGGATATTATAAGAAATAATAATGTTTGATATGTAAATAATTGCTTGTTGATACACCGAGGTGTACACTAATAATATTTAATGATTTCAATAAGATATTATGACGATATGTTACAATTGAGATTTGTTTTATATTTAAAGTAGATCGAGTATGTAAATTATAAATTGATGTTGCTAAGTAAATTGTATCGGTAGGTATAGGATCAAACTTTATGATAATCTTAGAGTCATAACTATTGTTTTAAAATTCTACGATACCTATGTATATCAAAAGAACATGAAAATGTATTTAATTAAATTAATTGTTGTTTAGAGATGTAGATATCTAGGTGAAAATTGATTGTAAATAATTTTGCACATGTTAAGATAAGTTAAGTAGTTGTTCCATAATTCAAATGTATGTAAATAATCTTGTTTGATAATTATCTTCCGAAAAACGGCTGTAACTTCAAGAAAGAAAAAAACATCGCATTTTAATCATTTTAATATTCTTCATATTATGATAAAGCAATCAAATTTAAAATACATACTATTTTATAATGCCATTGAAGAAAAGTACAAGGACATAGAAGGAGACAGAACAATTTTATTTCTGTCTCTGTCTGCCGCCCCGGAGAACTATATAAGCCAGCGCAGTTCAAGGACGAGGGTTCAGAAGTTTTTCAACATCCGTGCGCGTAACACCGATATAGTACTCGCCTTGTCTGCTAGGTATTTACGATATACAAATACCTAAGTGAGAAGTGATTCATCGAAAGTGAGAAATAAATTGAAAAGTGAATTTCATTACTATCATCTGAGACTATTTTTTTAATTTGATTGCAATATCATATATTCGACGAGTGATTAATAGACTATTGATAAAATATTCCATTGTGAAGTTGTTCATCGGGAACTATATTTGTGCACTGCAACTGGACTCTTCGTGACACATATATAGACATTGTGTTAATTGTACTACAATCGCTGAGGGTCGCGCCCTCGCGTTTAGCCAGCGCATCGAAGAAGTAATTGTTTTTTATTTATAATTTTTGTACATTACTTATATTCTATTACTATATGATAATAGTACTTACATGTGTTTTTTTTTTTACTGTGTGAACACGTCAGTGTTATTGTTTGAGTTTATTTTGCATTGGTCCATGCATATAATTTATTCCCTTGAATAAATCGTATTTATAATTATAATTATTATTTTTTTTATTTTGTATATTAGTACCCACCTACTTAAGAGGAACATATCTTGTAACGTGGCCCCCAAGCTAGCCGTGGCAAAGTACTACCACGGGAGCTCACGTTAAGGTACATTCAAGTATTAGTTTCTTTCATATAAGATCTTGTTGTTTTTCTAATGAACTTTCCTTTTATTCACTGTGTCGGTGTTTAGGTAGTAAAATTTCGTACGTTATTCAGATTGGCAATGTCCTTAAAAGACGAAAGACGTGTTTTTTTATTTATTTCGAACATGATGTTATTTTATAAAATAATTTAACAAACTTCGCTATCTTGTGAGCCATACAATATTTAAGTTAAAACTATATATAATCTGTAAAAGCTGTTTGTTTGTATCATTTTAATAATAATTAGTCTCTTCAAGTAACCATTCTCAAATACACGTGGATACTATTTATTTTTGGGTACAATAAAAATTGATGTGTTTTTATTCTTGACTAGTTAGTTATATGATACATTCATTCCATCACGTCTTTTCTCTTTCTCTTGCGTAGAACATAAAAAATGAACATCATACGCAATTTATTATCTTGATTTTTACTCCCGTCACATTCAAAACGTTTTTGCAATGCCGTATGCTTTGTACGTGATCTACTATTTTGAGTGGAGAAGGGACATAAACAATTATAATATCTTTTTCTATAATGTTTTACATCATATAAATAAAATCTATACAACAACAAAAAAAAACCTTTTCATAACTGAGTTTTGAATACAAAATAGGTCTGTTAAAATATTCATAGCATACTTTTTTTACGATAAACATAATGTACTAAAAATCTCAAGCGTATAAGAAATTTACTTGGAAATAGTTTATCTAGTTTCAAATGTGTCATATTACATTAACAGTTTTTGACATTTTTAATTTTCAATAACTCATATTATTGTGACCTTCTTCAATTTTAATTACTTTAACATTCTAAAATAATAGTAAGAGGATTCCGGTTTTCTCATAACATAATATAATGCAGCTTAATACTAGATTTGAATTAATTTTTTTGTAATAAATAAATGAATTTGTAATAATTTAGTTATATTTAATGGAGACAAAGAGTTTAAACATAAATATCTTCCGAAGTGAATAAGCTAACAGTGAGTTACAAATGAATTTTATGTACTTAAAATACTTGGAAATGATTTTTAGCGAACATACATACAAATGATAAAAATTAATACAATAATCTCAAAAAACAAAAATTAAAAATATTGTGCACAGTTTTAAAAAATTCTAGTGAATGAGAAAACTTACAATATATTATTTCATATAATCCTTCCACTTTAAGTATTAAAATACTTTATAACTACGCTAAATTCCTTCTGAACCTTTCTATTTTTTATTTTACTATACTTCTATATAATTAACAACACACACACGTTATTTAAACACTTTCTAAGTGTTTATCGAACAAATTTTGGTTGTTCAATAAAAATAGTTTAATATTTGAAATTTTGCTTATGCTCTAAGCGATAGCTTATTATTAAGTTTAGTATGTAACAATTTACTTTGTAAAACCTTTAACATTTTGCTACAAACCCACCATAAACCTTAATGTGGCTTTTTCCCCGCGCGACCTAATTATTACTTTCGCTTAACCATCGAGATAAACCAACAAACATCTAAATAGGTACCTAGGTACGTAATGAAAAGACGCGAAAGATATCAGGAGTAACTCAAACGGAAAAGGCACACCTGAGAAATTATCGCCTGTGATGTTTTGGATTAAAGGCAGGTAGGTACCTATTTAAATTCTGCGCAGGAATAAATTATTGCTCATCAAAAATTCATTCACTCTGCTTATAGTCGCTCATAACAAAATTGTTTGATTCCGTTTACATATATGATGTATAAAAAAGTGAATTCATCGCTCATATAATGCATAAAGTTTCAAAAAAATAATGAAATAAATATCTAAGAACTATTCAAAGATTTAGTTTAAAAAATATATAAAATTGATCTCTTACATAGAATGTGGTGTACAGTACTCTACTACTATACAGTATTCTTACTAATTTATTTATTAATAAATTTATGAAACAATCAAAACACTGTTATAATTTTCACCACATTTATTCAAAGGCTTAATAAATTATTCTTTTCGCATACTATCAGTTTAATAACATAGTCCACAAATCAATTAGCATAAAATAATGTGATGATATTCAGTGGCGAGATTATTTTCTCATTTATTTATATATTTTATTCTTCACTTTATGTATATTGGATACAATATTTCAAATCAATACAAAGTATCATAAAATATCAGTTATACAATTCAATGTACGTAGGGCGAGTTATTGCTAGAATTTGTTCCATCTTACCAAGAATATCATATAAAATCAAAATAATTTATACATTGAATGCACGAATATTCGAATATAAAATAAATTGCCGGGTAAATCAAGTGGACAAGTCAGCAGTGGCGGAGCATGTGACTATGAATGATGGCCATAGTATTTTATATTAAGATGCATCAATCATTTCAACCACAAAGGCGTATCATGCTAGACTGCAGAGAGAGGCTATAGAGATATAACATAAAAATAACTTCGATAAAAATGAATAATTTCTTCCTTTCAGTCTCTTACCTTCTTGAAGATGCCTAGCACAGCTGTAGGCGAAATATTGGGAGAATTTCTGCCCACCAGGCCACGGCCACAAATTCGGATCAAGTTAGTACTTACTTTAAACTCAATAATATTATTTAGATGGTTTTTCATCAAACCAATCATAAATATTTCGTAAGGATATATAGGATTAAGGATATATAGAAAATAGGATATTTATTAAAAAAATATATCTTAAATTCTAAAAAAAATGGTTATGAGAAGGAACGGGTGTCCGAGAACCACGTTCCTTGATCACGTGGATCAAATTCTGAAGGACGGCCGTGTGTTGAGTAAGATAAATCGACGTGCGTGTATGAGAAATTGTATCGACGAAGAAACGAAAGAAGTACCTATACGGATAGATCTATATGGCGTTACATTCTCTCTACCTACTCCACTTGGGATACGACGTGAGGGTATAGTATAGTTTGGTATTTTTATAGAGACATCATTAATCACATAATAATATATAATTATAGCATGCTATGTGTCTTCAAAGTGTAATTTTACGATCTTGTATGGTAAGCATCCCATTTAATTTTCCGATTCCGTAAGGGGAAAACTTACGAATAAAAGAGTAGAAGAAGTTTAAATGTGTAATTATACGCAAACTTATGTATGTAAACAAAGATTAATAAACCTCAAAGTTTACTCGAAATTTTAATCTCTCTTCATTCGAAAACAATTTGAAAGGAATTTCCTAATTTCTATACGTGAGGATCAAACGTAGTTTATATTATTATTATTACTTAAATAAATTATTTCAATTGCAAACAATACTTAAATTACATAT
Source organism: Athripsodes cinereus (assembly GCA_947579605.1). Classification (NCBI taxonomy): domain Eukaryota; kingdom Metazoa; phylum Arthropoda; class Insecta; order Trichoptera; family Leptoceridae; genus Athripsodes; species Athripsodes cinereus. Next base: position 20,219,765 of record OX388316.1, read on the forward strand.
TAAGATGAAAGGTTTATGTAGATTTTAAATTAATGCAAGTAAGTTCACCATTTATTATGTATATTATCCTATGAATTGTGTTAATGTAATAGAAAATTCTAACAAACTATTTTTATTTATTCAATAACCCATGGATATATTATGGGATCTCTACCTCTTATTATGCTTCTTCAAACGAAGTCACATTATGTTTTTTTCTAAAGCTGTATAAAAAAGTGTATATTACTTACATAATAATAAACATAGTTGAATCTTGAATTCAAATTTCACTACGAATAGATGTTTCAATAAAATTCAATGAAAATCCATTTTAATCCAAGTTTATCAGATTTAAAAAAAAATTGTTTTATTACATAGCAAAAGCACTGTTTCATTTTATATGCCTCATTGAATATTTATATCATTATCGAGTCTGATTACTTATCATTTCAATTTATGGAATTCTATTTAGAATGTCTTTTTTCATGGTGTTTACAACCAAAGTACGAAACGGATGTTTAATTTAATCAGAATATCTTCAACACACATAAAATCAGAATTCCATCAACACAGATAAGATTACAATTTCATTAACACAGATAAGATCACAAATTTTATCAACACAGATAATGTGTCCTTATAAAATGTTAAAGTTCTTTTTTCTAAAGAGATATAAAGTATCTACAAACGCACAATCATTTGAAACTTAAACATTATGCTCAAAAATAGAACCCGGTGTCATTGGATCATGAACTTATTTTGCTGAATATCCTTCTGAGTTTAGTTAAATAAATTAGATAATAAATAAATATTTTATGTTTCAATTATGCGTAATTATATCAAGTCAGCATAATTTGCTTCAGGTGTCTGAGAAAATAAATGAAGTTTCAAAACGCCTACTTTCATATTAAGACACTAACAGTTTAACGTGAGTAACAAATTAATTTATCCCACATACACTTTTAATAAATTTAATGTTACTCCATTACATTATATTACGAGTTTCGTGAAAACTCATTTTGTTCTTTAAGTGATTTTGAGTTTGAGTTATCAGGAGAATATAACGTGGAACAATAGACATTATGAGAAATATGTCACTACTTACAACTCTGAGGATTTGATACGTACCTATACCAATACGAACAAACACATATCGAAGTACCTATGTTTAAATATTATGTAATGTAATCTCGTAAACTATTTATGCTCTCTTGGTAATACACATCTAAAGGTTTTCTATTTTTCTTTGAAAGTTATTTGCGTAAACATTTTGAACTTTATTAAGTTTAGAAATTTTTGAAACTAATAGATAGAAATCAAACAAATTAGATGTAAATTAGCGTAAAAAGCAAAGATTAAGTTTAAAACTAATATCCTAGATTTTGAAGGATTTCAATCGAACAAATATTTGAACGAATAGCAAATACCGGAAACACTTTAATGAAATTAAGAAAAGTTTGGGTAATTGAGAGTACCTATATCAATTATTACGTGTAATAGTTTTTTCGTGTAATTTTGAATATACTTCAGAAATAATATCCTGACTTTCTTTATCTTCTTTCTTCGCTATTTTATAGAATATAAGAAAATAAACTTCATTCTTTTGGGCAGCTTTTTATTAGATACATTTTCCCCTTCTTTTAGCAACAATCCAATATCATCGTCATAGGGACAAAGTACGTTTATTATCTACTTGCAGATAATGTCTGCTTTGGTCGAGTTAGTTATTTGTCTACATTTCAACCTATTGGACAACATAGGATTGTATTGACAAAATTGAAGTTATTAGGGTGGAAAAATAGTTTTTTCGGAAATATTATTTTGTTTACATTTCCTAATGGAATACTTTGGAATATCCTAAGTATATGAATATCAATGTTTGCTATAACAAAATCCTTCACAAAAATAAAATTTAGGTCAATGTTATTCATCTTTAAACCAACAAAATATAAAAAAGCTTATATTGTTGTATTCTATATGTATTTCAAATAAAATTACTTAATCAATGCCTTTATCAAAATAATTATACATTGAAGGACCCACCGACCACCCGGATAGCGCAGAAGTCTGAGGACTTCCATTTATCCGAAATTCTACACTAAACAAATCTTGTCCACAACGGAGGCGCCATAGTGGGCAGCCTGAAGGGCTGGCCGGCCAAACCACCGAACCGCCAAAACCTCCGTGTAAAATCTTGTGACTAAACTCCTTCGATGTACCTCTATACGAGAGAAGCAAACAACATATATGAAACAAAATAAAATAAAAGTATAAGTACAAAAACATTCTTAGCCAATTTTACAAACCATACAATAACAATTAAACAGAAAAATAAAATAAGAAAAAAAAAAATATATACATATTTGAGCACAAGGCTGAATTGAGATGTCCAGGAACTTTTCCAGGTATTTAGGTCGGCGAGCACGCAAGTCGCCGATACCGTCATCGCTGCAGAGACGCTTCCCTCCCTAGGGGACATCCCACCCAGACCTAAGACTCTCCACCAAGGGAGACAGGACAGCACAAAAACAAATAAACGAGTTTGCTCGCGACAACCATAATCACACTAGACCAAGCCAACCATGTAGCTCTCCAGGTGAGCCCGGCTCACGTAAGAGATCCCATCGAATTACCCAGACATCTGCAAACTTCAAGAAGGCCCTGAAATTCCCTGGACAAATCATCAGTTCTCCAGACCAAATGGGTCTGGGGGTGTCATCACTCATACTATCAATCATTACGTCTCTAGCATCCGTCATCATTGGGCACTCCCACAGGATATGCCCAGCAGACTGAGTTCCCGTCCCACAAGCACACCACGGATCATCCACCAGTCCAAACTCAAAAAGCTTGGCATTAAATTCCCCAAAATAAGTATAAAACAAATTAACCGTAAAAGATAGGTGTTATGACACAAATGTAAATATATCTTACTGTTTTCGAAAACGCAAATTTTGAGTTCAGCTCAAACTTGTATCATCAAAGTATTTATAGAAATATTCAACATCAATATAAGTTATTATGAATATTAACATTGAAGGATTGACCGACCAACCAGTTAATGCAGACCACAATTTTATTAATCCGATTCTAATTTATACTTCCATAATTTTCATTCATAAAATACTTATGTACTTTCATTTTTCTCATGATGGAATTATAGCAATTCAAGGGCGCTTTAAAATATCTCCGATAATCAATTTAAAATTTCTGAACACTTTTAATTTTTCATAGTATCTTACATCCAATAAAATACCAATAGAAAGGTGGGAATCATACTTCCAAGAACTTTATAATGACACAGAAAATATTCCACTACCCTTAAACATCACAGACTCAGAAACTGTTACGGAGGATGAAGTCAGAGCAGCTATAAAGAAATTAAAAATCGAAAATCAACAGGCCCAGACGAGATCCATAATGAAATGCTTAAATATGCAGATGCTCGTCTTACAGCTGAATTGACAAGATTATTTAATAATATACTTGTGACATCTACTATTATACCAAATGACTGGAGAATAAGTATTACTGTGCCAATATTTAAGAAGGGCCAAAAAACAAACCCAGAAAATTATAGATGAATATCCCTGCTCTGTACCAATCTAAAACTCTTCACAATGGTAATAAAAGAAAAGCTAGAAACATATATTACACACAGATGAGAAATGATCTTTTAAATACCCTCTCTGAAAAAATGGTACCAGCTTCCATTATCAATATTATCAGAGAAATAAATATAGATGGCAAGACCAAAATAAAAGCCAATGGTCAATTGTCCAAAGCCATCAAAACATCTGTTGGTATTAAACAGGGTGATAGTTTAAGTCCATTCCTGTTTAACTGCATTATGGACAAAATTATAGAAGAAGTCACATCTCTGAAACTGGGATACACCATGGGGAAAAAGGTGGTGGGCATAATCTGCTATGCTGACGACGCTACAATTATAGCTGAAAATAAAAATGACCTACAGACAATGCTCATCAAATTCAACGAAGCTTGCGCTAAGTATAATATGATCATTTCAGTGCCTAAAACAAAATGCATGACAATCTCGAAAGAATCACTTGAATGTGAACTGAGCATAGGTGACCAGCAAGTCGAACAAGTAACGCAGTTTCGATACCTCGGCAGTGAGCTACTAAGTTCTTATGATCGATACATCCTTGGAACGTTTCAATGACACTATAAAAAGATCCCTGGCGACTTCGGGGTCTCTTGGGGTTTAATCATTTGATGCTTTCCTTTTTGCTCCAATTTCCTGTCCCATTCCTTTATTCCCTTCTAGATTGGAGATGATTTATTGCACGTGCTTGAAGCTTTCTTTTTTTTTCTTGAAATATCTGGTTTTTTTTTCTCGTGTTTACTACAAAATGTTAATGTTGCATTATACTATACCAAATAATTTTACAAACTTTGCTGGTTTATTAATTGTAATTGATTTGTCTGTGTATTGTCATTTGTGTTATAACTGTTTGTTTGTGAAATAAAATAAAATAAAAATAAAAAAATAAAAAATCTCCCCAAAGAAATACGACCACAAGTAGACAAAGTTGCAGCCGTAGCAGGCTGCTTAAGAGACGATATATGGAGGAATAAAGACATGAGAACGGCCAGTAAGGTTCGCATCTACAAGACATGTGTACGCCCAATACTCACGTATGGCATAGAAACAAGGGCAGACACAACCAAAACCAAAAGCATGCTACGTACAACAGAGATGCGAACTTTGCGAGCCATTTCCGGAAAAAGTCTGCGAGATCGTGTGAAAAATACTGTAATCTGGGAGATATGTGAGGTCCAGGATGTTGTCACATGGGGAAGACAACGCCGAAGATTTTGGTACGAACATGTCCAGAGGATGGGTAGCACCAGAACCCCAAAGATTGTTCTACGTGGACTACCTGATGGACGACGCCTACTCGGAAGACCCCCTAAACGATGGAAGGACAGCTGGGCATCCACATCGCAAGAGGACCCTCCTGTATGAACAGACCTCTGGGTCTAATAAAAGATTAAGAAGAAGAAGAAGATCTTACATCCTGGAGCGGCTGGAGATGACAGGGAGTATGAAAGGGAGACGTGTTTAGTTTTATAATTAAATAAATAAATTATATACTGAATAAACTAAGTTTACAAATTATCATATCATATCACATCATATCATATCATATCATATCACAACCCTCAAAGCACGAGCACTGCTCAATTTTGAGGGTCTCACTGCTCAAATGTGTTTTTTAGTAATAAGGTGTGTATGTAATATTATTAAATTGTTAATTTTATTTTAATAAAAATATTTGAATTTGAATTTGAATTGAATCATAATAAATATTGACCTACATACTTGTACTAAGTATATGAAGTCTTCATCATTCATGACATACATGTGTATTAATTACATATACGTATATAAATAGTCGTTACAAAGAAACTTTAACCAGTTAAATATGGTTTTTACATTCACTTCCTTCATTGCTGCTGCTGGTGTTGTTGTTGAAATGTTGTGTTAAGTGGATGAAGTAATTGGAATAATTAAATAATTAATTTAAACTGGATCTCAAGAAGACGGTAACGATGCAATTAAATTATTCCTTCTCAACTACATAGAACATGACAAGTTACTCATTAATTATCACATTTTTATCATCTCTAATTATGATCAAAATCTTGAGGACTACATTTTTACATCATTATAACATAATTCTTATGGGTTTGCATCAACTTAATTATGAAAAGGTGATTAAATATTAATTTGTTTTATTTGAATGTGACTTCATTTATATTTCTTTCTTTCATGGAAATAAGGTAACATTTAAATCACCTTTAATTTGTATGGTAGGTACTTCTATTACATACATAATACCTATCTTTGAAAACTAAATATTTTTTGTAAATTGCAGGAGATGTCATGATATCAATTTTATCAAAATGTGATGATGTTTTTTTTAATTAATGGCGGTTTTGCCATCCACAATTCTCAGCATTATACAACCAGATAAGTCTCCATATGATCAGTTATGGTCACACAAAAGCTTAACAGTCTAATACCGGGAAAAATTCACTTATCCAGATATACAGGATATCAAAGGATAAGGCTCAAAACGCGGGTTCAAAATACCAGCATTGTGGCTAAAATATCCGTGTTCAGAAACTTTCTAACAATATTATAAGTTTTTATTATAATACAATACTAATATAATTATTGGAGAATGCTTTTGCCTTACGGCATCCTCAGGACAAGAAATACTTAAAACTTATTATTTTGCATGATTGATTATGTCTTTGACGCACGTGTTTCTGATGAAGAAGTTTATTGGTCTTTGTTATCCTCGGCAATAGGTAATAAGGATATAGTATTTACCCTTTGCCCAAGACACCGTGATGACAATTTTCAACCCAATTAAAAAATTTAACGGAAAGTTTACAATGTTCAAACGAGAATAATAATAATCATTATAATGTAAATAATGTTTGACAAACTTTGTCGTCCCTCCCGCTATAGCCATGAAAAGATTTACACAAAACAAACACAACATTTAATAATTATATGTAAAAAGCTTGTTTATACACATTAAAACACGTTTATACAAGCAAATAATGACCACAAAGTCTGTCCGTGATGTGCCCACATCCCCCAACTGTCTCTTTTGCAAAATTTACATATTATACGTAATACTTATTATATAGGAACATATACCTACGGGAAAATACATGTATTATTAACATATGTTGTGTATGTTTCATAGTGTTAATAACAAGCATGATGTAGAGAGGAAAAATGTTTCGATTATATCATACGAATATTTTCGAAAATTGATTGCTATAATATGAAAAAGAAAACTAAGTCGATTCTAGAGAGACAATGTTTTCTATATCACTGCAAAGCTGTTTAATTATTGTTATGAGAAAGAATACCAAAAATTTTGTAAAGAAAATATTGGTCATCACAAATCATAAATTAATTATCTACAATATAAGCAAAAATATTTTCTTATCGTCATTTATAATAAATAATACTTATATATTTTAGATGTACCTACACAAAGCATTCCACGGCGAATTAAATGATAATTTTGAATTTTCATTGATATTGGTAAAAGGTCAAATTTAATTATTTTTACTGAGGAAGAATGACCGGATGCAAGAAGAGTGTTGTGTACAGAATGCGCGTGAATAAGCTACGGAGGTTTGGACGTGTTGAACGAATTAATGAGGTAAGAATGACAAATAGGATATACTTGTCTGAAAGAAAGGGTGTGAAGAAGCGCGGGGGTCTGAGAACTACGTGGCTTAATCACGTGGATCAAATTCTCAAGGACGGCTGTGTGTTGAGTAAGAGGAACCGACGTGTGTACATGAGAAATTGTATTAATGTGGAGAAAGCGAAGGAAGTGTGTAAGGATAGATCTATTTGGCGTTCCGTTCTCTCTGCCTTTCACACTTGGGACATGGCGCGTGAGGATATAGTATACTAGTATAGTTATTAAGGAATAAATAAACATGTCTTACAATAATATTTTTTTGTAAATACTCAGTAAACATAATTAATTTTCTCAAATTTGAGCAGAGCTCGTGCTTTGAGGAATATGGAAATATATAAAAAAGTAAGGGAACTATTGCATACTGGGAACACCGCAGAACATAATATCAAAAAGTTCGATGTTACCAACATGACCACTGATATAAAAATATAATATGTTCGAGTAAAATTTATGATAGTTGTACATTCATAGGTACCTACCTCTCGCATTTGTGATTAATTTAACGGTATCAAAAGATATATCTACGCACACGAAAATGAAATTATATATAACCTAGAATTAATTGAAGTATTTTTTTATTCATTTTTCGTATTTACACTTATGAAATATTATATGCGACGATTTCCATCGTTAAGTACATAATAATAATAGTATTTTCAAATAGAAAACCATTTATGATAGCTTAATGTATTAACCAAATAATAAATTATTACTATGTATGTATGTAAAATGTTTTATATAAAAATATACAATCAATAGATACTATATAAAATAACAAAAATCAACCCTTTATGAAAATATATTTTAAAAATATCTACCTCTCCATCTCTTTTATCACGGCATATCCCAAGTGGTTTAGTTAAAAGTATTCACATATATTTAAGATATGTATTTCTACCTCGATACCATTTTGGATACATAGGCCTCCCTTATGATCGTTCACTTCCTTCTGTCTTAGGCTCGTTCTATCCAACTCCTTCCAGCGATCTTTGTTACATCATCCAGCCTGAGGCCTGTTCTCGGTTATCACTCCAAAATATTCTTTGCTCATTTTGAATTTGAGAACCTGGCAACTCTATTTACATACTTCATTGTAATACAATTATTCAAAAGCATTAATGTACTAATATATGCGATAACATTTAAAACACCCTTGTTACTTGCACATTTTACAAATTATGAAGGGTCGAAATAATAATAATATATTTGTCCAAAATCCGTTTTAATTTATTTTAATCAACATCGCAATTTCAAAAATAGGTATAACATGTAAATTTCTCCATTTTGAATTAATTACTATGCAAACAGAAAGATAATAGATATCCAACTGTATTTTCATATTTTATAATTCATTCGACAATTATTATTAACCAATGTATAAACGTTTTCGTGTTAGAGACAATAAAATTATTCTGGAACTATCGCTCCATTCTTATCATCAAAATAAATGCTTAGCATATTACTAATAGTTTTAAAAGACGGTATGTACGTGTGTTCATTTATTTATTTGTTGCATTCGATTGATTTATTTACATCTATGCAAAGCAAGATGAAATAAACAATCCATTGAGAAATTAAAATATCATGAAAAAAATGAGATGCCACTTGATCTATCATTCAAACAACCAATCAGTCAAGTTTCAACGTTCTAAGAAAAAGTGGTAAATATTTTCATATCGTATTGTTCCTTTAAAGTTCTTTTTTACAAAACCGTACACAAATGTTCAATCCCCAATTAAGATTTTACATTTGAAAAATTAATAATTTAGAAGTATTTTTTTCCTGTAAAATTAGATATCATATTTTATTATATTAATTGTGTCGGTGCACACGTAGTAGAATTCCATAATTATGTAATTTGAAACAAGTGTTTCTTTCTACTATTGATTATTTCCAGAGAGGCGTCCTTCTGTAAATAATCAATAGTAGAAAGAAACACTTGTTTCAAATTACATAATTATGGAATTCTACTACGTGTGCACCGACACAATTAATATAATATTATATCTAATTTTACAGGAAAACATGTTGTTGTCACAATTAGTCTTAGTATTATTTTGGGTAATGTAGGTAGACGTACGATAAAAGTTGAACAATTTTGCTGACATGTTTAATGCTATATATTGTATATTGTGGAATTTGTTTTTTGTTGTGTCTACCTATGTATGTGATGGTTTATACAATGTAATCTGCTCCCCTCCTTTACACAAGTTTACTTTTTAAGGAGGGTAAAACAGTAAAATACATGTTCACTATTATTTCATATTGTAATAAGATTATGTTTAAGGTTATTATGTATATTTATATGCTTAATAAATAAATAAAATAAATTACATAATTAGATATAATTATACGAGACAGAGGTATTAGGATTAAAATGAAACTGGGAATAGTTACAAACAATCATCAACATGAATTTACTTGTGTTCACGAATTTATGTTACTATGTTGCTATAAAAAATGTGAAGTCTATTCGAAAACTTATCATTATCCTTATAAACACTTCCCGAATTTCCTAAATACATGAAATTTAGATTAATTCGAAGTTGTGACTAATTTTAACGTCGGTACGAACGAAATAAAGTAAATTCATAGACTGCAATCATAAATTACTCTTAATAAACAAATACAGCATAGTATGTAAGTATATTCACAGTACAATTTATACAAGAAGAAAGATAAGTCGATATACACAATAACAAGATACGAATTATATTTATGAATGTTTCTATCGTGCTTTGTCACAATAGAAACAATTTGTATCCTGTGTGCTCAGAACCAAATCAGATTTGATGGTAAAAGCCATTTACATAGATTGAGCACGCACACAGGTAATATTTTATTGAAGATTGCTGAAATAACAGAGTACCTACCTGTTATTATTGTTTAAATAAGTTTGAAGTTGTTTGAATCACCATATTTATATATGTATGCCTTTTGATAAATTTATGTCAACATCCTTTGTGAATATTTTTCCTCGTCAATGTTTTTGTGAATTGAAAATATGTAGGTATATAATCAAATCAAAACTTTCTCGTGAAACCAATTTTCTTAATTTTTTTCTGTATTAAATGATCAAAGAGTAATAAACTCGATCTGAATCTTGTACATGTAGTGGAATAAATAATCTTTTTTTTGATACAAAAATTACACAACAACTTGTTTAAATTTCGAATTAAAATAGGACTCACAATTCGTTGCAATAAAAAGTTCAAGTATTGTAGGTTAAAAACCCTCTTTGTCCAAAAATTAATATATCTTTTGAGTTCATAACAACAAATTTCTTCACTGAATTAAATTATTGTGAATATTTTTCTCCCTCTTTTATACCCTCATTCACACGAGATTTGTCTCTAAAAGGGTATGTTTCTATAATAGTTTTAATTAAACAATCTGAACAAATTGTTGTATCTGTATTGATTGTTATGTGTTCAATTAATTATTATATTAGCCATACTAGAATATTATCGGAATAATAAAAACTAAAATGATACTAACCTGTCTGCTCTGCAAATGGATTATTTATGGATCACTTATAAATAAAATAACAATGGAAAATTGTGTTCTATTTTTATTCATGATGAGGTATGTATGTGATTTTCGTAATCGTTTACTAATATACTTACACTAGATTTGCTATTCTTGATATACCTACTACCTTCTCTATATCTATATAGTTTGCCTTAAAGTATCGCAGGTTTTTAGCTTCAAAAGTTATTCGGTTTTATTTGAGTCTTCAAAAAGAAGTACATTTTTAGCTATTCTCATGACTTAGCATTTCTTTACACAATAACAAAACATAATGCGGCTAAACCCCGTACAAAATACTTCATTGATAAACCGGAAATCAAACTCAAGAGTTATTTATATTAATAGGCTATAGAAATGATGATATTTTTAGATGGGGCTGATGATAGATGACATTGAACGACTTGTCTTATGAACATTTAATAGTCTTCAAACGTTTTCAAGAGCGCTGTTTTACAAACTCAATGTTGAACTTCAGTCTTGATAGAAAACCTTGTAAAATGTTTTGTTTTGTGTTTTAAATTCAATATATAATAAGATAATTCGTACACAAGACAAATATTTTGAAAAGAAACGATGTTAATATATTTAAGATGATTTGGATATACAGTGAGACTGAATGATGACATAGTAGGTAATATAAAAAAATACGTTTAAATCCAGTCGTTTAAGAATACGAGAACATCTATGAATAATATCCCGTGGAGCACCCGGTAAAGAATTGGTCTCCCACTCTTCTGCGTAAGTTTTCGAGTGTCCTGTAAAAGGCAGGTGTTCGAAAAAATTAAGGCATTTTACATCTTAAATTCAGCAATGAGGTTTGTCACCCATCCTGAATGTCTTGATTTTATATTGGCACAAAGAGGACAGTTTGCATGTTTCTTACATGCAGCTGATCTGCTGGCTACCCCACTTGTGGGATATGCCGTGATGGTATAGTAGTAGCCATGAATAACGTGGCTTGACTATGATCTCAAGTACGCGTACCTTACATAAATACATAAAGAAATTCATGAATGTGAAAGAAGCGAAAGGTGTAAGTAAGAAATAATATTTGTTTGGCTCTTAGTCTCCTCTGACTGTCCCATTAAAGTTTAACAATAATACTCTCTGATGCTAGCTAAGTAAAGACCTACCCTCTCATATCAATGGATGTTCAAGTAATGGAATTTCTTCGTCATTCTGATACTGCGTCAAAATGTAAATTTTTGATAAGAAGGTATAAATTTCTCCAAATAAAAATTCATAGAAACTCAATCGTGATGAATGAATTCAAGGTATAAAATATTATCTTTCGGTTACAATAATAAACAGAAAATAAATACTTACATAAAATCTGTAACTCGTGAGTAGAATTATTGTTTGTGTTTAGTTTTCAATTTCGATAATAATCAAAATAAAATCCCATATCTCTAGGAGAAGGTTGGATATTCAAAGTATTTTTTCTATCATTTCAATTTATTTTAACCATAAAAATAAGTGAAACCTCTGAGCAAATAGGTAAAACAAATATGTATATAACAAAACGAAATATTATATGTACAGCTCCACTCCAAAGTACTGCATCTTAAGTTATCGCATTACGACTAAAATCGGGTAAAACTGAAGTAAGCAAAATACTGTGGTAAAAAATAACCGACACAAAAGCATATTTTAGGGGTTTTTCGGAGGTTTGAGTGTGGAATTTAATATTTTTTATATCTTATAAAGTTCAAAAATTATTATTAGGTCAATTATGCACAAACGATAAGGTTTTTAATAAATAAATAAAGGCTTTTAAACATAATACCTTTAATTTACTATGCTGGTTTTCACTTCACAAAACCCTGTTATATATTTATCTATTTTTCTTGTTCTCCGATAAAACTCAAAAAAAGTATTGAATATTCAAAAATCGTTTTAATACTATTTCATACTTTGTTCATGATTACCGATGAAAATAATTGGTTTATTTTATTTCATTGAAAAAAATAATTTCAGTGAAACTCCAACTTTCCGTTTATCAATATATCGTAAGTATTAACTTTTTCCGGGCTATGAGACCTTACATAATACATCGTAAGTTGAATAAACACAAATCCAGAGCTTATTGTATTTTAGAACATTGAAATCGTTTGAGCTGATATTCACTTTACTAGGAGCATCATATGGATTTAAAAGCATTCATTTTTTTCTATTTAATATACATTATTTTTTTAACGAAGTTGTCTTCATACATAGTTTACGTGATACAATGCTAAGTTTTTTTTACAAAACCTGATTATTGTAAAAACACAAGCTGTAAATAATCAGAAAGAGTATCATTCGAAAAAAAAAATTGTCAATATGAAAATAAGTACGCTCGTAAATAAATGTAGATTATAAAATTTATTGTTTTTCATCTAGCTTCGCTCAAGAGAAGTAGCTACCTACTAACTTAAACAGTTATTCCTATGAACTGTTGAAGCTCCTTATTTATGTCTTCAGACATCTTCATGCTGGGTTCTCCTCAATAAGTCACCAGCGATTATTTTAACCTCATCAGGCTGTCGTGTAGGAGATCTTACTTATTTTTTTTACGTTTTTTTACTTTTTTTACGTCACGTTATCCGTACTGCTCTACCTTTTTGTTCATCTACTTGAGAGCTGACACTTAAACCTGCCAAAAAGCTTTCGAATTAATTTAAGTGTTTTTACTTTTCAAAGTTATGAATACAATACAAAAATTATCATTTAATGCCTGAAATTTTTCTGATATGTTACCGACCTCAATTCCTAGTAATTACCTCAAATACATTACACGATTCATCATACCCTTTATTGACAAATATGAAAATAAATATTTTGATTTCATTCTTTTTTCTTCGAGTAGATAACTGCATTCTTCATCCTTCTAAAATCCCACAACTTGTAAATTGTTAAAAAATACAAATGGATATGGAAACCAAATACCACAATCAACCGAACAAAGGAAAAATAAATAATATCTCAATAAATAATAGCGAATATCCATTGTTATAAAGAAAAATAAAAACATTCCAAATCCTTTATAAAGAACGGCAGTATTCAATAAAATATAATATTTTATTTACATTCCATTTAATACAAATATCTTTCAATAGAACAGTGAAGAGGTTTTCACAATATAAACCAAAATACCAGGTACTCAACTAAGATCAAAAACCAAATCATAGCAAATCCTATCAAAATGAAATTTTCACGTTTACGAAATGTTACTATGTAATTGAGAAATCTGGTGAAAATAGCATCACAATGTAAAGATTGTGAGGTAATGTTTTGAAAATGTTTAACATCCAGCATTCTATCTTTACCATTGTCTCGCATTAGTAGATATCTAGTGTAGGTATTAACTGCATGCCATGGAATGAATTACTTTGCTCTGTCCGTGCTTATTTTTTAAAAAAAAGTCATTTAAGAAGATTCCCAGATATAGAAATATATTATGTACATATTTTAAAAATCTTCTTTTACAATGTTCTGCTATTGGGTTGATTCCATAGATTATTTTTAGATGTCACGAATTAATTTAATTCTCAATGTCTTTTAGAAATATTTTGTAGTTTTTTTTCGACTGAATCATATTTTTTTTTTTAAATAAATTAAATACGTATTTTTATTAAGAGTTTAAAAAAAAAGCAGCGGAAAATATAAAGGTATGGGAAGGATAAAACATCGTTTTTATTTTATTGTTATTATTTTTATTTTTTTTTCAACACCGGAAACAATTTACATAATATCCTGAAGTAGGTAGGCATATCAGTGTTGTATTTTTGATTCGTAAATTTTTTTTTCCGCTTCGGATCATCTACCGTATTTTTATTTTTGGCGTGATGCCGAATTATGTAAAAAAATCACGATAAAAGTTTTTTTTATCCATTACTTGTGAATAAATTTAATTTCAGTTATCGTATGTTTTATAAATAATACCACTGGGGCTATGATCAGGTATTAAGTCTTTTTTTTTCAAAAATAATGGAAAGTTCACATCCAATTGTTTCATCAAACCGCCTACTCAAAATATAATGTAGGTAACTACACAAATATTATCTACTATCTTCACCAAAATTTTTACACTGATAAATAAGCTCTGTAACCCATAGATCGTCCAGATCGTCCAATTTGAATGATTAAAATAAGATGTTCAATGTGGGTGGTATATCTCGTCTCCGAATTTAATGTGTCAAACTGCGAGTGAATGTCTGAGATTAATATACCACTTGATCTTGCAAGGGATTTTATAGTTTACCTCGATTTGATGGAGACTTCATGAAAGCAATGAAATTAAATGAAGTACAGAAAATTTTCATTGAGCAGTGCATGAAATCGGGGTTGGATAAAGGAGAACAAAAAAATATGCTTATTATATATAATATTCGTATATTTTACTTATACCTGAATAGTAGAAAACATTCGAGATTAAAATGTTATATGGTGTACGCAAATACACGTTTTTTTCGTAAAAATATTTTATGTAAAATCAAGTTGAGTATATTTGTAAAAAAAAATTGAGAGAAAATGTTGTGTAAAAAATGTTTCAACTAATAATAAACAATATTTAGTTGTATAATATATTATAACTAACCCTTTCTTGTCCTTGAATAATGATTCAGGAAAGGTTGTTGCTATGTCATCCACACACTACTTCGTGCAAATCTTTTAAGTAAGGGCTCAAATTTCGCCTGAAGGACTCTCCCCAACAAAACCTTACCATAACTTGTTATTTGGTACACCCTTTAATATATCCTGAGGCTTTTTTAAATATTATCTTACAACTATTTTGTAATGTATTAATCCAATTTACAATAACATAGCTTACAATAGTATACTCATACACTGGTATATACTTCAGAAATCTAATACAGAAAATATATTTTTCCTCCATCCTTTAAACAACAAATTATTATTCATTCATTCCATCACATCATTTTCCACAAGAGGAGCATCCAGTGGACTAATCGCATGTTATTAATTCGCTAGCTATCCTCTCCGTACCAATAAAAAAAGTCTTTCAGAATAGATGGTATACCTTTTCGCTAAATCACGAACACATGACATTTACAAAACACTAAGAAACTTACAAAAAAAGTGGAAGACCAATAATTTGTCAGGAACTACATAAAATAACGTTATTTTTTGTTCTTATCTTGCTCCAGCAGTGTTTGTGTATTTTTTTGTATATTTTTAAACATGTAAAAGGCTCACGCCGTGGATTTGTAAATAAATAAATAAGTATTATTGTATCAATATAAACGTAAATTATATCTAAAATTCACATCACTATATGAATATAGAAGTACTAGGTTATGTTTGAAATGGGGTTTAGTGAAAAGCTATTGGAAAAATCGACTTTTTATAAGCTTTTAAACATTCAATATTGAAAAACCCATGAGGAAAAGGCAGACATAGACATTATCATTAATATTCAATCATTTTAAATGTATCACGTAGTATATTGCCGACGCTATCATTCTCAAACAAAATTACTGAAATATTATGTATAAAGAATAAATATTATTGAAATATCAAAATCATATTATTTTTCCGATGCATATAAATGAGTTTGTACTAAGAATCTTTATATTTTTAAACATGATTTGTTTCACAATACATTCGGATAAAATTAATAAATACTGGGTTATGATAAAGAATACAATAAATAATTTCATTTATCTTTTTTTTTTCGATTACCTGTGAAATTATTTATTTAAATATATACGGCAATAAGTCTTTTACGTGTTAACATAATATAAAAACACACAGACATATTCGTAACAGTGACATAACGATGTGCAAAATGATTTAATAAAAACTTATCAGATTTGCATAATAACGTGTTGCATTTTTTTAAGATATTTGAACAAATTACCATAAATATAAACATGTAGGTAACAAGGTTTATCCAAAACAAAAAAAACATGGCACGCCTCGACATAAAAATTAAAATCTACTCGTGTGTTTGTTTGATATTTAATTCAATCTTTTTAACTGGAGGTGGTCGATAACCGAATGCTCAGGTCTTGAACGATAAAAACCTTATGCGTATTATCAGAGTATTCAAGGTATATCTTACCTATTTTGTATTAGTTTTAAAAATACTCAGATCAAATTGTACTAGCACATTTAGTTACCATATAAAACAAATAAATAGAAATAAAATAATTGAAAGACAAAGAACCTACGCAATATCAAAATTATTCCTAGAAGAGAAAATTTAAAACTAAACTTACTTTTTACGTGAAGCACAATGTGTTTATTAAAGTAAATTGACAGCGTCAAGCTTCAAAACAAACATAATGATTTTACCATGGACGTACCCAAGGAAAGCGAAAAGACTACTGTCTCTCACCTGGGAGCTTTTAAATATTATTCATGTATAGAAAACAGTATTATGGTATGACAAAAATATAAACAGCTAGACTGCTAGACACTGGGAGCAGCCCCTCCCCATAAGTACCGGATACAATATGCAATGAACAAATGTTCAGTATTTTATGTAATCAATATTTTTTTTAAAAAAACCTATATTTAGTACTTCCACATTGACTACCGGTGGTCGACATTATTTTTTAAAATGATTTTATTAAATAACAATTTTATGAAAAAAGAAGCTAAAGGAGATATAGGTTAAAAAGTTGGGTGTGATTTTCATGTCTTATATACAGAAGTCTCAAATAAATCAAATATAAATGAAAATATCTCATGTAGTCGAATAATCTCTCAAATTTATACGTAAAAAAGAGAAATAGGAATTAAAATGTCAAAAAATATAATTCGGATTGAAACAAGCATATAGAGAGGTCGCAGTTGCGATGGCTGAGTCACGTGCTTCACATGCCAGAAAACAGACTACCACTTAGATCTTTGGAGGCTGTGGCAGAGGGCAAAAGACCATTTGAAGAAGCTGGCAAGGGCAGTTGTTGAACATGTTTGTTGAAAGACTTGGTTTGGAGTGGCCAGAGGTCCTGGAAGCAGCGGTGGACAGGGATCTTTGGAGGAGGTACGGAGGCGCAATGGGCTTCCGACCCAATTAGGACAAGGGCAAGAAGATGTATGTATGTATTAAACAAGCATTTTTTCGAAAAGCTACTGCTCCGCCTAGAAAAAAAATTGGGATCCCATTTAAATTTTTCATAATGATTATTTGAATATAGAATTGTTAACGCAACTGATATAAAAAGAATTCAATGTCAGATACCTACTTCAAACGTACCCTCACACTTAAGTATTTCGATAAAATAACATAATTTTGGCAGTGAGACTTTATTAAAGCAATATAAATCTCGTTTGTATGAATTATAATTGATTCACTCAAAACAATAAAAAGAAAATGTGACTTTGATCAAATTTAAAAGGAAGTCATTAGAAACATATTTGTGTCATAAAAATGTATTGCGTCACATAAATATTTTCTTAGTATTTCATTTTTAAACTATAGTAATAACAACGTAAAAATATTATATTTTGGAAATGGTATTGCCAGCCAGACTTATTCGACCTAGAACGCTCATCCCGGGAGAACAAAGGCAGAAATTTGCCTCCTACATTCATGAGGTTTTAGCGCCCAATTGAATCACCTATTCCCGTGACATTCCTGGCACTCTGATGTTGTCATTTTATTAATGGTGTATTGTGAAAGAGAGAGTCCGGGCAGTGGAAATCATATTGTCAAATCATTATTTTGATTTAATATGTACATATAAATTTATAATTTTTTATTTATTTTACTTATTGATAATAACAAAACATAACAAAATATGCATAGACAATTCACACAGATCGAGTAAGTCCTAAAATAAGATTGATTCTTGTATTATGGGTACTAACGCGACGATACACATATATACCTATGTACAATTCACTAAACACATATAGGTACATATTACACCTAGACCAAGGGCATTGAAGGACCCACCGTCCACCCGGATACCGCAGAAGTCTGGGGACTTCCATTTATCCGAAATTCTACACTTAACAAATCTTGTCCACACCGGAGGCGCCATAGTGGGCAGCCTGAAGGGCTGGCCGGCCAAACCACCAAACCGCCAAAACCTCCGTGTGAAATCTTTTGACTAAACTCCTTCGATGTACCTTTATACGAGAGAAGCAAACATAGTAATACTACATATATCTATACAAAAAAAAAAAAAGGAATCAAATAAACAAGTTATCTTAACCTAGGTTACAAAAGTTACAAAATAATAATAAGTAAAAGTGCGTAATATAGTTACAAAATAATTGCATAATATTCTGGAACAAAAGCTGAGTTGAGGTGTCCAGAGACTTTTCCTAGGTTATTCAGGCCGGCGAACCCATGGGTCGCCGTTACCGGGGCTAGACCAAGGGCAATAAGGAAAAGGTCATTCTTCTATCTGCCCTACCCGGGAATCGAACCCGAGACGTCGTGATTCAAATGCAAGAGCGTTACCTTCACGCCTATTTAGTTTTATACTTTAAACTTTATAAATGATGAATTCATTATTATATCTATTTTTGAAAATCATCATTTGTTTGTTGGTTGATTGTTAATTATTCTATTGTCCATTCAATAAGCTTATTATCATTACTAATTTATACTCATGTAGCACGTCTCAAAACAGGGCACCCTAGCGAAGCTGATGCAACATTAATGATTTGTATTGGAAATGTACGTACTGTCTTTAGTGATATATATTTTTTATGTATGTAGTTTTTAATAACATTCTTGAATCGTTGATTAACTTAACAAAATACCTTTAAAAATGCACTGATGACTTTACCCAAGTAATGGGAATGTAGGCTTGTATTGCTCGTAAGAGGCTTCTATATAGCAATTTGGAGATAAAGATACATAATACCACTAAAGTAACTTACTTTTCGTATGGCCCGGTGTTGATGAATCTAAAGTAACTAATCACTTTATACGGTATATTTACGCCTCTTTTACTTATTTATTTCAATTTCAATGAAATATTAATCATCATCTGAATACCTTTGCAAACGATTTTAACTTTTTGATCTCTTCCAGAAGCTCTTAGTTCTTATGGTTGATTTGGTAAGTAGTTTATTTCCACACATCATTCTTATTTGTCACTTTGAATAATCAACAACCCGTGAAAAGAGAACCTAAGAAATCATTTATTCATTGAGTTCTTCCTGGAAGGACTTAAGTTTTAATCTTCAGATCTCTCCACATTCGCTCTCATTATCTTGTTGAGTAATTCTCTTGAATAATATCAAGTAGAGTATGGAGGCATTAGTGTGTAAATATTGTATGAATAAACTTGAGTTAAATCTTCATTAAGAAGAACAATATCCTTATTAAGAAGTGCCTAGCATAAGATTTTATCGTATAGAGTATATTAATGATAAATTTTGAGTTCAGAATAATATATTGTGTTACTTTGTTTATTTGAGCACGCCTTTTGTTTTCAAGAGGTAAAAGAGAAATAAACGAGTATCAATACTTATTATTTATCAATACAAACTCTCTTATATTACCATCCTATCTCCCTTGAGACATATTTATGCTTATTGATGATAAAAGAAAACATTTCACTTCCAAACTTATAGCATTATTAAATTCCGAAGAAAGTGAGAATTTCTTAACAAATCCGATTGTTTTATTAAAGATTCACTTTCTCGATAACACGTTTTGTATCGTGTCCTAAGTAAAACGAATATAAATACTTCGTAGTAACATAATACAATCTATATTTTGTAAAATCATACAAGACTTATAATATATGTAATCTACAATAGAAAATCAAATGATCTAGCTTAAAGGACTAGGAGAACCACAGTGTGTTAAGGAAAGGCTCTGTGAAAAAGATGGAAAGTTTAATAAAAAATATCTCAAATATTCTTTCAACCCTATGATTTTCGTAAGAATCCGAAAATTAAATGAGTAAGAAAATGTTCAAATTGAATTATACCCACGAATAAAATATTAAATAATATATGAAGATCGATGATTCAACCTTTAATAATTTGCCAATATACAGATAAGTAACGAATATTTCGAAAAATAAATTGAAAATAACTACAAAGGTATGAATTTTGGAAAGATCGTTATTTCGTTTCATTTAACACTAATTTGAAATCAGTTCCTTCTCTCGAATTTTTCTGATTAGATTATTAAAATCATCCAACGGTGATAGATGGATAATGTTTAAAATTGAACTCCCATTAAACCACGACTTTTATTTTATGCCAATCAATTTGAAATGAGGTAGAACCCTTGAAATTTTGGCTTATTCTCGTAATTAAAAATCTACTCTGCATTTAATTTTTTTTATCTCTTACTATTTTAGGTAAACATGTATAGAAATTTATCACGTTTTTTGACAAGCTCTATTGCAACCAACTTTATATTCTTATTGAACTTCATGATCTTCATTAAAAAATGTGCAAATGCTATCATCAAAATGTTCCTAAAAAAACATAAATTTTAGCAATCTATATAACTAAGTATTTAATATAGGCTTTACATAGTTTGGCGTGAGGAATTCACATGCGTAAAAAAACTTATTGTTTTATGACTAGTTAGCCAAAAAACCACATTGGTTTTTCTTGTTTAAGATTTTTATAGAGTGGGAAATGATTTAAATTATTTGTTCTCATTGCAAGATAATGTGGATGAATTTATTTATCTTTTTACGTTTTTATAACCAGTTTTAGAGGCAACGAGCATGAATAGCTCTGCAATACTTCTCATAATAGTTGTTTGTAGAAATGTAAATGTTTATTTGAAGGACATTTTAGTTTTTTTATCGTCTATAATCATATAAAAATATCAGTGATTATTAAATACACAATATCTCTACCTCGTATTTAATCTGATTTGAGTTTGTTATGAATTTAAGTATTTCAGTGCACGCAATATATTATCGGACACCCTCCAAGCACGTTTTATATTCTACACAATATTTTCTTAAATTATTTATTTCATTTTTGAACTATTTCGTCATCGTGATTTACTATTGAAATGTTTCTGCTTGTTTTTGTTGTGTTTCATTCTGATAATAATGTAACTAACTGAAAAAAGATTTAGTTTATATTGACAAGCGGAAATTTATAAAATCATAGCTGTCTCTTTTCTCTACTTATACTATCACAGTTTTTTTTTTTCAGCTAGAGTAGCTAGTAAAGTTACAGTATAAAATATACAGATCATTCTGTCCGTGCTTTGAAAAATGACAAATATATCCTTGCTGCATAAAAATTATGAAATTTAATTTATAAAAAAAAAAACATTCGTAAGTTTTTTTTTTATTTTCAACCTAGTTCTTATTACAAAAATATTTAAAAGTGAGGATTACTGTGGGAAAACGTACTCAACTGGTGCAGAATGGCCCGGAATGGAGGGGACTGTTTCCTACCTTTGCCCTCAAGAAGAGCGATGAAGGACGAAAAAAAGAAGGAGAATTTAATAAAATTAGAATTTGTCTGAGAGAAAGAGTGTTTTGATATTACTTTGTACGACAAATTCGTTTTTCTTACTGATATTCCATGTTTAATCTTAATTGATATTGAACATGTGTCTTAGTATAAAAACGTTGTAATGTTGAACGGGCATAATATAGTCGGACGTGACAGATTTTCCAAGATGTAAAAGACAATGGCAATGTTAAAATGTCGCATCTGTCACGAATCACATTCGTTTATTTATAAAACACACATTTTCCCAAAATAACTAACATTTGACTTTTATTTTTATAAACAGAGATTATATTTCAATGCAATTCTTATGTTACATAATAATATCAACGTATGTATTAAAGTGAATGGATATGTTAATATATTAGTGACAGGAAAAAATATAGTATGCTATGCCATAAATTAAGAAGAAGAAAAATAGAGTAAATGTGCTAGGACGTTTTTTTATATTGAGTTAAAAATATAATAAAAATCACGTAAGGATTTGACGTAAGGACATATGAATAACGTGAGCCTTTGGTAGGGTTTGAAAAAGAAACTTTGTCCAATCTTCACTTCCATAATTCAGCTAAAAAATTAATGTATAATTAAACTTTGGGTGTGATTGATTTGTAGACATAAACTTAACTACATATCAATCTAAAATTTATGTGCTCAAATATCAAGAAATAAAACAAGTAAGTTTGATATATAAAAAATTACTTGAACAACAATAGTTTTTCTTTTACTTTACTTTCACTTTATTTCACTTTAAATATAAAAACGTATTAGTTATCAATTTCTAAAGAACATATCAATACATAAACGGTGATTTTATATTTTTCAAATCTAAAGTAGAAGAAAACAGTTGTTTTTATTTATCGAACTGCGAAATTCAACTACTTGAGTGCCAACACAACAAAATATTTAATAATATTGTTACATAATCAAAAAGACCCTTCTTCTTCTGTGACGATAATTTGAATCAGAAAATTTAACAAAGAATGATAAAAGCTTGCATATGGTCATCTCCATTATATGGAAGTGGAACATGGACCCTGAAAGTAAACGTGATGAATCGGTTAGAAGCATTCGAAATGTGGGTGGGTACACCAAAAAATGCTTCGTATACCTTGGACCGAAAAGCTATGACATAGAAAGAAGAAGAATCAAAAAGAAAAAAATAATATATTGTATTTTTATTTCTCTATTTAAATAAAAATCGATACCTAAAAAAGAATTGAAATTTAGAGACATTTGATTAGTAAATGCGTTTGTTAAAAAAAAACACCCCTTTTTCATTATGCGCGTAAACATAATTTGACTCGATCACAGTTTTTTTTTTACATAAGAAAAAACACTTTGTTACAATAGTGCCTACCAAGTTAATGACAGTTTTGCGTGAATTGACTAAAGTAAATTTGGATGTTAATCAAAAAGCACTTTCTTTGATTTTAATTCATTCCTTCGATAAGGTAATTGTAGTCTTGGCATGTATTGTTTTGAAATACCCACTTTAACATAATAGCTATACAATCTGAAAAATTATTAAATATTGTATGTAATTGACTCAAGTTGATATTGTATAATGCTATAGTGAAATAACAATATTTGTAAGTGGAAGTAACATTTCTGTATAGGATTATCACTGGGTATTAAAGACGTCTATATTATTGTTATTAAGTTGGTTCGCAGCGTCGCGACTCTCAGAGCTGACGCCTGTGATTGTTATCAAGGCTTTCGTAATTCCATTTAACTACAATAAACACAATATGCTTTGACCTCTGCAATTTAAACACATTGATTTATAAGGTAGAATTTTACATTGAAAACAGGCATGCAATCTTCAAGAAACAATTTTTTTTCTTTTTAGTGAGCGTCTTAAATATTTTCATGTATCTGGGTTTTTATTTTGAACCCAAATACAACTTTATATACTTTTCACAGAAAACTAAAAGCTTGTGCCGTGAAAAGGGTGTTTGCCGGCACCTGAGATCGAACATGATGTGCATGAGGCCGAGACTCTATATCCAGGCTTCCAACGAGTTCAAAGACGAGCCCATATATATTTACAGATATTTTGCATTAGTCTGCAAATTATTTGAAGTTGGAGACAATCGTTCGAAATAATTTATTAAAGACAAATGTCAGATGAATAAGACCTGGGTATTTTTGTCTTATAAAATTTATGTCAACTCTGGCTTAGTGACACAGCGCTAAAGTTTTTAATAATATAATCATTTCCTTGTACAAATTTTACGGATAAATAGGAGTCATTCGACTCCTGAAATATCCGCAAAAGAGAATATTTCAACAATTATAATTATAATTCATGAGATAAATCTTTATTTCAATAATGTATAATACAATCGTGAATGTACAGTGAAATGTACTATAGACAACCGCGTTATATTGCATACCTAGGTAGTTATTTTATTAATGAAGGATTACTCTCAAGACGACTTATTTTGACGCAATTAATATATCAAAAGAATGAAAATATCCGTAGTATTATTAAATTGTTATCGTAGTATTAAATATTGTTCTTAAGTATTATCTAAAAACACAAAAAAATTTTTTTTTCCATATATTGCTCGTATAATGTATAGTCCCTCGATAAGATCCAACAATACTTGAACAGGAATGACCTAATTACCCAGTATAATTACTACATAATAATGTGATATAGCTACACCATACTACGTACAATGTTCATTATAGAGATGAATGCCAGAACTGGACCTT
The DNA here is from genome assembly GCA_947579605.1 of Athripsodes cinereus. Classification (NCBI taxonomy): domain Eukaryota; kingdom Metazoa; phylum Arthropoda; class Insecta; order Trichoptera; family Leptoceridae; genus Athripsodes; species Athripsodes cinereus. Next base: position 20,244,679 of record OX388316.1, read on the forward strand.
TAACCTTCACGAAGAGGACAAAAGGTTGTAGATGAGACCAGATTAAAGATAACTACTTAATTTGCCTACGGAACAAAAGCTTTTTGCAACGAGAAGATTATAAATAAACTCAACCACAAGTATATAAAAGAAATTTTTTGGGATTTTTTTGACAATAATATTATTAATTTTAAGAAATGAAGATGCCTACTTTCTCAAATTCAGATTTTTAATATTAAAGAAAATAAAAGTATATACTTAGAAAGTTTTGAAATTATTTGCCACCCGTTCTGAAAGTTTATTATCTTATTGTCATAAACATATCAAATAGCTTGTTAATTAACCTGCCGACTTTTCCATTAATGAATAAGTGAATACATAGTTATAATTATTTCTAAATTGCAAACGTTTTACATGTTATATTTATAATTAATTATATGACTACGCGAATATCATATCTTTTCCTTTTCATGTATTTTTATTGGAAAAATCTTTTAAAATTTGAACACATCATCAGTGATCAAAACTTATGACTAATTTTAAATGTTTGGTAAGTTTCGAATATTTATTTAATTTAAAAGCATAATTCTGTTATATTCAATTATTTCTTGAGTTAAGTGGAAAGAAAACTACATTTTATTGACGATAATGATGTTGTAAATAAAATGCTGCCTACGCTCTTCTTTGACAATATATTTTTTTCGTTATCCAAACAAACTATTCATTAAGTTTTGAAATTATTTTTGTTTAATAACAAAATGTTTATTTGTTAGTATTTTTACTTTATATACTTGATTATCTTTGGGGATAAAAAAGCCAAACTTTCAATAAAACGAATGGCTTTAAAAATCAATAGATATGATTTCACTTTAGAAATGTTATTGTTACTGGGCTATCAAAATAACATAGCAAAAACCAGAAGTAATAATAAATATATTTTTCAAATGCTATAAAGTATTTCAGGACTATGTTTTTATATCTTTTTTTGTATTCTATTAAAATTGTTTTATTATTAAAAATATTTGAAAGGAAGAATCTCAATACATGTTTCGTTACAAAAAATTATAGTGGCCACACTTAACAGTCAATCGTGATCAACTAGAAAATTGACGCAACTATCTTGACGCGGTATTTTCAATAACACTTTATAGTGTTGTTTTGGAAATGTGAGTGTGAATCTCAAATGTGAAATTCTTCCTGCTTTTTTTAAATATGTTTTTCGTACATTTCCCATCAATGATGATGATTTTCGAAATTGAACTAGCACTCAAAACTCTAACTATTGACTTTGTTTTACTAAAAGTTTAAGAAACAGAGAAATATTGTAAATATTTATTTATGATAAATACAAGAAAGTTCTTATTTACTTGTCTTCTCCTCTTACTCAGAAATGTGTTATGTGCGATAAATAAATTTTGCTCACCATCTGCACTTTTCTTCATAGGTTAGTTTTGTTTTTAAAATAACGTGGGAACTCTAAAATCAAAAATTAATATATTAAAACAATACTGTTTCTTCTTCTTCTCGTGCCGTATAAGGTCCTCCCGACGTTGGCAATCACTCTGATCTATCCTGCGCGACCCGGGACAGCTCCCCCACATCTTTCATCCTAGTCCAGTATCTTATGTTGCGCAGCCATGACAGATAAGAGATTTTACGGACCAATACTGTTTAGATTTCATAATTAACTTGATAATTCATTCATTTTTCTTATGGTCGCTCAAAATTTGTTCACCGAATTTTCCAGGCATTAAATCGCGTCATCCTTAAGAGCGTTTAAGTCCTGAAGTTCTCCGTGAAATGAGGCTCTCGTCTGTCAGATGGTCTATAATTTGTGTCATTTCATGTATGCATGCTGGTAAATCAATCCTTTAGCTGAAATATTTAAAGTAAGAAGAGGTTTTTTGATGATGTCGAGCAACATTGACGCAATGAAAAAAAAATTGTGATTTTTTAAAATTTACTCTCTCAACATTACTATATGAATCCACATAGGTACTACCGGACAATAATATATTTAAATATTCATGGTAGTTGATTGTTTAGCTTTGACATTGTTAACTGGAGATAATTGATTTTGAATGTTGAACTTTCGAAAAATAACAACGATGTGTCTACAAATAAAAATGCCTAAATGAGAGTTGTTTTTAAAGTTATATTGAAAAACTTAAACACTGTTTCGATAATTCCAAGCGATATTGTTTCATTTTATTCCATCCGACTTTCCTGTAAATCTGTTGCCTACAGATTTTTTTTTATTAACAATTTTTCGATATTGCAAAATAAAACGAGAAAATAAAACCGTAACAGTTGTTCTTTTTTAAATAAAATTAGTTACCACTGAGAGAGTTTACACGGAAAGAAACTAACCCACAAAAACATTTATAGTAAGTGTAACTTAGAAGATATTTGGCACTACAGATCAAGTATTTGTAATTTTTTTTAACAAGCTGGTTCCTTTTTACATAAGTTTGTTTAGTTCACTTACAAAGGACATCTGCTCTTAATGGTTAAAGGTGTTTCAGAACTTTTTACCGAAAGTTTGTTATTGGGAGAAAGTATAATATAAGCTCTTACACATTAAACTTACTTAAGCACTTTGGAGTAAAATAATAATAATTGAATTATCACAAACTTTATGTGTTATGTTTGTTTACATTGTACTTTATGTACTTATGTACATCTACATAATTTATATATTTACCAGAGGTGATCAACGCGTCGATCGCGTTCGACCGGTCGATCACCGAAAGTTCTATAGTGGTATGATTTTTTACACAGGTAATTTTTCATGTTTAAGGAATATTTAGAATAGAATAGAATAGAATAGAAATTCTTTTATTGCGCATAAATACAAAATATCAACATACATTTTTTCTTAACATGGTTACAATTAAGTTGCAGCAGCCTCACTAGGTTAACCTGTATCGAGGCGTGCTGCGAATAAAAATAATAAACAATATACAATCAACAAACTATCATTATATCAAAAAAAAAAATCACAATTGTTCTAATGTTTCGTTAGGAAATCTCTTTTCTCAATTAATTCATTTGAGAATTGTTCAACTTATATGTAGTGTCTGTCTTATTATTATATATTGTTCTATTGATGTGATATACTTTGCATGACATACGATAAGCAAAATAATTTTTGAATATAATATCAACCTCGACCTTGGTTTTAAGGAGTCTCGGGCCTTGCCTACTAAATATATAGTTACGTAGAAGAAAGTCGATCTCGGGCTAAATTCCATTAAACAAGTTGCTCCCAACGTATGAAAGTTTGACTACCCCTAATCTATACTATCACGGCATATCGTCGTTGCATATTCAAAAAGGGGTAAGTGAATTTATAAATGTTTTGACATTTCTAGAATAAACTGTTTATAATGACATCCTAACCATTTTATAAAGTGATTCTTAGTATCAAATATTTAAATTCGAAACAACAATTTTCATGTCCTAATGAACAGTTTTTAAAGAGTATGCCTAAATGAAAATGATCGCACATACCTCTTTTTGAATATGCAAAGACCATATACCACAATGAAGTAGCCAGTGGACTAATTGCATAATATTATAAAAACGCAATTCCCTGACAATAAAAATTAAGGCATTCGGAATGGGTTACCGTATACCTCATTGCTGAATTCAAGACATTTAATCCTTATCCTTGATATTTTCCAAATACCTGCCCGTTAACATGATACTCAAAAACCTTTACTAAAGCTACCTTCCACTTGAAATAAATTAATAAACATGAGCTTATATTAATGAGAAATTGTGGCAATTACTCATGGATTTTTTTCTATCATTAAAACTGCAACAGCGATAATATAAATTCGAATAGGCTCTCCGAGGCAAAACATTTTTGTTTTACCTACATTCAAACAAATCTACATTGATGTACAATACGAAGAATGTTTTAAAAGGGAAAAAACTTTTTTTTTACTTGAGGCAAAATTCAAACTGCGAAAACTTGAAAATTCAAACTGCGAAAACTTGAAAACTTTAAAAAATATCTGTACGAATAATATTTTGTAAGACTTTCATATTAACATTTTTTATACATGAATCATACATGGGCATTTTCAAAAAGTTACAAAAAAGAACTGAATAAAAATAATGTTGGTATAAGCGTTATTGGATATTTCATTTATTTGCGACGATTACAACGAAAACCTTTTTTATTTCTTTGTATTTGAGCTTACAATGGAATGGTATGAAACCATTTATTTTTTATTATTTTTTCTGTGGTTGAAAGACTGACAAAAAAGAATCAGAAATAAACTAATTACGTAAACTACGTGATGTATTCCATTTTATATTGTGTATAACTTACTTTTAAAATGTCAATAATGTGCCGTTGAAAAAAAACTGAATAAACGATGATAATTAAAATTACCTTGTATCTACATATTTCTAAGAATATTTTCAACGATACAAGTATATCGATTCATAACATAGGGTCAGCGTGGTCCTGGTAGAAAGCAAACGTCTTGGCTGCGCAACAAAAGAGACTGGACCGGGATGAGACGTGGGGGAGCTGTTCCGGGTCGCGCAAGATAGAGAAGCCTTCGCCAGAATGATTGCCAACGTCGGGGGGACCTAATACGGCACGAGAAGGAGAAGAAGAACATAGAATATTTTGCCAATGAGATACGTCATTTCTGTAGATATGTAAGTTTCTAGCAAAAGAAGATTTTTTTATTACGGTAGGAGTGGGTACTATTCTATTTTTTTATGTTTTTTATTTGTATTTTTGTTTAATTTGACTGTGTGTATCTTTATGTTAGAAATAAATAAATAAATAAAAATAATACAGACATTTTTTTATATTTTTACGCAGCACGCCTCGATACAGGGCAACCTAGTGAAGCTGCTGCAACTTAATTGAAGCTAATTGGTGATATATTGTTTCAACGTTTGTACATTGATATTGATGGAATAAAGTATTTATTTATTGACACACGATGACCGATATACTTTATCCTTGAAAAAAAGATGATTAAATATCTTGTTCGTAATATTTTAAAGACACGTGCCTTTTACGAGACACTAAAAACTTACAGTACAAAGGTAAATTTATTCTTAAATAAAACATTAATCATATTCCTACTATCTCACTACCCTAAAAACCTTGTCATTTTTTAAATAACATTCATAACATACGGGCGTTAATTTGAATCACAAATCAAACCAGTTTTTATTTGAAACGGTAAAGTATTATTCAGTAATAAATTGTCACGTCTCTGCCAATTAATTTTCATTTTATTGTTACGACTATTTGTAAGCAATTAATCCAATAACCTCTCAACAATAAATTCTAATGTTTCGACAAGGAATTTGATCGGATTGTGGTAAATTTATGACGCAGTTACTAAAAAAATATCAACGATTTATAAGTTTAAATGAAAAACAAAATAAAATTTAGTCATTCATTAAACATACATAGAACATCTTTCCTTTACACTATTAAGGTCAGGTGTCCATATTGTGTACAAGTTGTTTCTTCAGAGATCCATATTCATTTCTATTACAGGACTTCTTATTACTCCATACCGAGTCTTTAAGCACACATCTTGATACTTATTTTTGCTAGCTTCTTCAGAAGCGGTCCACCGTCTTTCTGCTTTCTTCCTCTATTTGTTTAACATTTTATGTAGTGAGGATTTTATCTTTTAAGATGCAAAAGATGATATTTTAGCTTTGTTGTTGATAAAACCAATCCAGAAAGCATTCTTTAATATTATATAAAAAAAAAATTAAAAAAAAAAAGATATATCTGGGTTTTGTTATAAACCCACACTAAACTAAAAGCTTGTGCCGTGAAAAGGGAGTTTGCCGGCACCTGGGATCGAACCACGGTCCCCTTGTTCACGAGGCCGAGACTCTACCTCCAGGCTACCGACGAACTCAAATTAATGAAATAATTGAAACCATATTTTTATTTGGTCCCTCCTGCATGAACAGACCTCTAGGTCTAATGAAAGATTAAAAAGAAGAAGAAGAAGTAATGAGCCCATATTTTAATTATATCTTTGTTGCTAGCTACTGATTTGTTGCTAGATTCAAAAATCAAAGATGGACACAAAAAGTTTTTTATGGAGACCTCATTTACATAGATAAACGAAATAGACAAGGACCCCCTACACGTCTATTTGCTGGTGACTGGTTCTAAAAAAACAGAGATGTTTGGAGAAATATGGGTGAAGCTTGTGTTCAACAGCGGACAGAAGCAGCTGCGGTCAGAAGTAAGTTGATAAAGTAGTTTTAAACATTGTCATGAAAATGATTTTAACTGTATTTTATGATGATTTTTATTCAGTAGATAATTAATTAAAATTAGGAGACAGAATTCTAACACAGATATCACTCGTATTATTTCTGATAGGATAATGGGTTTCTATTTCCGTCTCTTAGGAATAAGTAAACACAAAAGGTTCAAATCTCCAGCAAATTGAGACATTTCCTAGCGAGGAAACCGTTTATTTTCATCAAACTAAAGACTCGAAATAAATAAAACTGGAATATGGAACTGGAACTGGATATGGAATTCTACTACCTAAACACCGACACAGTGAAGTAAACACACCGAAGAAGAAAACACACCGACAACTAAAGACTCGAAATAAATAAAACTGGAATATGGAACTGGAACTGGATATGGAATTCTACTACCTAAACACCGACACAGTGAATAAACTAAAGACTGTTTAAACATTTTCTGGTGAGGTATGTAATCTCATGAATACTAGTTCCATTAACTTCTTCGTAAAAATAACAGCTTGTATAATATGCAAACACTCTTGATGCTGAGACATTAACATCTTCTAAAAAAGCATTTCGGTAAACTATATTAATCATGAATTAAAAAAATATATCAATAATTAAATATAATGTGATTTTTTTTCAGTGGGATGTTTTCTATATGAAGACCAATTGAGTTATCTTTTCCCAAGCCATTCCCAAAAGTCTGACATCATGGAAAGAATATATTGTGAAAAAGTCTTCAAGAACCTTGTAGCGCTTGTACAGAAAACTTATAATCATTGCCGACTTATTCCGCATAATCAATTGCGATCATGAACTCAAGATTAATTTAACTAACTAAGCAACTGCCTAGGGTGCTGAATTTGTATCAATAATAATTTCATGCGTGTTTGTTATCATTGATTACTGAAAGTAATTGATATGGAAGCCATTTCAATAATTATTTAACTTTTAAGTCACTTTTTACAGTTGGCTGCTTCTAACTAATTTTTATATGGAAACGAAACAACTGCACAGTCACGAGACGCAAATTTTTCAGAAAAGGTGTTTAAAGTTTACACCAAAATTATATTTGCTTCTCGCGTATTTGTTAATAATAAAAAAAAACTCTCATTAATTTGCAAAATTACTTGATTTTTAGGTAAAATAACGTTATTTTCTTAAAACAGCAAATTACATTTTTTTTAAATTAAAGGATATAAAATAAAACGAGTAAACTTACTTCAATATCGCATCAAAAAAACATAACGAGGTTCTCAAAATTTAAAATAGTGTAGTTTCCCTTTGACATACATATATGACAAAAGAAATAATAGAAAACAGATTTCTGAATACGATAAAATAAAAATAGACGAAATAAAATAAATAAAACAATTACTCACCTCAAATAAGTAGATGGGGATAGCCTAATCTGAAATAAAAGAGTATATAATTAGTTCTTTTATACACTTATATGAAAATCATATTCAAATCATTATCATTTTAAAATATATTCGATATGATTTGTCATTTTATTTAATTTTATTTAATTTTACAATGTACACAGGATCAGACAATCAATTATAGTACCTACATGAAAACAAATAACAAAATCAAAAGGTGGACCAGTGAAGATCCTAAATTTACCTGAAGGGTTTTTAAAAAATCATCAAAGTTAAAAACACCATAACATGCATTTAAATGAATAAATTAGATGAGAAGATTCAGGTGAACAAATTAATTAAGACTAAGCGATCAAAACAAGACTAAAAAATCAACGTACGTAACATAATAAAGTAATAAATATAAAAATGTATAAAAACAAATCAAATAAAATGAATGAATGTCATAATCATATTATTTAGTGAGCATGGTCAAAACCTCTAATTGAACAAACATTCTTCTTCTTCTTTCTTTCTTTCCAGCAAGGCACCCGAGTGAGTTATGAGAAAAACATTCATTCATAGTATTTTCATAATTCAACCCCACTGTTTGTCTTAAACCTTTGAATTATTTTTAAGCTTGTATTTCATACTACAATGATATTCTGTTTATTATCATTTGCGCCTTTGACAAGACTATTTTCATGAAATTGTTTTCTTAGTTCATTGCTTTATCAGATAAATAAATATTTAACTGACTAATTAAAGAGAAGAGGAAATATTATTTAATATATTATAAAACAAAAACAAAAAAAAAAAACAAAACAAAACAAAAACAAAAACAAATTCACAGATGAACACAGAAATCTCTTCGAAAAATAAAACTTACCAATTACATACACTGATATAATAGAGATACACATTCGCACCCATCTCGTCACAATTTTCACACTTTAAGTCATGAACAAACACTAAGAATAAAATATTAATGTGAACAACACATGATTTCTTTTACGTGACGAATCGTGAAGTTTACTTTTAAAAAAAAATTATATGCCAGACAACCAAATTCGATCATTTTTTTTTCGTTCACGTAGTACTGGATTAACATCTACCTAAGCCGGCAGGAAAAATTTCAAAGTTTTTGTGTATGAAGTTATCGAATGGAACTTTTAAAATTTATCGCCACCAGATTTCAGCAGTTCAAGGAAACGTGGAAGATAGTAAAAATACCAATCAGTTGATATTGCACGTTAAAAAAATATCCATAAAAGCTGGTATCTTAAAAATGATATGAAATTTATGGATTAATTCGAATTGGTTTAAGACATCAAAAATTTCATAACTAAGTAGTTGTTAACTTTTTTACAGTATTAAAAAGTCTTCTGTCGTATAATTTATTATTCAAATAAATTTATGAAAGCTTACAACATTATTTCGAAAGCAGTCAGTAAAATGAATTCCTTAACTTCTTCGAAAATCCTAAAAACTTTATTTCAAACATAAAGAACTTTTTTGCGTCTTTTTTTAGTTGAACGTTAGTTATATTCTACATGGTAAAGTTTTTGAAGAATTTTATTAAGGTATGAAATCTACTCTAAAAACAGAACTTTATGATTTCGATTACTTATCCTTATTTATAATTAAAATCATATAAAAATTACTGCTAACTAAAAATCTAGAAAGTGTTGTCTCCGTTATTAAGAGGACGATGTTCCTAGCTGATCTATGAGAATGTCTAAAGATAGTTAACTAAAAAAATGCACTCTTTTTTTATTCAAAAGGTTTTCCTTTTTCACAACACACCGTTTCTTTGACAACAACATAAAAGTGCTTAGAATGGCATGAAGAAAGTTGAGAGAACATATTTTTTTGGAATTCGTACAGATGAAAAAGATACAGGCAAGAATAATACGCGTAATAGTTAGCGTATTTTAATAAAACTTCTTAGAGAACTTAGTGGAAAATTATATCCAATAATGAAAAATATATACTATTTTCTTGAACTCTATTTTACATAGCAGTTCTGTAAAGGACAAACACATTAAGATATTTCATGAAAAATGAAGCAAGTAAATTGTTATGACAAACCTTTGTCATATTCAACGTCAAATAATAATAATCTGAATCCATCCTTTGATGATGTTGTTCTTTGAAACTGTACTACCTACAATAGACTAACATATGAGAAAGACAACTCTATATGCTTTCATAAATTGTTCCGTTTTGAAGACTATACTCAGTGTTTCATTATGAACGCATACTGAGCACTGATCTCTTGTAGAACATAACATATCTACTCTGCATTGAATAACTTTCTATAATATTTATATGAAAAAACACATAATTATCGAGTCTCCATCCTGTAATCAATTTGTTTAAGAGCGAAATAAAAATAAAAATGATATATCTCTTTAATATTAACATTGAACTATCTTGGATCTATATCTACTTATAATTTATAAATTAAGTAAATGTAACGGGATTCAGTCCTGGTTTTGGTCTGCAATGAGTTTGGATTAACTGCTTCATTCTCACCTTTTTTTCTATTAGTCTTTTTAATTCTAAATATTTGGCATAGTTCATGTTCTTCCTCACTTGATTCATGTAGGTGTCTCTTGATCAACCTATAACATTCCTGCCTTCAATTATGTGCTCCACGATCGTGATGAGTAGGCCTGGATGTCTGATATTGTCGCTAATTCAGTTTGCTCATTGTTGGCTAATCTTTTTGAAGATGTTGCCTTTTTTTGCCCACACTGATCATCACTTTTCAACGTGTTTCGACCACTGGATATTCAGCATGCGTTTGTTGTGCCACATCTCGCAGAAAATCAACCGTCCGCTTTTACTCTTGCTGATGGTCTACGCCTCACTACCATACATCAGGATGCTCCAGACAAAGGCTCAAATCGGGTTCTTCCTAAAGTTTATGTCAATATTTGGGATTTCAAATATTTTTTATTTATAAATATTCCCTACTGTACTTTGATTACAAGCAAATTTACACAAAATACAAACAAATCAAATACAATCATAAAATAAATATACAGAGGGCGAGATTTTCGCAGAGGTGTGATTTCTACCAATTAACCCAAAAATATAGAAAAATGGTATTTATAAGCAAAGCAAAAACAAGATTTTAAAAAACTATTCAACAATTTTCTCAATTGTTGGACCCTGAAAGAATGAACTGTCATGAAATAAATAAGATAGCAGTCGTTATTTTACTCGGGAAAAATAATTAACCAAATTAATGATTTCCTTGTATTTATGTTAGCACAGTGTAAAGTAATTACAACATTTACAAGAAAGAAATACAACTGTTGAACTTTATATAAACAGATAAGTAACTTTGATACTTTTAAAACGAAATTAATTTTACCATTTTCACTAATCATGTTAAGTCATTAACCCAATTTTAACTCAATTTGTTATTTCAGCTAATGGATATGTTCTTTCAGGACTGAATTTTAGCCCTCGGTAAATATTGTGTAAAACAGTCTCAGTTGACACATTTCAATAATGAGGCAAAGTTCAAGTGTAAAACCTATTTTTATAAACAAACATTAATTGAAATTAACATCATTGAAATAATTGAAGGCTAGTTATTACAAAGGTGACAAGTTTCTGGAGCATAATAAATTAAAGAATAAGTGAAAAGAGGTAAGAGGAACAGCAGAACAATGTTGTAAAAGTGATGTCTATTGGACAAAGTTTGAAGTAGGTACACTATGTTGTTCAATCACCTTGCAACTTTGTACGCTTATTAGCCTTCATGTTAAACACCCATTGGGAGTAAAAACTCACTTAGCACCTTTGTAATAATAACTAGCCTTCAATTATCCAAATAGGTCAAAATTTCAAATACCATCTCTAATAAGCAACAATTACATAAAAAAATCAAAAATGGCTGAGATGGAAAAACCAAGATCTTAGACTGATCTCTAGAAATAAAACTTTCTTTGTTCAAAATACTTAATTCCCTCTACACATAATCGCTTTTTCTTTCTACTGCTAGCTTAACCAAATTATTGAAATAAAATGTTTCTCATTAAACTTACTTTTCACTATTAAGAAAACTTGAATAATATTACACACTTTGCTATTTTAGTTAGTATTAAAAAAAATCAAGCGATCAAGAAAATTTATTTACAAAGTTCGTAGTAGTAAGTTGTATAATATGGCGCAGATCGTCCTTTATACTTTGATTAATGTTACACTTTGAATGGAAGGCCTACTTCAATGATAAATCGTTTTAGTCCAAATCTCGGCAGTTTTCAGTGAATGATCATTATTTTTAAGTAAATACATAAATCTTTTTAATCGCCGCGTACTTTTTTTTATATTGAGCCATTTTGTAAAAACCACATCGAAGCCTTTCATTTCCATTATTCTAACTTTATCCTTCTCAGGGTAAAAAGGAATGTTGAATGACAGGCGTCCCTACCTACATACACTCTCTACGGTTCATATATTTATTAGTATCCCTTACTCCTTACACACATGAGTACGAATGTGCCCCTTTTTCTTTTAATGTATGTTGCTTTCATTATCACCAAATAGAAAAATATCTTAAGTAGCCCAATAAACATTTCTTAGGCTGTAATATAAAATAATATTGTTGGTTTGACAAAAGTTTTAATACAAACAAAAGTAGAAAAAATAAAAGGTTTTCATTTTTTCACTCAATAACATTTATATAGTACTAATGGCCTCTTTCCTTTAAATCCAGAAGTATAGACCATCTTCAAAAGCCATACATAATCATAGTACCTTTAAAATAAAATAAAAAACTATGAATATCCAGTTTCATCACAAAAGATGTTGTGTACTTATGTATACTTGATATCTGAGGATCTGATTGAGGCACGGGAAATGTTGAGAGAACTGATGCAAGAGACAAAAAAGGTTGGGCTCCTTATCAATGCAACCAAAACAAAGGTGATGACAAATTTGGTCCTCGGTGGTAAAATTGACATTGTTAACCAAGTAATAGAAGAAGTCAATGAGTACAAATATCTTGGTCATAGTATAGTACTTTCTCGAGATAATCAGACCACTGAGCTACAGAGGAGAATTGGTCTTGGATGGGCAGCCTACGGAAATCTCAAGAAATTCTTCACTAGCAACATTCCCCAATGCCTAAAGCGGAAAATGTACGACCAATGTGTGCTGCCAGTATTGACCTATGGGGCAGAAACTTTGACTCTAACTAAGTCAACTATCAAGAAACTCCGTGTAGCTCAAAGAAAGCATGAAAGAGCGATGCTACAAATAAAACTCTCTGATCGCATTAGAAACACAGAGATACGTAGAAGATCGGGAGTTACGGATGTTGTCGAAAGAGTTGCAAAGTTGAAGTGGTCATGGGCAGGGCATGTTGCTAGACTTAAAGATTCAAGATGGACAAAAAGGGTAGTGGAGTGGAGACCTCGTGAAGATAAAAGGAGTAGAGGAAGACCTCCAACACGTTGGTCAGACGACATTAGAAGAATCGCCGGTGACTGGTTGCAGAAAACCCAGGACAGAGATGCCTGTAAATATATGGGGGAGGCTTATGTTCAGCAGAAGACAAGAAGACTTATGTACCTACCATATTATATTATATACCAATGAACGTATTATAAACAAACAGTGGTGATTGTCGTAAAAATGTGAACTTGTAATATTTGAACCATCAATATATTCTGAATTAAGACTAACATACTTTTATAAATGCATCTATAACGAGGAACTCAAAGGAGATATGAACCTATCTTTTTGAAACCATCGCTTATATAAAACTAGTTGATATGAGATACTGAGCACACAATTTGATTGGTCTCATTGCCAATACATTTTTCCTTTCAACTTCCAGTCTACATATATTGAAGGGGATTGGAAATATCTAAGATATTTTTCATCTTCAATTAAGTGATGAGATATGCCACCCATCATGAATGAGTTTAGTTTATTTACGTAGAGAGAACGACTAGCATGATATTAACAAGCAATTATTTATCTACTAGCTAACTTAATTATGGGAGATTATCAAGGTTTAGGTAGAAAGAAAGATTAAATTAAAAAGTTTGTATAAAGTTTTAATTATTAATTCATTCCTACCATCACGGCATTTCCCACACGTGAGAAAGCCAGTAAAGCAACCGCACGAAACAAACATCCATGTTGTTCTCTTCGTGAGAGTTAAAGTAAAGGCATTCAGGATGTGTGGCATACCTCATAGCTGAACTGAAGATGCTAAATGTCTTAACGTGATGTTTTACGAATACCTGTCTCTTAAAGGATAACATTAAAAAGCAAGAAACGTATTATTTACCGGGAGCTCCATGGCTTGAAACTTTTATTATTAATAGTTTTTTTATTCACCTGGACCTGAAATATTAAACTAGAAATAGTATAACTACAATGCAAATTTGAAATTTCAAAGATTTCTGATGAACATTACACCACCTATTTAATAATCTCAGAAGAAATTTATTTAAGTTTTACACTCATTGAATTCATAAATTTCTTCATCCACTTTTTTGTATATAAAATGCATAGTGAGATTTTTTTATATTTGATCTACGATAGATACCTTTAACAACTTGAGAAAATGTTTCACTCAACGGAACTTAATCTCGAGAATTTCTTTGAATACCAAATGAAGAGATATTTTCTCTTTGCAATTTATTCATTCTTTGTTTAGAAAGATTGAATTTTAACTTTTACAGTCAACATTCTTATGAACAAATTTATATCTTAGATCTCCATACATTAAGCTTCTTTTCTAAGTGCATTCGAATCTACAGAACTTGGATAGTTTTAAAAGCAACAACTGAAACGATATTCAAGTATTCACTTGCTTTCACAATCAGCATCTCAGGTTCTCAGGAAAATCATAAAAGAGTACATTCAAGATAAAAGGCATTTGAAAATAATGATAATAAATTAATGAAATGATAGCTAATATTACCAAAAAATAATGAATATGAAAAAATAAGAATATGAGTTGTAAAGCTATTTCAGAAAATTCTTAAGATTAAAATAATTTTAAGGTTCACACAAAGAGAAATTGATCAAACAGTGGAATAGAATATAAAAAAAATACTCCTACATACTTCGATATTTCGACCGACAGCTCTTGGTGGAGTTCATACGTAAAACATAAATTAAACACTTATTTTGTAAATAAATTATAAATAAAACATTGATTTTTTAATAAAACATTTTCTTTCTGTGTCATGTCATGTCCTCCCGACGTTGGCGATCACTCCGGCGAAAACCTCCCTGTGTAAGTGCAAGCAAGTGTCAATTTCGTTGCTAAGATACACAATAGTTACGAAAATTAACACTTTGGCGCAACATCGTCTATATTTGAACGCTAACAGAACGAAAACGTATCGTGAAAATGTGTTATTGACTCAGGCCTCTGTGCTGCTATGAACAGGTCATCCACTGTCCGGATTCCGATCCACTCTTTAATAATACAACACTATTTAGTACCTTTACTGTGACTAAATAAATTTTTAATCAATGTATGTACAGTAAAGAATGAATAAATAAATAGTGTTGTATTTTCGAATAACCTAAAATACTTAATAAGGTTATTGTCGGCTGTCAGGTCACTCTTTAACTGGCTATCAATAAAAAATTAGTTTTTTTTATCACAACACCATTGTTTTCATTCCTTTCCTGTAGCATATTTTTAAAAACTATTTACTAACATCATTATGAATTCTACCACAAGATTGACAGCTGATGAAATAAATACAATTAGTAAAAAAAACAATTCTTCCTCTTTGTTCCTAAAAAATAAGACATTAGAATTGGTGGAATTTAAGAAAAAAAAATCAGAAAAATCTTACGGAAAATTTGGTATAGCTGTTGAAAACGAATTTGCTGTTAAAAATAAAAACATTTGATTATGTGATTTTCCACATTGTTTCTTACTCACGTATGTTCCTGCTTAATATATTAATCTCGTGTATCAAGATATTAAGATGAATTAAAATATTTCAAAGCATGAAGAAAGATAGAATATGTAGATTATATTAAATACGTAGACCACATACACGTGTAAGAATCTACTGGAGTGCGTATCTCAGTGAGATGAAATAAACGCCTTTGATATATTGTACAAAGAATGTTAAAGGTATATATGCCTTTATACTGCTTACTTTAAGGTACTTAAAATAATTTGAATGTACCGTTTTCAAGAGATGTAAATAAACATTCACCTAAACATTAATATTTGTAAATTATTATCTACCTAGGTACATATTGTATAACTGAACCAAACCAAACTTCGAAGGAACCAAAATAACACTTACGTAGGATTTTTTTTTCTTTTTTTAAAAGAGCTTTTTATTTCTAAGCAATATAAATTATTAAAAATCTAAACAGATAAATTTTTATAAAATTTTGAAAAAAAATTAAAACATAATGTTTGTCTACGAAATCTTGTGATTTAATTGTAACATTTAGTAGACAACAGTAGCATTACCTAAGCCTCAAAAGAATGAGCGGATGCAAGAAGAGTATCGTGGATAGAATGCGAGTAAATAAGTAAAATGGTTTGGACATGTGGAACGAACAGTGCGTATCTGAAAGAGGGCGTGTTCAGAAGCGTGGCCGTCCGAAAGAAGTAAGTAAGAATAGATCTATATGGTGTTCCTTTCTCTCTGATCCATGCAACACTCAGTAAAGGTTTGAACTCCCATTCTTTTTTGTAAGTTTTCAAGAGAAATAAAGAGAAGTTAAGACATCCTGAATGAAAATTAATTTTTTGGTGACATGAAGAGAGTGGCTTGCATGTTTATTACATGAGGCTGGCCTGCTGGTCATTCTTGTTCTGTAATATGCGTTGGTGGTATAGCAGTAGTAGCAGAAAGAGAAATGACAAAAACATCCTGGTAGTAAAACAATAATCTTGTGATTGCCAAATGTTATCATTTGAACTGGAGTTTTTCAAACAGCACAGGATCTCGAAGCTTTCGTTTTGGTGATACCGTACATCGAAGGGAGCTGATGAAGCTCACGAAGATAAGAATAAATCACGATAAAAAAAGTATAAAGCGCTATCAAAGTTTTTGTTACTTCCACAGTAGGTATATAAAATGAAAACTAAATTCGTTGCCACATCTCTACTGTTTTCCTTCACACCTTACTGACACATTCAAGGATAGACATGGAACATGTGTTCAGTATCAGGTACATATAATGAGTCACTTTGACACTGTATTACAAATATAATATAATAATTCGGCCCTGTAATCATTATCCTTTGAGAATCATATGAATGAATGATAATAACAAAAACAACACATGATGCAGAAAATAATCATCTTAAAAGATCATGATTTAAAATATAGTCTCAAACTTCTTACTTATCCCATATTCACAAAACAAGTTAGTCTCTCAATATGAAGGTATTTGGGAGTGCATTTTGGCAAACAATACAAAACCCACCGATTACTTGGAATTGTTTTGGTTTAAAATAAACTCAGCTACCGGATTACTAAGTAAGTCATATAGAAGACGGGAGATGGAACACTTAGAAAAAGACAGCTGACGAGATGAAGTAAGGGTACATAGAGAAAAGGATGGGTTCAGGTGGAAGATAGATATGAGTTGTTATAGAACAGACATGAGTGGCATACTCATGATGAGGTTAATATCCAATGCCAGATGGACACTAAATGGAGAAAACTAAGAAAAAAATGCAGTTACATCACTTAAAAAATCCGTGACGTATTATTTACATTTTTTCAACAAGCTATATGATTATTGGAATATGATCATTTTATTAAACTTCCAGTTCTTATGCTTTTTTCAAATTCGAAGGATTGAGAAAATTGTGATTAACTAAATGAAAAATAGAATAATCTTACAAAAAACTTTACTACAAACTACTTAAATAGGTGTAGCCTGTACCTAGGTAGTGTTTATAGGTAGTGGATTATTGTTTGTACTGAGGTAATTACATAGTTATTAAACTAGACATTTTTTAAGATGCACCGTTTTGAAGAAAACCCTCGGCAAGGCCCAATTCAAGAATCATAACATCTCCTGAACAATAGGGTCTTTAACCCTGCCTTGAACACCTCCACACTCTTAGGTATTGTGTAGTAAACCAATTATTTAACAAATTTGATAAATTTTGAGAAATGTATTTAATCAAAATATTAATAATATCTTTATCTATGTACGTATTCAAAAATCTCTCTTTAGAACAAACGAATTTCTATCTACATTACTCCTTTATAATACGAAATATTTGGAAAATTTTCTCAAACTCCTTTCCGCCCAACCACAGGATGGAAAAACAAAACAAAAAGTTGAAGCAGTGGCGTCACTAACGAATTCATCGTGTTACAGGGAACGTGAACGAATTAATTAAACCCACAACACTGACAAGTAACATTACGTCTGTACAGGAAAATTTAAAGTAAAAATGGTTACTCGTAACATGTTAAAAAAAACTATATACTTTTACTAAACGTTCGTTGTACTTAGACTTTCGCTCTTATATAGATATTTTATATGGATGTATGTTCTTTCATATTATAACATCATTGACGGTTTAAGTATACAAAAATATTCTGGACAGTATTTTGATGAGTATAACAGATGACTCCAAATTCAAAATCGGTCGGCCGGTGTGGAGTAGAGGTAACGCTCTTGCCTTTGAGTCACGAGTTCCCGGGTTCGATATCCGGCCAGGGCAGATTGAGGAATGACCTTTTTCAAATTGTCCTGGGTCTGGGTGTTACATGTACATATATGTGTTAAGTACATTGTATATATGTGTATCGTTGCGTTGGTACCAATAATATAAGATTGAATTTTATTTTGGGACTAGCTCAATATGTGTGAATTATCTGTGCATGCATTGTTTTTGTTTGCAAGATACCGTATATTATTATTAAGTTTTTATTTGTATAGCTTTTAAGTTTAAGTGAAATGTATTATTATTTTCTCTATATCCTGTAAAAGGCATTAGCCGTATATTAGATAAATAAATAAATATTATGTTTTTTTCAAAAATGTAGGTTGTTGACAGATACCTAATTAGTCCACTGGCTATAAGCGGGGTAGCCAACAGACTAATTGTTGAAAGATAAACAACAACGCACTATGAAATACACGTGTTCAATATTTTTTTGTTCAATATTTTTTTTATAAATGGCAACCTTACGGGCTTAATGAAATATTATGAATTTTCAAGATATCAAACCTCGTACACGTGATGTTTAAATTTTAATTATAGAAGAGAGTGGGAGACCTATAACTTCACGGAAAAAGAAATGTCTGCTTTCTCAGTATTTTTTTTTTTAATTGATTTACTCCAATCAAGGCAGATCTTAACCTAGTCAACGAAAAAACTAACATTTCTGCAATCATAGATCTGAATGTAATGAAAAGTTGACAAATGTGTCTTTGCTTCTACACCCCTCATAAATAATCAGTATACCTACAGTTTATCACAAACACACGAGTTCTTCCAACTATCACAGAGCTCCTTAATAGTTAAAATCAGAGAATAAACATTGTAAATTTGCTAAATTTACTTATTTTAATTCTGTTCGTTTGTTCATTATATGGGAAAATGTGTGGATTGATACCCAACTACATTATATACTTGCATGCCTATGTTTGGTTCATTAATACCCTGTTCCTGAACTAGCTATAAATGTATGCCTATATCTATTTTTAATAGAGTTCTAATATTCTTAGTTGTGTTTGCTTGTTTTTTTTTGTTTTTATTTATCTATTTTATTTTTTTGCAATTGAAGACTATATTTTTCTTGTTTATGACGATTGTAAAAGGCTTAAGCCGTACATTTCATTAATAAATACATAAATAAATAAATGAAAATGCTCTTCATGATGCGCTAGTGGCTTTAATAATATTATAATTTAGTACCTACGCACGTCCTGAATAATAGTAGGTACTTTAAACCGTTTATATCTTGTATTAATAATAATAGGCCATTAATGCAAAAGGACGAATTATTTATATACCTCTACATTACACGCCCATACTCATTATTATTGAACTTATTATAATAATGCCTTATTGTTTTGTAAAAGAGTTGTACTCTGGTACTTACGACAGTCATAAATTTAACATTTCAGTTGAAGGAAGGTACTTTTAACTCGTGAACGAGTTCCTCTTCTTCTACTTTGTGTGTTGGGTTTGTTTTACTAACACTAAATGCGATTTATGCGTACAAAGTTATTACTTATTATTATTTAAGTTGTCTTTGAAGAAGTTTTGAAAATACATTATTATAATATGCTAACTACCACAAAACGTGTAATGTTTGCGTAATGCTATGGAGGTAGTAATCCAAATGGAATGATCGCTATGGAAACCACCTTACCACAAAATCAATCTCATGGGTAGGTATATTAATATTATGAAGTTAAAATTATTTTACTTTAACCATGGCATAGTAGTAAATATTTTGCAGTTTGATTTAGTATATGAAAGATGTCGCCCTGTTTATCCTCTTCAAGAAATTGCATATGAATTAATCAATTTTGAAATCAAAATGAGTTACTACAGCTTGACATTTTTTTAAGATATATCTGGGTTTTGTTTGTTATAAACCCAAATACAACCTTATAGGCCTTTCACAGTAAGCTACTAAAAGCTTGTGTCGTGAAAGGGGAGTTTGCCAGTACCTGGTATCGAACCACGGACCCCTTGTTCACGAGGGCGAGACTCTACCTCCAGGCTACCGACGACATCGTTTTTACATTGCAATATCTTCTTCTTCTTATTCATGTAACGTCTTCTGACGTTGACTAGGTATTACTAGCGAAATTGCGTCTCTATGTAGATGACAGTCTCAAATATGCGTTGCAGAAGGCTGTCCTACTGTACTTTACTTGAATAAATAGAAGCCTTTTTTGCTGCAACTCTGTCAGTGATCATTTCATTATTATTTTTACATAGAATATCGTAGGAGAATTAACTCAAATAGGTACTGTTAAGGTTGTACACTTAGTATATAAATTTAGTTTAATATTTTATTTTCGTTTGATTATTTTATTATTTATATTTATTTATAATTAAATTGTTTATTTTGGGTAATATTCAAAATCCACAATCCATTTTTATTAATGATAAATAAATCTATTGCACACACACACATAAAAATTATATAATTGCTTCGAAGCAATATCCTCCATATATGTATAGTAAAGAAGCAAACAAAATTGACGGAATGATGTGTGAATTTTGATTTATTTAGCTGTCGAATGCAATTCTTTTACGAATAAGTTTATAATGTATGAGAGTACTCGTGTTACTTTTAATACTTCCTTCTTAAGCTACATTTCTTTTTGCTATGTATTCTCCAGTTACCTCACTATTTCCATGTATATTACATTCTTACTTCCAAGAGTTTGTAGGCAAGTTGTTCGGTATGTATTTTGACATAATGGATTTCTGAGTGTTTTCACGGAGAGGTACCGTTTAGCAAATTGAGGTTTAATTGACAAATATTTGAAGCCGCAGGCCCAAAATAGCACCAGAGTTTCAATTTCCCATTGCTTATACCTAATATTAGGTACAATTATTATTTTAAATATATATATGGAGGTATATATATATATTATTATTATTTAGGTATTACTCTAAACCATCAGTGTAATTAGGTGTTTGAAATTTCCAATAATAGGATAACGACATTTGCATATATTTGAATATATTATTATTACTATATGTAGGTATATAATATATTGTATTATTTACTGTCATGCTTTAGCATATTACACATGTAGGATGATTATAATTTATTTTTGGGTTCCTATTTCTTGTAAAAAAAAATGAAAACTGATTGACAGACATGTGAAAAATCTGAATAATAAAGTGTAATTTTAAAGATTTTATTAATCATCACCTGTGGGCCTAGTCAAAACACATTTAAGCGTTACGTTTTCGTTTCGTTTTCGTTCAAACAAGACCAGGTTGCGAGAACGTGTCAATTTTCATAACTAAAACACACAAGTAGCTACGGAAATTGACGCATTCTCGCAACGTCGTCCGCGTTTGAACGAAAACGTAACGCTTAAATGTGTTTTGACTAGGCCTACTGTTAATTTCAGCGTCATAACTTTTCATTGCTTCATTTTTAGGAATATGAGAAAAAACTAAACCTTTATTACTCCGATCAAACGTTATTCCTAAATACTTCTTTAATCATATTTGTTAATTTATAACCAACAATGGATGATATGACATAAGAAAAGCCAAGAGAAAGGCCAAAACGCAGACATGACACCTTGCATCACTCAAAGTTCACAATAAACAAAACAGTTTCATAATAATACACATACATGCAAACAAACAATTATAAAACAAAATACATATATGTATGTGTATCAACGTGTTGGAACTTGTGACAAAATTTATAATTTAGTTTAGAACTTGCTAGAAATGTATGAATTGTCCATGTATTTGTTCATATTGATAGATGAACTCCATTCACGACACAAGCTTTTTACTTACTGTGAAAGATGTATAAGGTTGTATTTGGGTTTATAAGAAAATCTAATTTTGAAAAGATTTTGCAAGCCTTTAAGATTCCATTAGAATAAAAGAAAATGGTAACATTCCAATTGTACCTACTTTTATCACAAAAATTACTAGACATATTCACAATATTTTATAATTTATTTGATACAAGTCTCCCTGACTTCCTCGGAATCACTTTGGAGAAGGTCTCTGTTCTATCTTACACTACACGGAAAAACTCATCCACCCGTTGTTTGATTAAGTCCCAAACCTAAAAATTGTTGAATTCACTGCAATAACATTCAATTTTTTGTATAGACCGCCACCAGGACACAAGCTTGCAATATGCAGCTTCGCTGGGTGAGATCTAAATGGAAATTATGTTAAAAAAATAATGTTTTATGTATCTTGTAAAATTAATAAAATACATGTATATAAATAAGAAATACAAATGTGAACAAAAACTGAAAAAGAAAACATGAAGCTGTGGAGCATCCGGTAAAGAATTGTTCTCCACTCTTCCGTTAGTAATTGAGTGTCCTGTAAAAGGAAAATACTCGAAAAAATAAAGATATTTTACATCTCTAATTCAGCGATGAGTTTTGCCACCCATCTTGAAGGTCATATTTTTTTAGCATGAAGAGAAAAGATTGCATGTTTAGAACATGTAGCTGGTCCGCTGGCTACCCTTTTTGTGCGATATGTCGTGATGGTATAGAAGCTTACAATATACTGTTATATTATTAAACTGATACTTATTAACACTGTAATTTTCTAAAAGGCATTACTGTGCTATAATAAAATATAAATTTACACAAGCTTTGTGACGGTCTCATGAAAGGTTTCTAATAATGTTTTAATTCCATAAACAAATTTACATTTTCGGAAATATGGTTAAAAAAGTAAAAGGTAAAAACATATTTCGAGATTGACTGAAGTTAATTTGCTGGTCTGCTGGCTACCCCACTTGTGGGATATGCCGTGATGGTATAGTAGTAGTAGTAGTAGTAATTTGCTGAAGCTAACGTGGTTACATTATAAAAAGAGATTTGTTCATTTTGTTTTTGTGTTTTTGACCCGAAAAAGGACAAATCTGAAATTATATCCAATTACATACATACCTTCACAAAGTGATTTCCATTATTTTATCATATTGTTATAATTATTATTTTGAATTATATTTTCTTTGTCATTTAGTTACAAAAATATAATTACCAATTAACGAAAATGACTTCAGAATGTGTTTTATTTAAGTTAATCACATATGTACTACTTAAAGTACGTCCACCGAGAAGATGCAATTGTCCGTGAACAATTCTGAGAACGTTTAGTACATCCAGGCAAATTTCAATAAAAGGCCGTTTCTTCTACTCCGTATTTTTTAAATAGCTTTTAAATGACTGTACCCTTTTTATAAAGTCACTAACGATCACGCGGCTATAATTAATAGTTTGCTTTTGAAACCTTATAAAAGATATTTTCATTGCAATTGTGTAAATTATCTTTCCATATATATTGAAATTACCCTTTCTACTTTTCGTTAAAAAAATATTTACCAACAGATTCAAATACATTGCTTAAACGAAATACATTATATGAAATAGCGGCTACACGGAAAATCACCTCAATTTATATTGTACATTAGAGATATTTTTTTGTACTTCTTTTCGAATAGATATATTTTTATTATTTGACAGTGAATATTAGACACTAGCCGTGTAACCCCATAGAGGTAATTTGGGCGCAAATCAAAAATGAGGTTACGGCGAAGAATAAAACTTCTTGAGGTTAAAATTTTTTTCGAGAATGCGATTCGCAATGTGACAAGTGGAAAATTGGAGCAATTGTTTAAAACACGTGATTAAAGTAGAAAAAATATTTTGGATGTCAGATGGAATGATGGATGATGCTTTCGACCAATTTGTGATAAATGTTGGAAACACGTCCGATTCCTCATCTCTCTGATTAATTGTTTCTTTTTTTTAATTTAGCTGAAATTCTTTTATAAATCTTTTTGTGCTAAATTCCGACATACAGTAATTCCTCAAATTTCTTTTATAAATTAAGATATATATGCACTTACAAAGTAAATATATGTTATATGAAAGTAAATATATGTTATATTAAAACTGGGCCGATTTAGTCTATAAAATTTGTTATTTTTACTTTAGTTCTATTAATTATTCTATGTTATCACATTTATAATGTTTGTTCGTTTTGCTATAATTATTTTTGTGTTGACACTTTGTTAAGGTGTTTAATTAATTATTCTATGTTATCGTATTAATAATGTTTTTTGTTTTGCTATAAGTATATATATATATTATGTCACGTTGACATGTAAAATGTTTTAATCAATAATTTTATTATCTTTCTAAAATTTTGTTCCATGCATTACTTAAATAACACTTATTCCAATCAGTTACCTGAGTCTGCCCAAAAATAAGCTTCAAAAAATTTAAAATGAAATAATCAAATCATTTAGTAAAATAAGATTTTTTTGTATAGGTACCTATGTATAATCATAAAATTTCGATAAACGGTCCCTCATGTTTCAGTTTGTAATAAATATTTTTTTTAATTCAATAATTTTGTATAATCCAAAGGGTTGTGTATTGACACAGAAAATACATTATAATAAATTACCTATATTGAAAAAAACACACTGTTAAATTTTCACATATAAAAAATCTGAAGCGTTTTCGTCGAGTTATCTCGACATTATTGAGAGCACTACAATAAAGATAATCTTAAAACAGTATGTTTTTTTAATATTACAAAATTACAATATTTTTATTATGCACACTGGGCAATTTCTATCCAGTATCTATTCTGCGAGCGGCCCATCTGATCACGTGAACATCACGCATTTCTAATGTTATTGTCGAGTGCATGGATAGAAAGACTGAAGTATAGTTATTTTTGAAGGGATGACATAACCTATTGACAAACCTATGGGGAGTTGTCCATTATGCCAACGAAACCACCACTACGGAGATGGAGTGACAGTTGGAAAGTCACATCGCAGGAAAGCATATAAGTACACACATATTTTTCTTTATAAGTATATCATTTAGTCATAGATACGGATTCCAACATGTCCCCAATCTTAAGTCAAGCTACGAACCCACAACACGTGATAAAATGTATGAACAGAACTAATAAGTAAACTAACATTTGTATTATGTTGTAAGTAATATTCTGCGTTATATTATTTCATTTGAGCTTTCCCATTCAACACAATCATGTCATACATCCCATTCATAGAAACAGGTCAAGGATATTCCCCACAACAATTATTTTGTTTTGGATTTCATTCTATACAGGTCCGCTAGAAAAAATCTCCGATTTTGTTCAAAATTCTAAAAACAAAAAATAAATTACATTATAAAAGAAATTATTTAATTACCAACAGGAATTTTTCAGTATTTAAAAAAAGTAGGTACTTACTAAATTATGGGTTATATAAGCTGAACACTTAGCATGGTGGATTGCTTAAATAAAAAGTAAAGGTATTTTATATTTTTCCCGACCCAGATTTTTAATATTGACTAGAAATATATTCGCCGTATTTTGTAAAATAAAATGTGAAGCACTTTAGACTAGGCATTTTTTTCGAAATCGCTATTATGCCATTAAACTATTAAAGGTTATTATTCAACAAAACATTGTGCTGTCCTTAAAATCATTTACGATTCATTTCGGTCAATGTCGAGGCTAACGATCCCAGTTTGCATCAGTTGAAAATTGAGAATGTTTTCTCCGGGATCCTGTATATAATAATATTTATGTTCATGATGAATCTCAGGTACAAAGTATCAATTAATAAGCTCCCAAGAGACGAGAACAAATTATCTACTTTTGTATAGTTAATAACACTTGTAATTATAAATAATAAATAGATAGGTGTCTAGCGACATAAGGTATATTAAAACTTTAAATGACAGCCTCATAAATTGGTAATGTAGACTCAATATAATGGTTCATATTTTGAATAATTTAAACAGTCTCTAAAATTATGTTTACATAGAAGTTGCGATTCTTGTTGATTAAACTAAGGATTCATATACAGATATTTACAGTCGTGGTGATTCTATTTACCTCCTCTTCGAAAATATTTTTATTCTCACAGTAGGGTTTCATTGACCGCAGCTCAGTTTCTCATCATCATCTCGCCCGAGCACAGGGCAGAAACCAGCCTCCTCAATTCAGAGCGTCTCTGCGCCAATTGCGTTACCTCTTTCCACTACATTCCCTGCGCTCTGATATCGTTGTCATAGGAACGGTGTATTGTGAAAGAGGGACTCTGTTTCTCAACAAAACGAAATGAGAATGAAGACTTCGTAACTAAAAAAATTATATTGCAAAATAAAACGAATGGGTTTATCTAGGGAATAGGTAAAAAGAGTGCAAAATCCTACACTTGTACAATTTTTCAACAATACGCTCAACAATTAATCACTCATACTAAAAACGTCAAAGTTCTTAAAAATCTGGTGAACCTACATATTTTTTAGGTTCCCTTTTAAAACAATGAAGTATGAATGGTGGAACTAATAACTTAATTCAATTACCATATTTTTTAAACCGAAGCACTCAATTTTGTTATAAAGTACACTCATAAACTTGAAGAAAATTAATATAATATTTTTGAACACGATATATTCGGTAGAGAAAATTGGTTTTCACTTTAATGTAATTATCTACTTAAAGTTCAATGAAATGAAATTCGGTTGAACACTTATAGCGTTGATAGCAATATGACGTCAACACCAATTGTTTACGATCAAAAAAAACTTTTCGAAATCAAGATATATCTCAAGTACATACATCACCTTAATGGCCGGATCATATAAAACCGATTGAAGTTAAGTAAAGGGGTGAAAATAATCGATTCACTACCAAAAAACTTCTTTCAAGCGGATTGATATGTTTTTCTGAGAGGAAAAATAACTTTTATTGAGTTTTTACGAATCGCTCAACTACATGAAAGTGGTTTATAGGCCTTGACAAATACTGGGAATTGTCACGAAAAAATTTAAGCATTATGTAAAACTCAACACAGTCTAAGAAAAGTATTTTTAATACGAAACCATAATTTATATTACGGCAAGTAACTAAGCACAGACCAAACATAAACTCCCTAACGAATAAAAGTGTTTGACAAGTTTAAAAACTACACACATCCCCGCACTGTAAGACAATATAACACAAGCACCTCAATATTTGCACTCTTCTCTAGTCTCAAATTGCATTCATGCAAGCGGTACACTCTTGAGGATTGGTATAGAAAAGTTAGACATATTCAGAACGATAAAGAGATCGCAGCCCCTGGAGAAAATAATAATAGTTTTCCTAGCTGATAAAACAAAACTTGTGTGTTTTGAAAAATCAAAACGACTCTTTACCCTCTGCAACTGAGGTGGCTTTTTAGTTATTATTCTGCTGAGGAGTGGTCTGACAGACACTCATTTTAAGTTACATTATTGCCATTATTTAAAAAGTTTTGATTATTTTTTTAGTTTAATGTGAGCATTTGACATGTATGCTGACACTATTTGAAAAAAAATGATTAAAAAAAAACAGATGTTAGAAATTACAAGAAATTTATTAATACTAATAAAAAATCACCATTTTCTTAAGAACAATTTGCAAAAATTGATAAAATGAAAAAAATAAACACAAAATTAATAAATAAGTAGAAATTTGTTTTCTGTTAACTTTTGTTAAAATGTAAAAAAATAATAAAAAATATCGTTAGAGCGGTTTCTCTAAAAATCGGCTTCAAAGTGCGTCCTCTCAGTCCTGGCAAATTTGTGCCGAGCATTATACGCAGATATGTTTTTTTACATGCATAACGAGTAAATTTTGTCTTCCTTTTAATTAAATCGCACTCTTTAATATTTCTTTTAAATTCACGCGTAAAAATTCTGCAAAATATTCTTTCACACAATGTCCCAGATTCGTTTTGTTCAGGAGCAGTTGGCAAATCTCGTCCTAGGACATGATTGCGCAATTCTCTTGGCAATTTTTCATAATACACCCGCTGTGTCATAATAAGAAGAACAAGTTCCCTAGCAAGGCCTCAAATGAAATCTGCTCTCCATTTATTGAAAAAAAAAAGTTTTACTGAAATGATGTTAGGTAGACTCTATGAATTTACTGAGCTGATGTATGTGAGACACTATGAAAATATTAATATTTTACTGACGTTAGGTCTAATAGACCCATCATTTATTACTGACGTGAGGTATGACAGACACCCATCAGCACATGTACTCATGACGGCCGTCGTTACTGTACTGATGATTAAAAGAACAGAAATTAGGAAGCTACTGAGCGAAACGGAAAGATAGGACTCAAAATGGCAACGTTGTTACAAAAAAAAGATTTCGCGGTGTCTGACAGACCTCACGTCAGCTGTAGAGGGTTAATGATATTTACTTCTACCACCACGGTATCTCTCATAGAAAGGGCAGCCAGTCTTATTACTGCATTTAATTAATATGCCGAAGTCCTGAGGCAAGATAGAGTTGACAGGCAGCTGTTTTCAACCATTAAGGTTTGAAAGATTTCACATCGGGGTCATGTTCTCCGTGGAAAAAAAAACACCTTCACCAACTGATATTGGATGGGGAAAATTGAGAGTCGCCAAGGACCTGCTAGGAGACAGATTTCCTGGCTGCGAAACATAAGGGAGTGGACCGGCATCCGAAATGTGGAAGAGCTGGGTCGAGCAGCCCAGGACAGGGACAAGTTCGCCGAGGTGATCGCCAACGTTGGGAAGACTCGACAAGGCACATGAAGAAGAAAAATAATTAATATGCAAATCATTCTCTCCACACCAATACAAATTAGACATTTAACAGCACGATTAAAATACCAATCGCTGAATTGAAGATGTTAAATGTCTTATGCATGATGTTTTACAAATACCTTATTTTAAAAGAACACACAAAAACATGCGTGAAAGAGTGGAAGACTTATCCTTTGCCGAAGACTCTACGGAACATGTTATAAATAAACTGGCATTAAATTTTACTTTTGTACTTCAAAATTTTTATTGAAAGGAATTGGTGATTATATTCTATTACAATACATTGTTTTATTCCCAAATCAATTTGACAATATTCCCATGTTGATAATTGCCGATACAGCCCCAAGTAAAGTAAGTTATTGTCCGAATCGATAAGTACTGAAGTATCGATAAGCGTAGTATTGGATATTAATATAATTGGCTAGAGGTTTTTACGATGAAATTGTTTCAGCCTGAAATAATGATGAGAGTTGGAGTTACTAACATTGTGTAGATCCGACACATACATAAACATTATTGCTGTTAGTTGATTTATATACTCTCACCAATCCCTGTTGCAAAATAATTGTTCAAAACAGAAAATGGTAGTAGTGGTGAACGAACTATAAGGAAGAGTGCACTTATGTATAGTATCCTATGGCGATTCGTAAGCATCGAGATATTTTTTCATGTTTCCTACTAAAGAAGTTTTGGAGAATAAGCGCGTTGCGCGAATAAGTTATCCGCCGAGTAATATTCTATAGCTCAGAAAAACAGGTGCCAAAATCTAATGAATACAAAAACTATGTACCTACGTTCAACAAATAAAAACACATCAACTATCAAATTGGGTAGTATCGTACTTTGATATATTATATACAAAGAACACATTCCTAAATGCGTATTATTACATGAATTGATTCATTTCTGTAGGAACACGATTTTTTTCGTTCTAACTGTAATTTAAGTTAAATCACTGAAAAGATGTTATCTTAAAATAGGCACCAGACCGTTCTAAACCGATAAACCTTTTTCCACATCATTCCTTATGTGTTTACCTCTACACTACCATACGAGTTCTTCTTTTTTTCTTATCTTCAGTTTAGAATTCCTATTGGAAAATGGAGACATTTTCCTTACAAAGGGAATATTTTCATAATATTATGTTTTATCAGATTACTCCCTTTGGTCAAAATGTCATAACTGAGTAAGTTTTATAGTTTTTTGTATACAACTGCGATTTCTAAAGAATAATATACCTAAGCTTTTATGAGTTTTTTTTTGGAATCTTTCATTATTATTATTATTTTTTGCTGATGGTTTTGGTATTATTTTTATTAACATTGTTTTAATTTTAACTATTTACTTTTATTTGTCACTATTATTATTTTTTGGCGTATTGAATTTTCCGCTTCTTACATTTACGTTAATTATTTTTATCTTATTTTGTGGTGACTATGTAATGTATTATTTATAACTTAGTAACTATTTTGATTTTTTTTTTTCGAATTTTTTGAAATTATTGTTTTGGGTTATTTATTTTTGGGTTACATAGATGGGTACTTTTAATCTAGGAATCTTAATTATATACAGTATTTGTAAACATTTGTGCATTCTGTAATTGGGTTAATGCTATACCTAATTGTTTTTTACTATATTAATGTAAAAACCTGTAGAAATGCCAATAAAGGAAAATGAAAAAAAGCTTTTTATTGCGTTATCTTCACTGCATAACTAAATATTATACATCTAGGTTATCCTCAAGTCATAATTCAAAAAAGCTTCAAATAAACTATAAGTGAAATTTTTAAACTCTCGTTATGCGCCCTTTAGGTGGATCTGTCCACAAGACGGTGCGGCGCTATAAAAATCATCCGAACGTTGTTATTATTATTATTATACCTCAATGAATTTACATCTGAAATAAACTTAAGTGTACCACAAATACATTGTACCTAAAAAAAGGCTTACTAAAAAAAGTATTATAGGTCTCAAATGCGATTTGAACCTTGAATCCTATATTTTATATTACTGTAATTAATTCCAAAAACTCCACGCCTGAAACCAACACGACCCCGCATACCCCTACACCTTCACTGTAAATCCTAACGAACTTTTATATTTGTTTTTGTTTAATTCAGTATAGATCAGCACCTGATGATGCGAACTTGGAGTCCACGAAACCGGTCGTAAATTAGTCTTACTCAACAGTAACATAAAACAATAATAATGAATATTTATTTCATAATTGGAAATTCATGAGTCTACATGCAGTTACCAAGAAGCTTCTGATTCCAATAATTTTGTAATATTACATTTAATTTGTTTAATTAAAAAAATAGCAAATAAAAATATGTGCTATAAATGGGAATGCCGCACTTATCTTTGCATACCTACAGTATTAATTAAACCACATTCTAAAATTAACGCGACAGTGAATACAAAAAAAAACTCTGTATTGAAAATGATCATGGTTTTGCGAATACCCAAAGCATGAACGCAAGAACAAAGATTTCCATTGACAAATAAAACAATAGGTTTTACAAAACATACTACAGTGTATGGTATCTACAAAATAAACAACGAAAAAGAAATAATACTGACAACCGAACACAATAATAATATTGAAATAAACAAAGCTACAGATGTACAGTAGGGTGGAACACTTTTGTATGGAAAAATTTTTTTTTTCGAATATCGAATTGGAATACCAGGCAAAAGTTGCCTTATATAATTGTAAATAACACCCATTAATTTGGAATTTCTAGCTCAACAGTAAGAGGTCCCGCCATAGACTTGAAATTTCAATTTTTAAGTTTTACAGACGCTTTGTTAAGTACACCCTATTTACAAAATATTAACTTAATATAATATGTTATGCATATAAATGATAAGATAAAAGTACATTTTAGTTAATAGAATCATTTATTTTAAAAATATACACAGTTTCAGAAAGTTGTGTCGGTATGAATAACGCCATTTTTCATAACAAAAATCCTTTTTCGTCTCAAAATTTGGCATGAGCTTTACCAAAGATTTTACCAAACCCTATCTTCTTGTCTTATCGCATACACGTAGAGCTGCTTCTATCACATCTTTTACTGATCATTCCACAGCCTGGGTGTAGTAAGGCAGTCTCATTAACTCCAAAACCGAATCTTCTCCATTTTCAATAAGATGTTTTAACTGCTTATCGGAAATATTCATCAGTATTGAGGTTTTGTATTTATTTTGTTGCCTGTTTATCAAGTCTATGTAAGAACTTGTATTTAAGTCCACTTTTGGCACCTCAAACATGCGCGAAACAGAATTTTTATTCACTTGACGAGCTTTTAAAATGCGTCTGGCAGCTAGTTCTCTAATGTGCTTACGCGTATCTGTTATCGTACTCAACAACAAGTTTTCTGGATGAGAAAAGTAACTGTTCCGAAATAAAACAGAGTCCACAATCGCTAACAATTCGTTCGACAAATAACTAGTGCTGTTAATGAGCTTCCATAAATGTTTTGAACCATCTTTAATGCTATACCAATTTGACCTGCAAATGATTTAGATCCTGCTGTAGGGCTATCCAAATAGGAAAACAAAGCGTCAATAGCAACTCATTGGCGTATAAGAGACAAATTATCCAATGCAATGGTTGAGATAGTCTTTTTTTCCAAAAAACCAATCACGCCTCCCACATTCCCTGTATTTGTGGTTGTTCCATCACATCCAACAGTAATTAAACTCTCTGGTGATATATTTTCAGTCGTCAAAAAGCCGTGGATAGCTCTTTCAATATTTCTCGCACTGCCCGATGTTGGAAACACATACCCAACATAAACAGAACCTGGTTCTTTAATAATCGAAACATGTTCCTCTTGTACAATCACTTTAAATCTCTTCCATCTTTTTAAAACAGTTTTAGCCGTCTGGTTTTTCCTTCCATCAAAATATAAGGCAGGAATTTCTGTTACTCTTTCTTCTGTTAAAATTTGCTCGCAAACTTTCTGTCTTATTCTTCTGAGTTTCATCCTGCCCACGACGTTAGTTGAGTGCGCCTCAGAGTCGGCATCAGAAGCAGAATATAGAACATTTATGATACGATAACCGCCGCAGCTCGGTCTGATACTCCGTATCTATCGCATACAATCGTCAAACTATGAAGACTGGCATCCGTGAGCTTTATAGGCTTTTGATCCACTTTGTTCGCGGTATCAAGACCATCTGCGGCCGACGAACAAGAAGGAAAGTCAACATTAGAACTAACTTCAGACCTATTTAGCCTATATAAAGTAACGGAAATTTCTTTAATTCTTGTATTTGAATTATGCCTGATTTCTTGTTTAGGAGCACGTAGTCATATTTCCTGCAATTTTTTACTCTAGGTAAGATCCGTTCTTCTTAAAACCATTAGTCTGTTAGTGCGTTGGTCTTCTAAAAATATTTTGTTCCTCTTTTGGCACTTTATTTTCTCTCAAACAAGTACAGTTTACAAATTCTTTACATTTACATGCAGCTATGTCAAAAAACTTTCCACTTTGTATTCTGAATTCTTTTACTTTTCTTTCCTTTAGTTTCTTCAAAGACTTTTTCAAATTTCAAACAAAATCAAACAAATCAAATCAAAACATTTTGAGTGATATTTTTTAAGTAACTGTAAAACTCGTTTGTGCGTAACAATTGAAATAGAAGATTTTATTCATACCTAATTCTTCAATTTTTGTTTCAACTGTTTCGGCACTTTTCCAAAAATGTAGGTTCTTTTGTTGTGTTGTCCTTTATTTTTAAGTCTTGTCGAACCCATTCAAAGAATTTCATCAAATTCTCATACGTAAGTAGGATATTTTCCTTGAACTCTGCACTTTCACCAAATATCGGACATTTTAACTTTTGTCTTGTAGAAGTCATATTTATACACTTAAAAAACGTAGGTACATCAACTAGTAGGTACCTACTGGTGAAAATAATTGACGGGCTACCTTCCACCTTGAGACAATATTATCGACACTAGTTGAAACGAAACACTGCAAATTCGTTGATCGAAGCGTGCTGCCCCCGCTTTGTCCCGCACTTTGCCCAACTGTCCCAGTACCAAAGTATATTAAAATGATGAAATATTTGATTGCAACTGCTAGTTAACTATATTTGAATATGTTTTTGAATAAAACAAACCTATTTTAATAAGTTCTGTATTGTTTTGTAGGCCGCGCAAATAGCCCCTAAATTGTCTTTTTTGAAAATATTCGATGTCTTGTCGGGGGCTCTTACCGTTGTCTGATAATATTTATATTTTTAATGCAGGCTATTGATGGCA
Source organism: Athripsodes cinereus (assembly GCA_947579605.1). NCBI lineage: Eukaryota > Metazoa > Arthropoda > Insecta > Trichoptera > Leptoceridae > Athripsodes > Athripsodes cinereus. The sequence continues at coordinate 20,278,899 of OX388316.1, forward strand.
AAAGGCAACTAAATACAACTATTCCAAATCAAAATTCGAGAAAAAAAAATTTCGTTCCACCCTAATGTACAGGGTATTTCGTATAAAAATATGACATGACAACTAAGACGCAATGTCTCTTGGGAAATGTACGAGGTCGCAGTATTAAAAACGTGTACAAGTTTTTAAAAGCATATTCTTGTTGTACTGTGTGAGCATTTCTCGAAAAAGTTATTATGTATTTCGGTACTAAGTATTTCTTTTTCTATGATTACGATATCAGAGCGATAGGAATTTCACGGAATGAGGTAAGTCGATTGGAGCAAAGACCCACTGAATGAAGGATGTTGGATGGAGAAGGCTTGAAGGGCGATTGAGTTCGTTAATATACTCATGTTTATTTTTTGTTTATATACCTACCCAATATGAATGTCTTTATCAGGGGAGAAAGAGAACTTATGTTTTCCATTTATAATGCAAACGTTTAAGGGTGCTCCTACATAAAAAAAAGTATTTACAGTCTTCTTAATACAAAGTCGGCAAATCTATAAAGAGGTCTCATGCTCCGTATTTAATGAATTTTACAGCCCATTCTTAAGTGAAACTGGGCATAAAGGTTGTACTAAAAAATGCACTGAATTCAAGGTTTGATATTTGCGATATTCCGTTATATTGTTTGTACAACTCAATATTCAATATTTTGAAATGTACGAGTATGAAAAAAATATTTGTTACAATTCATAATTTTTAATCAATGTAAGTGCTTCGCTTTAAATGGAGTTTTGATGTAATAGTTTGTTTTAAATACATATTCTCACTATGCCTCCCAAAGGCTTTTCATATCAGTTTAAAACAATCATAAAATCTTTCATTATATATAAACTGTATCAGTTAATATATTTTTAATTGCAAGCAATCATATTTTTATCGACATACAAAACTTGCGTGACTCTCTCATGTATGTAAAATATGAAACCATGGATTCATTTTTACTAAAATTAAATATTAATTACTCTTATTAATGAAATAAGATTATTTTTTAATAATGATAAATAAATTCTCATACACACTAAAGTATTTTGAATTCAACATTTATATACCAGATATTTCAAATTTTTAGTTGAATAATGAATTTATGGCTTTTGAAACATGTAGAGAGTAATTACCAATAGAATTTTTAGTTTGTTCAAAATTATAATTAATACAATGATATTATGTAATGGATTATATTATTTACATATACAAAATAAAAATTTATAATTTGGGGAGAGATTTAGTAAGTGTTCAGTAATAGTTTTTTTTTATTTATTTATTTTAATACATAGATACAACAGCTTTCACAATGAATAATACAATAATATACAGTTAATTATTTACATCGCCAATTAAAGTACCTTAACTATGAACAATTTAATACAAAGCACAATATTTAAAAAAAATAATTAAAGAAAAAAAAGAGGAAGAAAGGAAGAGAGGAGGGAATACAACCTAGTTCAATGTGCAGAGTTTAAATAGAATGGGCTAAGAGAGAAGAAGAAGAATATATCCGTATCTTTTTTATTGTGTACAATATAAAGAAGATTTTGCTTACACAGGACATTTTATTTAGTGATGAATTTTTGTTTTAATACACTTTTCAATTTTTGTTTCAGTAAAAAATTTCCACTCTATCCCAGTGATGAGAATCGTGACTAACATTTGAATACTTATAATTTTTTTTTTCATTGACCACTACAATCAGCTGCTTCATAACGGACTAAGCATTTTAGCTTAAAAGAAGTTTTGACATGAAAAAATCTGGAACAATGTGTTTGTACAAAGATATAGTGGGCTTAGATCATTACAGTGATTTAAGTAAGTACTAACTTTGATAACGTAAAAACAAAGGTTTGCCCTTCAGTCTTTATATAACGTTAATGTAATGATACCAACTACAATACAATGAGAATCCATGCACAGTGTTTTTACCCTTTTATCAAAATATAATATTTATGTTAATGTGTCCGTTATATCTGCTATTACCAGGCATACAAACAGAAAATCTATGCATATTTTAAGCGCGCTACGGGATAATAAAAATATCTCAATAATTATAAAGTATGTACATTTCATGATAGGTAATAAATACAAAGACCTACAGGACGAATCCGGAGCATGTGACTGTGGTGCAGCACAGACTATGCCACACTTGTTGGAATGTCCATTGTGCCCTGTCACTTGCACTATGGAGGATATTTTTGACGCATCTCCACCTGCTGTGCGTTTTGCGCAGTACTGGAGATCGGTTTGATGGGTTTTTTCTCTGGGTTTCGACACGATAAATAAATAATAATAATACAAAGACCGAAATGTTTCATTTAATGTGCTGCATTTTCTAAAACTGACAAAATTAAAACTTTCAATTTCAGACTCTAGAGAAGAAATATAAAAAAATAAACATCCATTATATATTTATATACAATCACGACATATTTTACAAGAAGAGTGACTAGTAGATTAACTGGGCGCAATAAGCGTGCAGACTGCCTCTCCATTCCCCGTGATGTTTTATGACTATCTGCCTTTTACAAGATATTAAAAAACTCATAGAAATAAATTAAAGACCTTATCATTGTGTCGGGAACTCATAAACGAAACGTAAGAATTATATTGGCACGTGTATCGATATTTAACATAAATGTTGCTTAAGAATGTCGAGTGTCCTATAAAAGGCAGGTGTTCGAAAAAATAAAGACATTTTACATCTTAAATTCAGCGATGAGGCTTGCCACCCATCCTGAATGTCTTGATTTTATATTGGCACGAAGAGGACAGTTTGCATGTTTCTTACGTGCAGCTGATCTGCTGGCTACCCCACTTGTGGGATATGCCGTGATGGTATAGTAGTAGTAGTAGTAGTTGCTTAACTCATTTTATCCCAACGGGTCGAAAACGACCTTACCTACATATTATCCCAAAGGGTCGAAAACGACCATTCTACTTTTTTCCTTCTCAAACTCATAAACAAAATCCTTGAGAAACAAAATTGCATTATTCCCTATAACAATACTAGCAAGATGCTGTACAGGTATAAAAATAACAGTTTTAGTCAGTGTGCCTTGTGTTTTTGAATTGATAACTTTTGCGATTTTTTTTGCGTTCACCATGTCGGAGAAACTTCGTTGGTAAGTCAACATTTAATTATTTTTTTTTGCAAATAATTATGTTTTTCACTAGAAAACAAGTTTGTTTCCTTTCTTCACAGATTAATTTCCACAAAATAATAATAAAAAATATTATAATATAGCGCCAAAATCAATGAGTTCGTTTTCGACCCGTTGGGATAATGAGACATGTTTGTTTTGCAGGGAAAAATGTCCGACTACTGTAGAGATTTTGGATAAGGTCGACTTATTTCAAAAATATAAGTTGCCTGATGCCAGAATCATCTTACCGCCCACAGACACTGGTGTTGAAATAGACAAAGATTCTGGGGATGAGGATGAATACGACCTGAACAGGTTATATCACAATCAATTGAGGGCCCAAGCTGAAATGGGTTTCTCAAATTCTGATATTGGGATTGAAGAAGAAGTCAATCAGCTGTCAAAGAAACAAAAAAGGATGGATTGGATCTCAGATGACTCAGAAGATATTAATTTTAAAGAAATTACAAACCAGGAAACATACATCCCCCATTAACATTATCTGAGCATTCAGAGCCGATCGATTTTTTCAATTTATTTTTAATCAAAAAAATTAGAAGACATCACAAAAAATTACGCATTACAAATAAATTAAGGTTTAAGTACTAATCAAAAACGAAGAAATTGCAAAAATTAAACGGTTACATCATGTCAAATTTGCGATATTTCCCTTCATGATAAATACTTTTTACCTCATCACACCGTATTTTTTTTATTTTTACTCTCTAAAATATATATATATATTTTATTTTTTTATATATTTTTAGTAACATGATTTATGCAAATTCACATTATATATTATTATTTAATATAAAATTTAACAAAATGTACGTCGAAACTGAAGCATGCGATATTTTACTTGATTTCCTTTAGGTATATCCTTTTCCAATATATTACTCCTCTATATCCCAACGGGTCGTTTTCGACCTAGCTCAAAAAACTATTGATTTATCATTTTTTTTTTTAAATTTCATCAAAAATTGTGTTTCTTGTTCATAACTTCTACAGAATTTCATAAAATATATTAAGAATTAAGAAAAAAAAATTCTGGGATAATGGGGTGTATAAAATATTCATAGTTCTGGGATGAAATGAGTTAAGATATCCGCACTATTATGTTTTTAATTTGATCTTCATTTTCTTCAAGAAGCCGGGTTTAATATTATCTGTCAGATGAGGTATTGTAATATGTACTTGTAAAGGTTTGTTCTTACTAATGAGGTAATGGGTTGGGTAATGGATCTCTTCTAAGATCTAACAATACTTCCGTTATCCTGAGAAAAATATGGTGTCATTTAAATGAGAGTAATAATATTATTAATTATGACAATAGCTGCTCTTTTGTTATCCTGTCTTCGAGAATATCAATTACATAGTCTCTTGTAAAAACATTGAAAAGTATCTACATATTTATACAACCACAGACAATACCTTATAATGATTATGTATTTTTATCTTATCAATAATAGATGTCATCCATGATCTATAGTAATATAATATTGTTTTATTATAAAAATGTAAGGATAGTTTACGTCAATGAGCACCTATTGTCATATTTTTGATATGACATTTCTGGAACGTCTCGCTAATATGAAATGCTTGGATCATTATTATAAATAAAGTTCCTCAGAGAATTACGTAAAAGGAAAGAATACCTTAATTTTTATATTGGAAGCTTTAAATATCTTTAGCTCTTTTTAAAAAGATGTATCTGAAATTTTATTGTAAACCCAAATACAAGTAATACACCTTTCACAGTAAGTTATTTTTGCTGGCACCTGGGATCGAATCGCACTCCTCTTGTGCGTAAGGCCGAGATATCAAGCTACCGACGTTCTCAATCGTGTGTTATCGTGTATGCCTTTGCCATAAATTTGCCATCATTAACTGTATTTAGTATGAATCCATGTTTTATCAAATTGCTTGAAATTCATGTACAATCAATAAAAAAAATAGTCGTAACTATTTTATATGTATGTTTTTAGGATTCCAACGTTAACTTTTTCGATCATCAATTGGTTAAAATTACTCAACTTCCACCACGCCATGAACATATTCCTTAGTACGCAGTATTTTTTGTGTTAGTTTATTTAAATGTATGTAACTTAGGTTTATTACAAATCTAAAATATTTTAGAAAATATACTCCAAATGGCTGTGAATAGACTTACTGAGCCCAATAGAGCCGGTAAGTCTAACTTCTATGAGAGGGTTTTTGGTGTTGTTGGACCGGTTACATGGAATCGCCTTCCGGTGCCATTGGGAGATAGTCAGACTGTCACCAGCTTCAAAAGCAAATTAAAAACTGAACTCTTCACTGGCGCCCTTGAGACGGTCTAGGGACTGTTAAACTGCGTCAAAATAAAATCATCTAGAATCATAATCATCATCCAAAATTTATTATATCAATTAACAACTGGAATAGCAATAATCCTAAAGTATTTTTTTTTTTTTATAAAAGATATATCTGGGTTTTGTTATAAACCCAAATACAACCTTATACACCTTTCACACTAAGCTAAAAGCTTGTGCCGTGCCGTTTAGCTATTTATTTTGTAAAACTTCAAATCTATTAATAAAAAAATAAAAATAAAACTCAAAGTTTTATTAGTTACTTTGTCACAGGGTCCTAGGTTTCGATATACGATGTATTTTTCATACGAAAACTAAAAACCTAGCAAGTAAATCTTTGTATCACATTTTTATTTCGTAATGAAATGAAATAACATTTTCCTAACGTAAATATTCCTTATGATGATAATACAAAAATATGAGATTCGCAAACAAAACATTATTAGGCAAAGTGTCATTTTAAGAAATGATACAATATGTTGATAGAAATAAACTCTTCTACTACTATTGTGGTTTGTGCGATCCCAGTAATACCACACGTAATATGAGGTCAAGATATATTGAGACTTTTCACGTTAGATGCTGCAGACCTTAGTCTTATTTATATAATCCCTGCACAGTAAATACTTTCAGTAAATATTTCCTGTTTACACGATTCTAGAATTATAAAATAAATCAAAGTTAAAAATTTAATAAGAGATTTGATGGCACAGACAGAGAAAGATAGAGCTGATGAATTCTATCTATTTTTTACAATACCGCCCCCTTCATTGCAAGTGATTTAGAATCGTATTTTGAAATATGAGAACATTCTTTCAATATCTTCAAAAATATTTTTTCTTAAACACAGAATTATTTATTTATTTTATTCTTCACTGTGCATTGGTTACAATATTACAAATCAAAACAAAGCACCTCAAAGACAGTGTGCTTAAGGTGCTTTGGCACGTAAACAACACTTTAATGTTGTCCAATAATAATACTAAAAATATCAGTTATGTAATCTAACACAAAGAGGGCGATTTTATCGCTAAAATGTGATGTCTTCCAACTAGCCCTGTAACAGAGTTATTAGTGAATTATCTTTTTTGAAGATTAGAAACATTTAAATAGAATTATCTTTTATAAAGTTTCTATTTTTTTCATGAGCTTTTACAACAAAAGAAAGTATTTATGTAGTGCTATCAGCGGAGCATTCGGTAATGATAAGAGCCCGTAGACAATTTGTACTTGGCGATCGCCTACAAACGAATTTTCGTCAATAACTGCAACAATAACGCATAATTATACGGTACGTGTAGGTAGATTGTCGAAAAGTTCGCCAGTAGACGATCGCTAAGTACAAATTGTCTACGGGCTAAGGTCTTCCTTTCTCTAGGCAATGAAGTTTTTGAGGGTTTTGTAAAAGGCAAATGTTATAAAAAAATTAGCTACAGAGGTTTGTCACCCATCCTGGTTGTCTAAAAAAATTTTGGCACAGAGAAGACAGCTTGCATGTAAAAAAACATACGGCTAGTCAGCTGGCTGCTTCACGTCTTGTGAGATATGCCGTGTTGGTATAGTATAATAATAATAAAACTTTATTGACAGAGCATAATAACATTGTAATACACATAATAAATAAAAACAATGTTCTGTCAAATGGCGGACTTGTTGCAGTGCAACGTCTTCCAGCCAACCATATCGACTGTGATCAGGACAAAGGGTTTAAACCACATCGGTAAAATTTTATAGGAGAAGCAAAAAAACTGTGGGATAAAGAAAATGACAAAAATTATTGTCATTATTATTTTACCATCTTATTGTAATGTAGTTCTTTTATTATGTCATAAAAATTGAAGACAAAATATTCAGTAACTATCAAGTTATAAGCAAAAAAAAACATAAAAGGACTTTTTCCAAAATTGTGGTTTAATGCCTTTGTCCTGAGCACAGTCGATATGAAAGAAAAAAAAATTAAAAGTAAAAAAAATAGTATATAATATTGGTTTAAAGTAATATTTTATTCCACAACTTTTGAATTGTAAAAAGGAGATTTTTTTTTAGAAATATTTGGTTTTAAAACAAATTTTAAGAAATCGCGATTCATGGATGACATCCAAATATTCTTTTCTTATAAACATAAATCTCTGTGGGATTTAGGGAAGTAAAATATATTTATTTATGTAAGAATAACATTCGTTATATGTTTTATTCTTAAATCAAGCTAAGAATTTCAAAAAGAATTCAACAAAAATATGATAAGATTATAATACAATCAGAGATGTGACGTATTTGAAATAAAAGTACTTAAAATAAAAGTACAAAATACAAAATACGTATTTTCATTTTGTATTTCAAATACCTTTTAGTAAAAAGTATTTTGTATTTTATTTGAAATACTTTTTTTGAGTATTTTGTATTTTACACAAAATACTTTTACAAATTACCTTTTTATTTGTTTGAAACAAAATTCTGCCATTAATTGATATGCGGGTATGCAAGTTTTTTTTGTCAATTTTTGAATTACGAATACAACGTTTCCATTAGAGTACTCCATTTTTGAGATATACACACATAATAATATGATTGAATTAATTATACATGACGCCGTTTAATGATCTATGATTATTCCAAGGGCGCTGTGATGTCTTCTGAACTGTAGCGTTCACAACTTTGTCTGCAGTCAATCTGTTCCAGGCAGTTGGCGCTGCGACTCTGGTTCTCCTTTCTACAAATTTAGAGGAATTTGCAATATTGAATTCTACGAGTTTGTTCACGGCATTAGAAGCTGAGCACAGTCTTCGCCTCAATTTTTTGTCAGCGGAACAGCTCAGTGGGTGGTGTGCTACCTTGTGGACAGTGAGACACAGTTTAAACACCACTCTCTCTGAGAGTCTCAGCTAGTGTAGACTTCTTAATAGTGAAGTGATGTGGCAGCTCTGATTCTCTCTGTAAATGATTCGGAGGCAACATTAAAAACCATCTGAAGACGATCAAGAAGGGTCTGGAGCAGTCCTGTATATAATATGATGTTACAGTAGTCCATATATACGATTTCAGATTCGGAGTATCCAAAATAAGCCCACGCAGAAACAAACTCAAGCTTCTCTTTAACTCAGATTTTCTTAAATTAATTGATCTAATAAATAAGTTACAAAGGAAGTCGTGATTCGGAGCGTGTTATGACTAATGTAATATTTCGCAATGTGGTGAAATCTCAAAAGTTCAATCATAATCTACCTCGTGGCTGGCAACACTGGTGTGGTGCGCGCCAATCCTGATTCATTCTGCAGCCCAAGTTCAGGAATTCTCTAACCTGCTTGATGATACTCACTCCATTTATGACAATTTTTGCAGTCGCCTCATCTCCGAACAACCATACATTTTGTTTTGTCTTTATTAATTTTTATGTTGTATTTTGACAGTTCTTCCTAAGGCTTTATTCAACTCATCTTCATTATCTGCAAGCAATGCTATATCGAATCATGTCAACCCTTTCTCCATTTATCTATACTCTTGTCCACTTCTTCATTTCTTCTATCAATTAATCAATGGCTCGCTGTATATAACAGTGAAAGAATGCTGTAAATATTGAATACCCCTGTCTTACACCTTGTTCGACTATTTGTAAAAAGTATTTTGAAAATACGTATTTTGTATTTTGTACTTAAATACCATTTTGAAAAAGTATTTAATATTTTGTATTTGAAATACAAAAATTCAAAAGTAGGATTTGTATTTTGTATTTAAATACTTTTTTCAAAGTATTTTGCACATCTCTGAATACAATATATCAAGGTATTATTTCCCAACAATGTCGTTTTGTTTTTCTTTCCTAATGTTCACATTATATAAAAAATAGCTTTTAGTCCATCACATCTAAGTCTGGAATATTTTTTTAAGGATAATATATGACTTATGACTGATCACTGAGAAGAATGGTAGGTAAAACATTGCGTGATAGAGTAAGAAATGAGGATATTAGAAGAATGAGTGGATGCAAGAGGAGTGTTGTTGATAGAAAGCGTGTAAATAAATTGAGATGGTTTGGTCATGTGGAGCGAATGGATGGTGTAAGATTGACGAAGAGGGTGTATTTAGCTGAAAGAGAGGGTGTGAGGAAGCGCGGGCGTCCGAGAACCACGTGGCTTAACCACGTGGATCAAATTCTCAAGGACGGTCGCGTGTTAAGTAAGAGGAATCGGCGTGCATGTATGAGAAACTGGATGAATGTAGAGGAAGCGAAAGAAGTATGTAAGGATAGAGCGACATGGCGTTCCGTTCTCTCTGCCTACCCCACCTGGGACACGGCGTGAGGGTATAGTATAGTATAGTATAGTATATATGACTATCCTTCTAGCACCAATTGTTAAAATTTGAATTATTTTGTAGATTTTTTTACTAGTACAGCATCACCCAGATGTGGAGTAGTCAGCAAACTTACTGCCTGTATTAAGTACGCCAATTATCCTCTTCGTAATGAAAAATAAAAACATTCAGAATGGGTGTTAAACCTCATGGCTGATTTCAGGTTCCTATTCGTATTTCGGTTAATAATTAAAACCCAGATACATTTTTTTTATATTTTTCCGGCAAAAGCAGTTGTTATAGAAGATCTCAAACTCCGCGATATAGTTAATTCTCTTCATCTGAAAAATGTCAAAAAGTTGGAATATGGTTAGGAAATAATTTCTCGTATTTAATTTGATAACAATGATAAACTTATATTTGGCATTATTGTTATTATAACTAATACAAAGTCCATTCCTTTCTATCTTAGATAAACCGCAACACTCATAATACAGCCTAGAGGTTGACATTTAATATAAATAATACTAACATGTACATAGTCTATATAATGAAGTTGTTATTATTATATTATGTGTCCGAGATTTTATCATCATTCTATCTAGTTTAGTAAAACTGACTTCGTAATATTATCACAAAATGGAAATCAAAGTAAAATATTAAAGATCATTCATAAACAGTGTATGATTATGAAGATAAAACTTATCTGATGTATTACGAAAATAAATATAAGTAATAACTCCCAACTTTCAAAATTGTGATGTCCTTTATTTTCCAGACAGACCAAAAAATCTTTCTATTTTGTTTATTTTTAAATCTTTAACGTTTTTCGGATTACATAACATTACATTAAAATTTACTAACTAATTATTACTATTGTAAGAACAGATAACTGTTATTCTTCTTTATATTGTTTTTTTTTTATATTATTGTCTAATGTGGTAGCTTTTTTTATCATTTTACTATTCTTTTATTTAAATCTGACAACCTTATGGGCTTCAAACTTAATATGAATTTTTAATTTGTGTGCACTTATAAATAGGGCGATATATTGATACCATTTTTTTGTTTGCATTGTTTGTTTTTATGCATATATATTGTCTGTAGTGTGCTGTTGATGTGGAATAAATAAATAAATAAATAAATAAAAGAGCGTTCTCTAGCAAAAACGGTAAAATATTCAATTTCCGAAAATTTGGTAGAAAAACACTAACAAAACTTTTTGACCCTGCGAATATTTTGATTTGATAAAATATGGTTTATTTCCAATATTAGTTTTTTTCTTTAAAAAAAAAACATATAGCCGAATGACGAGATTTATTTAGGGACTCGTTGTCATATCAAAATACAAATTATTTGTAATTTATTGGAAATCTGCTCATATGATCTACATGATACATTTATATAATGAACTATTGCTACTTAGCTGAAATAAAGATAATCTGATAAAGGATGGTTTGAAAATAAGGTAGATATTGATTTATAAAAAAAACTTTTTCCATGCACTTTTTCTTGAGGGTGTAGACCTGTAGAAAAGAATCAATTTCTTTTTTATCGAAACTAAAATTAGGAGACGCATTTCTTAAAAAAATAATTGAACTGAGTTGCTGACCTACAACTCTATATTTAGAAAAAAATAAGATTTAAAAGTACCCCCAAACTCAGCAATATTTTATGTCTTAAAAGTGGAGTATGTCGGCAGCAGAGGGAAGCGCCCATGATCTCTTGTTTGAATGTCCAAGTCGTACTCGTTTACAATAGAAACATAAAATGTATTTAAAATTCTAAATATATTTTTAATCCTAATGCTTATTGATTATTAATATTCTTCTATAACTATTTGAATAATGGATACAGTAAGTTCGAAATTCAAAATATGACCCATATTTTCAGGATATGAAAAATCGTTACACGTGTTCAGAAAAAGCGATGGTTGAGCATTATCGATGCGTATAACTTTCTTATGAAATTTTTTCATCATAATTTTTATCCTGAAAAGTTTTTCAATCAGAAACCCTTATTTATTTCAAGTTTGAAATTTCTGAGAAGGTACACCTAATAAAAAAAAGTATTGACAACCTTTTCCGTACAGTTAAATTTTAATTTCTCAACATTTTGTTTATTTTATACAATTCTTCAATTCTAACTTAACGGATTGATGATCACTCGTAAACGAGTGGATGGCCTTTAAAGATAGAACAATACGGAATAGTGAAATAATTAAATGTACAGGGGGCAAATTCATCGCAGAGATTATCTGAAATCAAAATCTAAACCAAGTGGATTTTGAAGAAAATCAGAGCAGCGTTCGCAAACTTACGTTTCTACGTTCTAAAGTTACTTCAAATAAATATGTTTTATAAAGCGCCTCCACAGAACGTATCTATAAGCTAAATTTCTCATTCGAAATATTATTTGAATTTTCGGTTTATTGAATCTTCTTCGTAATAAGAAAGATTTTTTTTATTTTAAACAAACCGATCGACTGCTCACGTGCTTCGTCACGAACTATGAAGCAAAAACCATGGGTATAGAAATAAGAGAAGAATCAACGATACTTAGCTTAATGTTTACGTTACTTTGATAACGGAACGGACATAATATACTTCTCTTTTATCTACTATACTTCAGTTGGTATTACTCATTAATATTTTACTTAGTTAATCCATTAAATTGTTATTCTCATGTGTGTATACACAGATAGAAGTTAATTATTCATTCCTGGAAAGGTTTAATAAGTTTATGTAGTATTAAATATAATCTTATTGATGTTTCTTTGCTTTGTTTATTTGGTACATAATGAAGTTCGGTTTAAGTGTGTCCATAATACTGAACAAAGTCGTGATTTTTTTATGGTATTGGTAGACAAGTAATAATACAATTTCGTAATTGGATAAAGTAAAACAAACGTTTGGTTCTACGTTATTTAGATTTAACAACGCGAGAGAGACATTTATGACTTATGAGGTCATTACCAATCGATGTATGTACTTAATAGTCGAAAAACGTCTCTTTCCCATTGTTTAATCTTTAGTAGAACATAATGCTTGTTTCAATTTGTCCACAGTTTTCATTTGTTTTAAAGACAACGATCTCATTTTTAAATAAAAAATATTAGCGAAAAAATTATATGTAACTTGACTTTTATAAAATAGCGTTCGATTTCGGTGAATCTACGCCGCAAGTCAAGTAAAGTGCATAGTATAAATAATACTCTAAACATTTAAAATGTATGTTACATTAATATGTAAATTTAGCACACGAAACTACCATGTAAAGCTTAGAAAATACAACGTCATCTTATTTGGTAGTTTACCGTCCGGAAATATATGTATAATCTCGTACAATTAATGGTTAATTGTTAAAACAATTTCGAGGAATGTTATATACAATTAATCCATCGAAAATAAGTGAAATCAAAAACCTATAGTTGTCTACGAATGATATAGAAGATAATAATTGTATTAGAATCTATAACATCCTTGTTGATAATAACAAAAATATAAAATTAATATCTTCCGTCAAACCCCATCTTATTATACTATATTAGCTATAAAAAAAAATATAAAATATGTCTTTTATTTTTATTAATAAGTAGGTAGAAAGTTTGTTAGGTATCAAATTAAAAGTTAGAAAAATTATCAAAAGAAACCTCAAATTTAATGATGACATTTGACATTTCCATAGAAATTAAACTCATCTCCATGAAAACATTTAACACAATATAATAATGTTCTGGAGAGAAATATTTTTTATGGTGGATTTCGTGAAACAGAAAAGGTTGATACTTTACTGCACAAGTTTTTGAGTGTCGTTTAAAAGTTCTTAAATTAATATGCTCACCTAATTAGAAAAAATAAAAAAGTCAAAGAAATGTAAATTTAAATAATATGGTCGAGTTATTTATGCCATAAAGCCATATGGCTTTCAATTAGCAGACTTGAGATTCGAATCCTACCGTTATTGACTTGTTAAGGGTATATGTAAAGTAAATAACGTCTGAATCATGAGACTTGATTATTATAATAAAAATTTTCATTACACAAAAAAAGACACCGCAAAAAAAAAAACATGAAACAACACAACAATGGATCGAACAATTTTGTGCAACGAGCGATTTTATATCACAGAAGCGCGATATCTTGCAACTAGTCCATTGAGAAAAAAAAGAAAAAAGACATAAAGCTATCAAATTAAGAAAATTTAAATTTTTGGTTGATACAAAGAGGACAACTTTGATTTGCTGGCTACTTCACTTGTGGTATATCCCGCGTGATGGGATAGTTGTAGTTATAGTAGCAAAATAAATTACATACAATAAAATACCTTAATAAACAAACAACAAAACATTATCAGTCTGGATACAAACCTCTTCTTCCTCTCATTTTAATTGGGCCGGAGGCCCATTACGCGAAGGTACTTCCTCTAGAGATTTCCCCAAAAACTATGCCCACCCAGAACCAAGTATTTCTATTCTATTCTATTCTATTTTTCTCAAGGCCATCCACTCGTTTGCGAGTGATTTAGGGAACCAAGTATTTCAACACACATATTTAACGCTCGTCTTTTTTAGCTTCTTCTGGGGCGTCAACCGAGTCTTACCAATCTTTTAAGACTTTTGATGATTACTTCAGATAATTAATCAGATGATAAGGTTTGTATGTAAGTAATAATCAGAAATAATTATTATTTTTCGGTTCACTCCTAGGGGTAGGTCTCCGATCTTGAACCATCCGCATCCACTTTACACCAACATATTCAATCAGGTCATTTTACCATCTCCGTATTGGCCTTCCCCCATTAAGGATTTGATTAATCCGATTTTCATCTTAGTTTCTGACTACATAACTTTCCTGACATCATTTTAAACTAGTCACCCATCGGAAGATACTATAAAATTACATAATATTATAATAGGTATACCTTAGTATGTGTATTGTATGATACTTCATATCTATGTTAAGTATGTACTCAATGGTTTAGATTTTTAGAACATAATACCTTGATAATATAATAGATCTACTGCATTATACCAAGTGCATCGATAAGTCCACTTATATAAGTCTGTATATAGCAGTTGGAGATTATGGATGTATATACATAGTATTCGGGCCGTAATAGACCGTAATTACAGCCGTAATTATGTTTGCAGTACGTTAGGTTTATATTTTTTTTTTCTCGTTACAATTTTTTTTACACATCTGTTGGTGATATTTTTATAAATTTTAATTGTAATGCTATACATCTACACTCCTTACACAAGCATTAAGTTGCTTAAAAGGAGTGGAGTAAAATTATTGTAAATGGTATATTATGTTAAGTTTTGTTTTTATTTGTAATTGTGAAAAATAGTATAAAATAAAATAAATAAAAAAAAAAATAGTCAATACAATATACTACGTATATTGTATTGACTATTATATACATATATCCCAAGTTGTACTAAGCTCCTTATAGAAGTCCTGTAAATAATAAAGTAATTCACCTCAAAACTAGGCAAACATTATCTGGAAAAATGCACCGTAACCTATTTTATTCCCTCATACCGATTTATTTATGAAGAAGATGGCCGGTGTGGCGCGGAGGTAACGCTCTTGCCTTTGAGTCAAAGGTCCCGGGTTCGATTCCCAGCCAGGGCAGCTTGAGGAATGACCTTTTTCAAATTGTCCTGGGTCTGGGTGTTACATTTATATGTGTTTAGTGCATTGTATATGTGTGTATCATCGCGTTAGTGCCCATAATATACAAGATTCATCTTAATTTGGGACTAGCTCGATCTGGGTGAAATGTCTATGTATGTTATGTTAGATAACGAATACAAAACACTTATTTGATCTATTCTTACCAATTCGATATAGGCTAATTCCTGTTCAAAACAACCAGACCATGTTGCTTAATGTCTTAGATTTTTTTTATACTTTGCCTGTTAATTGCCTGAATATATTGAGACTTTCAAACAAGTATTATTATTTTTTTACTCTCAAATTTTTTTTTTGGCGGCCATTTTTGTAACGTGCCGTGGGTGATTTTTAATGAAAGTAGATCTTTAGATAAATTATTGTATATTTTTTATTTATTAACATATCAAGATAATTTGAAAAAATATATTTTAAGTACAAAATTTTCTAGTTTAAAAATTATTTTTATTATTACAAGCCCAGTATGGCTCACGTTTCCCCTATATTTTATTTTATTTTTATTTATACATCACTATTACAAAACGTCCTAAAACACACATGGACAGAAACAATACACACAATCACAAATCAAAGACAATGCATTATCCTACTCAACCCGCACTCATCATCCAACCCCTTGCTATATAATACCAAGCCCACAAGTTTGTCATTTATTACAAAAGTTATACAAAAAATTAAAAAAAGAAAAAACAACAAGACACCAATCCAACATGCATAACAGGCAGCCAAAACAGATATGTGACTGAGCGTAGTGCCTATTCATTTTGTATGGAAATTTCAAAACACCATATTTTTTAAACCACTTGGACAATATAAAAATAATTTTTGTGGTTTATTAACTGCGCAAGATCAAGGCGGATGGAGTTGTGGTACATTTCGGCATGTCTGTGCATGCGGAACCCGGAATCAGAGGTAACAATAGGGCTGTCGGCACGATACGAAAGAGAACGATGGAAGTGTGGCAGGAAAGATGGGATGGAGGAAGAACTGCTAGATTAGTCTACAGTTTCCTCCCGAATGTTTGTGAACGAATGAAGAAGCGCTTCCTATCATTTGATCATTTCACTGTACAGTTGATAACTGGCCATGGGGATCTGAGAGGCAAGCTCTTTGATCTTGGACTCGTAGATGATCCATGGTGTGTCTGTGGGATGGGGGCGCAATATGCGGAGCATATCCTTTGGGAGTGCCCGGTGATGATGGATGCGAGAGATCTAATGCTAGAGGAAATGAGTGATGACACCCCCAGGCCCGTTTGGTTTGGGGAAGTGCTACTTTGTCCTCAGAATTTCAGGGCTTTCCAGAGGTTTGTAGATTCCTGGGTGTCTAGGTGGGATCTTCTGCGTGGGCCGGGATTACCACCGGCTGACGCAGGGGAGTCTGAGAATTGAGCTTGCTTGGCGTGGCGAATGTTGCGTGGCGAACTCTTGTTTTTCGTTTGTTTTGTGCGTCCTGTCTCCCTTGGTGGAGAGTACCTAGCTTTGGTTGGATTATCCCCATTGGGAGGGAAATAGTTTTCCACACTACCCCGTTTCGGTGACCCCTGGGCTCACTGTCTTAAAACCGAAATGTTTCTGGACACTTTACCTCTGTTATCTGTACCAAC